>JAQSEB010000020.1:3000000-3364915 GCA_030063045.1 Pratylenchus scribneri | reverse complement strand
CAAAGAGCAATTTGGCATTGGCCTTGTCATCCTCCATTCCTCCATTTTCTTTCATATAAATTATTTATAATTTATTTGGCCACAAAAACACAATTTTATGTGGACAAAATATAATTTGATGGGATGAGAAAATAAATTTTAATTTTTAAATTTGTTCATAAAAATTGAAAATAATAAAAAAAAAGTTTTAAAGAATTAATTTTAAAGGAGTGAAAGGATTTTGAATTTTTGTGATTTTTTTTTTTGAATGTTTTGCGGGAATAAATGAATGGCTTGCTGCTTGAGAATTGGATTTCCTCTCATCTATCCACACCCAAACTCGGCCTTCGATGAGGGGCAATCAATTGGAACCCCCCCTCCCCCCCCCCCCCCCCCCCCACCTTTTTTTGGCCAACAAATAGAATATATGCCGTCGTCGCCGATGGCCGATGTGCTCAGCCAACCCAAAACTAACTCAATGTGAAGGGCACAGCGGCCCGACAATATGTGCATTTGAGGCCATAAATATATACAAAATAGCAAAAATGTGGAGAGAGTTGGCCGTGGGATTTGTGCTTGGTCTGCATTCAAATTATCCCAAACCTATTGGTGACCCCGTCATCAATCATCATATTATTGGATAAGAAATGACGTCGAATGAAATAATAATAAATAATTTTAAATTATAATATAAAATGAAATGTACTAATTGGATTAAAAAATGCTCTGAAAATTCATTTTTGGAATTTGTCCAATGATATGAGGAATGGCATTGGCATTTGGCATTGGCATTAATCAGAGGGCCTATTCTTTACAAAAAGGAAGGAAATGGTATTGGGGTCGAAAAGAAGAAGTTCAGAATTCTTTGATTGATGCCAATGGCAAAATTTAAATTTTGACTGATTTTATGAAAATTTATTCCAAATGTGTTTTTATATTATAATTGGGAAAAAATTATATAAAAAATAAAGATAAAAATGAAGCAAAATTAAACCTGTGGAAAAATAAAAAAAAAACCCAATGGAGCAAAAGAAAGGAAGGGGCATTTGGTTTAGATGGAGGAGAAGTGGGTGAAAATAGTTGGTTGATAAAGAAGGTTGGGACAATGATAGATAATGAAGAAGGGAATCGGGAATAATTTGAATATGGAAACATTTAATTTATTAATAAATTCATCAAAAATTCTATATTAAAATGTCGAAATTTTGGATCAAATTTACTTCTTTAAATTAAAATTATTATAATTAAAGAATTGTGGCCATTATTTTCTAGCCAATAATTATTCAAATTTAGTAAGCGGAAGAATAATTTCCATGGAGAAAATTTAAAAAAAATAAAAAGATACATCTACTAAAGAAAATTGCCGACCGGCAAATGGCACACATTGGCAAAATTTAGCAATCTTTAAATCCCTTCATAGTCGATTAGCTTTTTTTATTGCCATTTGCTGCCGAAGGATGACCTACCATAATTTACCCTCAGGGGCAGAAACCCATAAACCAAATAATAATCTGCACCATTCTTTTGTTATTCTGACAAAACTAAAACCGAATGATTCAGGCCTAAAATATACATAAATATGTAAATTGGTCAGCAGATTCTGCGAGATAAAATTCAAAAATATGTAAAGGGTTTTTCCATGTTTTTGTGGCTGTCGACTTCAATTCTAATCAATTTGTGGGTGCTTCCACCCACCCTTCCAATTCCTTTTTAGCTTTTTGCCTTCCACTTCCTTTGCCCTTCGCTCCTTTTTATGCCGCTCATAAAAAGGGATGCCGCCACCGTCGGCCATTTGGGCCTTGTTTTCTTTTTTTTTTCTCGACTTTGTCAAGAGTGGGAAAAACTAAAAGCAGAGAAAAAGCTTTCATCGACGGTTCCCACCCACCAACCACCAATGTTGCCGTTGCCACATTTTTGGAGGCAATTGTATTTGTGTTGTGCCGGTATGCAAAATAAGTCTCTACTATAGAGGGTTGGCTAATGGCTATGGACATGGGGGTAGAAGGAGAAGCAAGAGGAAGGGGGACAATACATTAAAATTGAATGAATTGAGTGGTACAATACAAATAATGAAGAAATGGAATAATTGAACATGCAAAAATATAATTAAATTTAATCAAACTTGTTTAAGTATTTATATTTGTTTAAAGTAATCAAATTAATTCTTTTGCAGACAAGAAACTGGCCAACAAAAATTGGGGGAGAAAAAAAATGTAATTCAGATTTTCGAGTTTTTATAAATTTCTAAACATCATCGATTTTGTTTTTACAAAAATTAAAGAAGAGTATTTACTATTAGAGTCTAGTCTAGACTGGTTCTATGGTATGTGAATGGCCGTAAAATCTATGGAATGTCAAATACATAATCATATTAAAAAATTAAAATCAGCTAAATAAATTCTGTTATAATTTATTGAAATTGAAAAGAAAATTTTAAAATTTAAAATATTCGAATTAATAAGAAATATTTATAGTTTCGATTTTAATTTTGCAAAATCGAAGGAAATGGAGATTAAGACAACGAAAATAGATGCAGGTCATTTTCATAAACATTCAAAAGAAGATTAAAATGAGGATTAAAATATTTTATTTGTACATGAAAATGGCACACGCAGAAAATGTCAAAAAATCAGCAGACAAAAAATAAAAAAAATTATGCAAAAATTATGCAAGAAAATGTCTCCACATTTTTAAAAAAATATTGTTAAAATTTAACAAATTTAAAATTAAATTTAAAATTAAATTAATATTAAAACTTAATAATTATGCAAAAAATTTAGGACATTCTTGACTGACTCCAACCCAATACAATCCTTCCAAAGGTAATAGCCGCCACCTCTCGCGTGACTTCCACTTTTACCTGAGTTTTGGAAGGGGAAAGGGCGCCAGTATAAGAAAATGCCACAAAGGATTCAGGAGAAGAAGTTGATTATATAGATGGTAGAAATTACCTGGGGCAATTGTTGATGGGAAGCAAATTGGGGGTAATCAAAGGGAAAAGGAATGGAAAAGGAGGGGAAAAAGAGAAGGAAGGGACTGGGGACATTATATTTCTCCAAATCTTTTTATCTTTTCCCAAATATAGGAAGGAAAGAGGAATTTGCCTATGGAAAAATGTTGATGGGAAGCAAATTGGGTGCGGCCATTTCAGAATTATTGTTGCAAAAAACCATGTTTGTGCCTAAAACTTCGTTTAAAACATTCCAATCAAACTATGTTTTTGCTGATTTAACATTCATTAAATTATGTTTTGAAACTGGTTTTAAGTATTTCCAATGTGCTGAACTCGAAAACATCATTGGTTTTTAGGTTAATCCCAGTAAATAGCCGAAAACTGGTTTGGAAAAAATGTCTTAAACAACTTTTTATGCTAAAAGTGCTAGCACCCAAAAATGATAAATTCCATGATGAAAATGGATAAAATAAACTCCAGAAGGGCAAAATGTGGTATTGAATATGTAAATTGGGTCAAAACAAAACTCAAAAGGGGGAATATTCATTACTATGCATGGGGGAATAAAATGTGAGAATGGAAATTGGGGCCAAAGGGGGATGCCCAGAGTCACAAAGAAAATATGCGCAAAATATTTTGAAAATTTCGTTGTAATTGTGAAAATTTTTTAAAAATGGAAAAACTCCTCAATATATATTGAGCACAGATAAATTGTTAAAATATCTTAGAAATGAATAAAATTCTGAAAATCTATGTCAAAATAAATTCAAAAGATTTTGAACATAAAAGGAAAAAAATATGTTCAAAATTTACATATTTACAAAATTGAGTGAAAATACATCAACTGTTATAATATTCTTAAAATTACTAAAATTCAGGGAACATTTTGAGAATTTAATAATTTTGAAAATTTATATTTGTATTCATTTTGATAAGCTTTTGAAAATAAGACCCAAAATGCAGATTAAAAATGGATACAATTTTCAGAAAATTTTCAGAATTCTATGATTTTCGCCAAATTTTTCGATTCATTTTCACAACTTAAAATAGAACAAATTTTCAGAATATTTTCGAAAAATATCTAAATTTTGAGAATATTCAGGAGAAAGGCAATGAAAGGAATAAATAAATGTTTTAATGAAGGAGTACACATAGCCTCTTTAGCTCAATGTTATGTCGCTGACTTTGGGCCTTGACTACTCGGGTTCGAATCCCAGCTACGGCCGATGATTAAATAAGTGAAATCAGAATCAGAACAAGGGAAAAAAAAAGTCAGAACAGTGCGCGAGAAAAATCAGAACAAGGGAAAAAATCAGAACAGAAAATCAGAACAAGGGAACAAAGAAAAAATCAGAACAGAAAATCAGAACAAGGGAAAAAGTCAGAACGGTGCGCGAGAAAAATCAGAACATAGAAAAAATCAGAACAGAAAATCAGAACAAAGGAAAAGTCAGAACAATAAACCAGAACAAGGGAAACAGATTTTTTGCCCCATTTTCAAAATATTGAATATGGTGGCCATTTTGAAAATATTTTTCTTGGTATTTTGAATAGATATTGAAAATATGTCCTAAAAAATTTTGAAAATATTTCATATTTTCAAATTATTTTTGAAATTCTGAATAATTTTTATATTCACTAGATTTTCACTTGATTTTTAAAATGAAAATGTAAAAATATTTAAATATCTTTGCAAAATATAAGCAATTTTAATAATATCCCCAAAATACATGCATTCCCATTTTGTTCTTATTTGCTAAAATTTGGGTACATTTTCACCATATTTTCAAAATTCGCGCCAAAAATTGTGACTCTGGGTGGATGCCCTTTTCGAGGAATAAAAAGAATAATGGAATGGAAAATGAATTGGAAATGGCCATAATATAGGGCAAAACCATGGCATAAAAAATGTATGGATTTGGAAAGTTAAAAAGGAAAAATGCATTGTTAAAAAGGACAAATGATGGAATGGGAGGATGGCATTTTTGTGCATTTGCTTCAAACAAAATTGAATTTGAAAGAAGCACAAAAAAGTGGAAAAGGAAGGAAACATTTTTTTGGCCAATGCGGAAATTGCCAATTTTGACATCCAAATTGACTCTAAAACAATTTTATATGTTTTTGCACTTTTTTAAGAGAAGGATTTTGTGAATAAAATTGTGAAAAATAAATTGTAAATTAATTGTTTAAAATTACATTTTTAATTAAATACGAATAAGAAAATGTTTAATTTTTTATTCAATTTTTTAAAGATATTGTTTAAAATTTTATAAAGAAAATGTTAAGACATAAGAGACCAAAAATTGTGAGAAAATAAAACAATTTGAGGGGATTTTGTTGAGAAGAAGGGAGGATTGGCCGCTGGATTTGCAAAGTCATCCGGAAAATTGGACGTCATCAAATTCGCCTACGCATTTTTGTGAATATTCGCGAAATAAATTTGGACATGCGGAGGAAAAAAACGGAAATTGTTGGGAAGGAAGGGAAATTGAGGGTTAGGGAAGGGATGCCTTTGTTACATAAAAAATGTTTTTTTTTTTCAACAATTTGTAAACTAGGGACCCATAATGGTTCAAATCATTTAAATAAATCCAAAAAGGGCAAAACCTATCAATAAATAATTAATTCTTTCATTCTTAAATTTTTAGGCATTCTTTTTTAAAAAAATCCATCTCTCTTGCCTTTAAAAATTTGTCTCGAAAATTTGAATGAACCAATTTTGGCAACAAACGTGGAGAATAATAGAAGGAGGGCATTATGCAACTAAGAATCCAATTAAAAATGCAAGAGCAAAATGTGAATGGGAATTGCCTTTGGAGTTGGAACTTGGAAGCAAGAATGGAATGGAACGGGGCAATGGATACAGAAAAGGCGAAAGTTGGTTTTATTTTTATGTTCTCCAAAACAATGGTGCGAAGATGAGGCCCAAGGGAGAAAAAATGTGACGGCGAAAATAAAAGGGAAAAATATGAATTTTCTTGAGGATATTTCCCTTTCTTAATAAGTGAATTCTGATTTTTTTTATTATTTTAAGCCAATGAAATGAATATTCTATTTTGTGTGAAAAAGAAATATATTTAAGAAGTTCAATTAAATTATAAAATGATTTACCTTAAAAAATTTAATTTTCTTGAATGGGAAAAATGTACAAATTTGAAAATCTTCATTTTTATTAGCAAAAATTTCTTTTATTAATTTTAACATTTAATGAATTGCAAATTTGAAAAAAATTGATTAAAATCGGAATGTTGTTCCATTCTCATCTGCACAATTTCTTTGCATTTGTTGGAATTGTTGTTGCTCTTCTAAATTCTTTTGATTTGTTGCTGTATTTTTGGCATTCAATTCTCGAACTCTGAACAAATAAAAATAATAATTTATAATTTCGAATATTTAAAAAATAATAAATTATATAAATATTAATATTTTTTAGCACACCTTTCCCTGGACATTGCCATTTCCACTTGATCTGCCCTTTGATCACCCATGGATGCGGATCGACGAATTAGACTGCTCAGCGGATTCAAATGTGCGAATGAATTCTTTGGCTTTTGTTGTGTTTTTTGCACTGAATTTTGTCGTCCCGTTGAGAATCCTTTTAACAAGTTCTCATTTATTCATTTCAAATTAATTTATTCACCAATTGTTGCACTCTTTTTAATTCCCCCTGTCCCATCCATTTCATCCTCCTCCATTCCTGCTCGAGGGGCCAAATGTTCACCCGGCAATTTTGCATTTGCCGAAAGTAACAATGCGGCCAACCATTCGGCATGTTCCGATTCATTTGCGCACATCAGCAAATATAATCGATTCAGATGTTTCAGAGTGATGCCGAATTTCTCCTGTTGATGTACTCCAATGTCGCAACCGGACAAAGGCAGCATGGCCAATGCAAAATGGTCCTAATAAATAAAGTAAATAAATTAATTTAATTAAATAAAATGCTACTTTATCATTTCGATAGGAATAAAGGCAGAAATCTTTGCGTAGCACAAAAAAGCGTTGCAATTGTTTGGCCGATGGGCCACGGAATGTTATATAGCTGGCCTTAAATTAATTAATTAATATAAATAATATATTTAATATTTACTTTTATAATGCCATCATCGGTGCTGGCCGAAATGTGAAGCAAATTCTTTCTTGCCTGGGAAATTGCCGCAACACCTTCAGATTTTGAACGAATTCCATCCTTAAAATTATTTTATTTTGGGACTATTTTATGCCCAAAATGTGCTCACCGCTGTTCGAATGCAATCCACGCACATTCGATGCGGTTTCTGCTGCTCAATGCAACGTTTACAAAATCGTTGGCCACAACGTTGGCAACCAAATTGGCGAGTATACCTTTTTGGGAATAAATATAATTAATTATTATTTTATTTATTTTTATTAATATTTTTTTTATTTTTATCAATATTTTTGTACCATCCAAAATCGGTGTCACATCTGGCGCAACTTTTCTTTTGTTGATCCGCCGCCGCATGCTTCAATGATGCCGTAGAATGGTTGCCGGCCTCATGGGAATGTGCTTCTTGGATTACGGCCCAAACCGAATCGAAAAGTGCATTCTTTTCGGCCTGTGAGCCACAATACAATTCCACACATCGTTGAGGACCCTTACAAATGTACACCAATATAAAAAATATTTTAGTATTTATTTACTTGAGGAGAATCGGCGCCACGTAAATAAAATGAATTCTCCAATTCCAAATTGTCTCCCTCATAAATTTGTGTATGTTTTGCCGAAAATATCGCCCTTAATTTGTATTTTGCGGCGCCCATTCCGCCAATCAACGTGGAACGTTCACTGGCCAACAGGAAAAGGTCATTGAATACGAAGAGAATGCTAAAACGATCAGTAGAAATTATCTTATTTTATAAGGAATTATTCATTAATTTAATTAAGATATTATTTATTTTGTCGAAAAATGCTTTGAAAATGTCGAAAAAATTATAATGATTCACTGGTTTATTTTAGACCTCTAAAGTCTAAACCTTATATCCAATCGATAAATATCGATGAGACTGACCGAAGGGTTTGTCAAGATTTGATCAAAATTAAAGTGTACTAAATCTTTTAAACCAATTTTTGTTTATGGTTCAAAACTAATAAGTTAAAAATTGCTAAACCTTTGCCAAATCATTCAAATAATGAGTAATGATAAGAATCTGTTGTTATAAGGTTGAGGGGTCTGGGATAAACGAGTGAACGGTTATGATTCTTTTCGAGATTTTCAATGTTTTTCTTTGTAAATATTTTTATTTTCCATTTAATTAAAGTCTCATGTCATTTTAATATTCTAATTGTCTACCGTTCTTCAACTTTTCCAGTGCTTGATGAGCATTTATTCAGCCTTGAACGTGTCAATAATTCTCTTCCAGGTGAGACCAACACAATAATATTGCCCAATTGTTCTTGCACCTCCAAAACATTTCGATATCGATCCAATTTGCGCATCTAATTCATTTTTTAATTTTAATATTTATTTTTTATTTTATTTTACCATTTCATTGGCATGTGAAGCTGCTTCCATCACCAAAGAAAGTGCCATCTCCGTGTCCTGCCAATCCGCATCATTTGGTGTCAAATATTTTTGATATTCCTTCAGCAATAATTGATAGCGCATCACTCTTTGCACAGGGCAAATCAAATGGGAGACCAACGATAAATGTTCACATTCCGGCAATTGCTGAAATATTAATATTTCTGTAATCAATTTCCTGTTTTCAACTATATCTATATTTGGGAAAAGATAAAAAGATTTGGAGAAATATAACTTCTCCCTTCTCTTCCCTTTCATTTCCCCCAATTTGCTTCCCATCAACAATTGCCCCAGGTAATTTCTACCATCTATATAATCAACTTCTTCTCCTGAATCCTTAGTGGCATTTTCTTATACTGGCGCCCTTTCCCCTTCCAAAACATAGGTAAAAGTGGAAGTCATGCGAGAGGTGGCGGCTTTTACCTTTGGAAGGGTTGTATTGGGTTGGAGTCGGTCAAGATTGTCCCAAAATTTTTTATATAATTTTATTTTAAAAGTTTTTATATCAATTAATTTTTCTTATTTTTTTAGGGAAAAGAATTTGTTTAGTATTTAATTTAGCGAAAAAATTAAAATATTATAACGGTTCAATGGTTTGTTCTAAACCTCCAAATCCTATACCCAATCGATAAATCTAGTCAAGATACATCGAATGATATATATAATTCGATGTGGTCAAAAATTAAGGATATTAAACCATTTGAACCATCCTTCTGATTTAGGTTCAAAACTAATTAAAACTTGCTTAACTTAAGCAATCTCATTAACAAGCTATGCTTCTAAACGATATCTATCAATTGTGATAAGGTTTGGGATATTATAAACTGTTTAATCTTTTGCCATTTTATCTATTTTTTGCCAAATTAATATTTTCCAAAGAATTTTAATTATTATTTAATGAATAATATTATTTTTAAATTAATTCTTGCCTCAATCCGCTTGACAATTTCCTCGAATGCCCTTTTCCTCCTGGCACATTCCTCGAAAATATGTGTTGCCGATTTGTAATTATTTGTATATTCACTGTACATTTTGAGGAATGGAGCCTGCTTTCGAAGAACATCCGAAATCCTTTTAATTAATTATTTAATTAAATATAATTAATTTATTTATACCTTTTTGTGCTTTGCCATTCCCTTCTTCTGTCCATCAATTGTGGCAGTAAATGTTGTTCATGGAATTGATGAAGTGAGGCAATATTCGCAAATAAATGGCCCATTTGACGTCGATCCAGTACTCGGGCCTTTTCCACTTCCGAACGAAACTGCACAAATTTCACAAATATTTTCCTCTCAAATAAAAATAAATTGCCTTCTCTAAAAGTGCCAATTTTTGTACATAACGTTCCTCTGATTCCACCATTTCATTCACTGCATGCCATGCTTTTTCCCTTCTAAAAATTATTTATAATATTTTTTTCTTCCTAAAAAATACTTAAATATTTTTTAAAATTTTAAAAATTTTCAAAATTTTTTCCTCTCAAAAAAATTTTTTCACTCTAAAAAGTTTTCAAAATTTTAAAAATATTTTAAATTTTTCTAATATATTATTTTTAATTAATTAAATTTAATTCAATTTTGACCTTCTTGCTGCCTCCTTTCCCTCCACCAAACATAATTGGCCACCCGGCCCTCTGCCACTCGCTGTTCCCAGCGCAGATTGAATTTCGGTCAATTCGGATCGGCCACTGCTGCTAATTCGACTTCGTCCATCACTTCCACTGCTGCCCCCACTGCCATCCTCCAATTCATTGCCAACACCTTCATCCTCACTCAAATCCTCCTCCGGATTGTCATTCAAACTGAATTTTAAATGAAATGAACTAATTTTTATATAAATTTGAATATCCGTCAAATCCTATTTCTTAGTTGGATTAATTAATTAATTAATAAAACTATGGCCCAAAAATAATAAATGGCAATTGGCCACCCACCGAATGCAAAATCCGCCCTCGGGTCCAGCATATTCCATGAATGCCCGAAAATGTGATTTTGACTCCTTCCGAATGCCATTGATGAATGTTTCTTGACGAGTATAATGTGAACTGTAAATTCAATGTAAAATTATTTTAATTTAGCATTTTCTTGCCTGAATGCCTTTGAACATTTCGTTCTGGTTGTGGTACTTCCATCCTCATTCACCACAGTTTCCATTACAGTTGAGGGAATCAAATTGAAAATTGCCGGAAATGTGCGCAAATTTGTGAACTAATTTGGGATTAATTTATTAAACAAAAAATGATTTCGAACCAATTCTGGGAACATTTTGACGAGGGCATCCTTCTTTTCCCTCAATAGCATCAGAAAATTGTCCTGGGTCTGCAAAAGCATGTTGCTTATTTCCTTGGAATCATCCTAAAAATTGATGAAAATAATTTAAATTTAATTTTTGAATTAAAATATTTTAAGAAATTAAAATGTTTACCTCATTTTGGTAATTATTATTTCCAACAGTAGCAATCATATTCTCCTCCCCTCCTGGATCCATGCTGAATTCAATGGATGGACGTTGGCCACTGCCGTTGAATTGTCCTAAAGGACCTGCACCACAATTTCGGCTTCCATTCATCAATGAATTTTGCTGATGGCCCAATGAATCCAAATTGTCGATTATCTTTTTAATTTTTAATTTAATAAAAATATATTTAGAGAAAATTTTTAGAAAAAATATTTTTTTTCTCTAAATTGGTTTTCGAAAATATTTTGCCGAGAATTTTCCGATTTTATTGCTTCATTGAATTTTCTGGGAAAATGGAAAAATGGGGAAGAAGAGTGACGAATGGACTTTAAACGAGATAAGGCTATCCAATTTAAGTGGGGGAAAAAGTTGTCGAAAACAGTCGAAGGCAAAAGGTTCCAGCAGAGGTAAATTGGCAATTTAAAATAATTAGGAGAAGTCTCTTTCATTTTTTTCTATTTTTGTTCCGTAAATTAATATTTTGGCAAATGCACTCAAGAAAATTGGAAATATTTTAAAATATTTCGAAAATTAATTCACCGCTTTTTCCTCGTATTTTGTCTCTTTTCCATTTGTGTATTCAACTCTTTTCAATGATTGCGTACAATTCACCTTAACAATAAAATTAATTAATTAACCAAATACAAAACCATTCATTTCTATTTCCCTAAAACTTTTATTTAAAGCAGAAAATCGACAATTTCTTATGTATATTTAAGTTGGTTAGACCCAAAATTGATAATTTTTGACCTAATTAATTCATCTATCAATTGAATATTTGATATAATGTGTTTCCTCTATTACCCGGTGTTACAATTTTTGTCACATATGCTGAGATTATTCTGAGATTACCTCAAAATCTATCAGTTAGCCCCGCTTCTGGAACATACATATTCTGAGAATATAACTCAAAATATGAATCAATCTGAAAATATTCTCAGATTATATCGTGATCTTAATCTCAGAATATGGGTAAAAATATGGTGAAAAAATGAATTCTCAGAATATATGAAATTCTGAAATTTTTTTTAGAATATATCATATTCTCAGATGATATTTTCACCGTATTTTCACTTTTTTCAGCATGTAGTCTCAGATTATGGACAAAAAATATCATCAAAATATGGAATAATCTCAGAATATTCTGAGAATATGGGGCAAAAATCTGATTCCTTTGTTCTGATTTTCTGTTCTGATTTTTCCCTCTGTTCTGATTTTCTCGCGCACTTTTCTGATTTTTCTCGCGCATTGTTCTGATTTTTCCCTTGTTCTGACTTTTTCCTTTGTTCTGATTTTCTGTTCTGATTTTCCCTTGTTCTGATTTTTCTCGCGCACTGTTCTGACTTTTTTCCCTTGTTCTGATTCTGATTTCACTAATTTAATCATCGGCCGTAGCTGGGATTCGAACCTGAGTAGTCAAGGCCCAAAGTCAGCGACATAACATTGAGCTAAAGAGGCTATGTATCTTCGTCCATTAAAACATTTATTTATTCCTTACATTGCCCTAGGCCCAAGTCAAACGAGAGGAAAAGTCAATAAACACAATTCCCCAGAATATTCTCAAATTTCACAGAATTCTGAGAATTTAATGAAAATTTGCTATAATCTGAGCTTATATTATTCAGTTAATCTGAGAATTATTTTCAAAATAAGAGTTAAAATAAATTGTCAAAATATGTGCATTCTCAACATATTCTAAGATCATAAACATTTTTGTTCTCAGGACATTTCAAGAATATACGAAATCTCCGAATATTTTGAGATTATTCATATTCTGAGAATATATTATTAACTTAATTCTGAGATTCTATCTCAAAATAAGTTGAAAATATGTTTTGAAAATATATCATATGCTGAGACAAAATCTCAGAATTCACAAATTCTAATAATATTCTCAGAATATGGATATTCTTAAATTATTTTCATAATATGATCGAAATCTGATGCTGTAGCGTGCCATATATTTTCTTGTAACACCGGGTAGTAGGACCCCTCCCGTTTACTTTGAGGTACTGTAACTCTTGGCAATATGAAACTTTAGAAAATTTTTTTGTTACATTTTTAGTGCTATTGGACTCAAAAAATGTTATAGTTTGATCAAAAATGTCTACAAAGTTAGACCCCAAATTTTTCCCATTTTTAGGGCTTCGAAATTTAATGCCTCGGGGCTTTTAATAGAGGAAATACGGTATTACAATTCTCACTCTTTCATTTTACCTTCAATTTTCTCCTTTTTGTGATTGTACTCTCCTCCATTCCATCCGCCGACAAAATGTGATATGTCCAAATTTGGATTTTGCATCCATCTTCCGGGTCAATTTCTTCTCTCTTAAAATTAAATAATAATATTTTCGCAAATTATTTGACACTAACTTCCTCAACATTCATTAGCCTTCCACCCTCCAAATCCTCTTCAGAGAGTAATCCGGCTGGCAAATCCGCCAAAGTCCCCAACCGTTGGCCATTTGGCCTTTGGGCAAGCCAATTTGAGGAGGAGGATGAATTCGTCGGAATTGAGGGATCAATGAAGCCTAAAAATTTATAAATAAATTAAATTAAAAATAATATTTAATTGACCCGGTGTTGGTGGTTGAGAATTTAGCCCGGTTGGAGGCCGTTGATTTCCAATTGTTGTGGCTGCCTTCATTGCAATCATTTACAATTTTGATGAGATTTTGGTGTATATTTTGGATTTATTATTTATTTATTTTACAATATTATTTTGATGACTGCAATTAAAAAATTAATTAATGGAAAATTGGCACATTATTTAAATAGTATCTCATTTTATAGAAGGGATGTCGGTTTACTAATTTTATAAAAAAATATTGTGCGATTGAATTTGAATGGATTAGTTGATATAAAGCACAGAGTTTGGAGAATTTAGAGTCTAACTTATATTCATTTTGGGCAATTTTACATAGAATTCATCCTAAATTTTATTAATAATAGGGAAAACTGTGATGATTGAAAATTTGTATATTGAGAATTTTTCCAAAAATTCCACTTCGAAATAATTATCAGAATTATTCACAATAAATTCCATTGGGGAAGAAAGGTATGGGAATACAATAGAAAGACTCTTCTGATTAAAAATCATGAATTGTCGTTGTTTAAATTGATATGATTGGATGCATTGAATAATAAATAATTCGTCGAGTATAGTTTGTCGAACATTGTCACATTATTTTATATTTTAATGAATTAAATATGAAAAAATAATAAAAAGATGAGAGAGAAAATGTGGCAGCAATTGAAAATGAACAAAACAAAAACAATTATTTATTACGATACATTCATTCAATTCATTCATTCCATTGTTTTCATCCATTTTTGGGAAGGAAAGGAACATTTCAACAACCACTTTTTCCTTCCAGAAACGATCATCCCCTCGAATAAAAGAGGGAGGAAAATGGTGGTATTTTCATTTGGAAGAAAGTGAATGGAGAAGACCTAAAAGGCCCATTTGTGGTTTTACTGTGGGTCTGGGATGGGGGTAGGATGACTAATCGCGCCGTTCTCCTTTACTTTTCATTGTCTGAAATGCCCAATCGGATGTTAGCATGGATAGACAAAATAGCAAAATATTTTGGTAAAGGTTTGGTACAAGCAAATGGCCGGATTAAAAGTGGCAAATCCGATCCAAATCCCTCGAGTAAGCACAAAATTACCAATTTTAGCTTTTACGATCAGTAAAAAATTTGTATTTTCAAAAAGACTTTATTCTCAAATAGATTAATTGACTATCCAAAAGGCCACTTTTCAGGGATGTTCATAAGAAATGAAAAATCGCTGACTGAATATTTCGTTTTAAAATTATGCCAAAAAAAGTTGGGGATACCGTACCCAAAAATGTCCACTATTTGGAACATTCCCCGATTATATAGGCATGAGGAAATGAAATGAAGGATTGGCCTTCTACCATATTAGGCCAAAATTAATAAAATGCAAAAATTAATGAACCGTACAAATGATCACTGATTATGGAAATAATTTAAAATTGAATTGAGGAAAATATTAAAAAGGTGGGTCATTGGGCAAATATATTAAAAATGATAATATGGAATGAATGGAATGGAGGAGAATCGATCGCCAAGGTTTGTTCAGGAAAAGATGATGATGGGAAATGGGTGGTAGGATTGGCCACATTATTTGTGTGCGAATGGGTTGGCCGATAATGCTCACCCCCAGCAGTGGATGGAAGGAATGGAAAGTTTTCACCCTTTGGGGGAAGGTATGATGACGAATGCTAAAATATATAGTTCAGCAGAGGGGACAATAAAAATGGAGGATTATTTTTCTGAATGGCGATTGGGTCAATCGATGGATTATTGGAGGGAATATTGGGCCAAAATTTGCATATTTACGGTTAGAAATGTTTTTTGTGAATTTAATGAATATTTTTGGAGGATATATTTGCCTGAATTCTGTTCATTTATTTGATAAATTTATTTTATAGAGATGAAGAAAAGGAAGGAGGACTATTTGTGTGGTGAAAATTGGAAAGGAAATTTTGATAAATATTTGTACTAAATTAAATTGTTTTTAACTGATAAATTGTTGGCCTATATATAATAAAATATTCATTTTAATATTAAAAAAATTCTAAAATTGTTTTGAATTGACCTAAAAAATAATATTCAATATTCTCATCAGAAGTTTGTGGGTTCACATTTTTGCCCTATGAACTTGATCATTTTGATCATTTCCTATTGGGACATATGTTATTCAATCATATTTGTGCTTTTGGCGACACAATCCCCCTTTTCCCTTCTCATAATTTGAACCTTATTCCCCTCATATTACGGCACATATTTTTGATTTTTTTTTGACATTTTTTCGTGGCAAAAGTGCACTATTGTTGTTCCGCTTATTTTATTTCCTCCTCCCTCATTCATGATCAATTTCCCTTATCCACCCTCTCAACAATGGGAGGGATGTATCAAATATCCGTAAGGAAAAATAATAATTTAAAAAAAATAATTTTAACTATTTTTATTTATTGTAAAGGAAAATAATTTTATGCAATTTTTATTGACTGGACCAACTTTTAATAATTTACTGGAATTGGCAAAAATGGTGGAGGGAACATTTAAAAAGGCCAAAAACCTCCAAAAATTGTTCCCTACTTTTAGTCTAGAATAGAAAATTTTGGGTGGAAGGCACTGCCAGGAACCATGCATTCCATAAAAATGGCCCAAAAAAGCACAAATTCAGGTAAATTTGTTCGCTTTTTTGGCCCCTCAAATTGCCGTCACCTTTTCCATAATGGCTGTGGTCAAATAAATAAAAATGGTGTTGTGTGCTTTTTTGGTTGGAGTCAATAAACAATTAAAAAATAAATATTAAAGCGCCCAAAGCGATTAAATTGCTCAATGATTCAACAATTTTTTCAATAAAATTAGTATTATTATTTTTTGAAATATCGAATGGTATATGTGAGGAAAATGGGAGCATAAAAATATCATACATATTTTTAAAATAATGACATTGTAATTATTTTAAAAAAAGATTAATTTTTTAACTAATAAAATTTTTGACAAAATTCTTAAATAATTAAATTCTTTTTATTTTAAAGAAAATTTCATATTTGTTCACAAAAGAGTCCATAAATAATTTTTTTTAAAAATCAAAATTCAACATATAAGAAAAAAATGTAAGGAAAAATTATATATTTAAAGCCAAAATTTTCAGAGTAACCCCAAAAATGTTACAATTAATAGAAACCTAAACCCTAAACTGGTATGTTCCAATGCCAAAATAACACAAAAAAAGATTCTTGGTAAACATAATTCTGTGCCAATTTTCCAATAAAAGACCCCATATGGTTTGAAAGAATTGTTGACAGCTTATTTTGGGGCGTCCATTCATTTTATTTGAATAATAATCAGAGAAATTAAATTAAATGGGAAAATGTTTTTGGATGAATTTATTGGAATAAAAGAATTGGAAAAAGATGGACGATAAAATGAATGAATGAATAAATAAATTATTGGAGAGGCGAAGGGCTATAAATAATCCTGGTTTTGAGGATTAAAAAATATTACAATTTTAGAAATAATATTCCCGAAAAAATTGGATAAAAATGGGCGAAAAAAAATATAAATCAGACAATTCTTGAGGGTAAATTACCATAAAATTGAAAAAAATGGTAGACATGGACATGAATTCTGGATTGGATACTGTTGAAAAAAGAATGGCTCATCCATCCATAATGCCCCAAAGGAAGGAGGAATTCAATTTTTTTGGAGATGAAAAGAGGAACAAAATGGAAGTCATTAAAATTGCAAGGATGCGGCAAAAAGGCACAAATTAGATGGCATTTTTTGTCTTTTGTGTCCAAAAATGGTAAAAAAGGTTATTAATCATTCCAAATTTTAAAATAAAAAATTTTTAAAATTTTTAATTCATGGAAAAATAGTGGAAAATTGAGCTTTTTATGGAATTTGAGGACACGCAAATGAGAGGGGGGAAGAATGCCTTAATTCGGGAGGAATTTATTAAAAATTAATTCGGAAAAAAGGATAAACAAAAAATAACAAATTAATTTGGATAAATTGTGAAAAATAATGGGAATTTACGTAGATAATAAAATGAATGGATGGATGGAATTGGAGGGCCCAGATGTTTTGTTTATAATAAATTGGGGAATTTTGGTTGGCAAAATGGACGAAAAATTAATAAATGATATTAAATTATAAATAAAAATAAATAATAAATAATTTTTAAAATTTTGAAGGACCACCGCTGATGGATGGAATCGAGCGGAAAATAATTCTTAGAAGGAAGGAAAGAATGCACCCGAAAATGTTGAAAATTCGCTACACCCCCAAAGGAAGGCAAAGCCAGTCATCGACCACAACAACAAAAAGTCCAAATCCACCACCCCAACACATTTTGTTGCGCCCATTGTATTTATATTGGAATGGGGGCATCCTCTCCCCGCAGGTTCCCATATGTATTATTGTTTTGTGGGGATGGTTGGTTGCTTTTGTTATTTGCCCATTTTTGTCGCCATCCTTCTCTTTTCTACCCGTTTCCTCCTTTTTTCGCGTGAACATCCCCCCAAAATCGTCTTTTGTTCATCCGCCCTTTTTTTTCATTATTTTGGATTTGATACCATTTTTGGAAGTAATTTTTGGATTTGGAGCAATTTTTAGATTAAATGAGTAATCTCTTTGCTGACCATACCATTAAAATTTAATCCACCTTGATTTTTGCTTTGCCGGTCAATTTTCTTACATTTTAAAATAATTTATTTGAGCTATTTGGGACCAATATATTCTCATGCTCATTGAATATTCAAACATAAATTTGCCATGCAGCCATTTTTGGAAACAATTGTGGATACTGACTATATCTAGAAAAGTTTAATCCATCTTAATTTTTGCTTGGTCGGCTAAATTTTTCATTTTTAAAATATCTTTTTCTGGACCAAAAATATTTTTTGGGCTTAATTCAGGATGGGGAATTGGCCAATAAATATCCATTGAATATTCAAATAAATTTGCCATCAGCTATGGGACAAATTGCTTTGTACTTTTTGCTGGAATTTGGCCATATTGGCCACAAATTGGGTATAAATTACAGGGATATTTCCGACAATCATTGTAAAGCGAAATGAAGGGAAATTGTTGGCCCAAGCCTAATAAGTTCTATTATGTGAACGGTGAACCTGTGTTTGTCCCAAAAATTGTTGTAGAATAAGAGGTGAAGGAAGGGTGGTCCCAAAATCCCAAGAGGATTGGAAAATTCGTATTCAAATGGGTCACGGGCACCACAAATGTTCGAAAACTGCATGAATGGATGGAGGGGGGATGGAACACAAAAAACAGGAAGGAAAGGCTGGCGACGAGTTGGCCAAAAGGCCCAAACAAAAACAGCAAAAAGGAAAATAGACAATAGACTGAATGAATGGAATGGAATGGCGATGAAAATTTGGGAGTGAGGGAATTGGGCCATTGGACTTTGGGGAAAAGCATAAAAAATCGTTGATGAAGTAATCGTCATCATCATCGGTGGGCTTCCACCCTCCAATGAATAGAAAAGGGAATTAATTAAGTGAAAAATATTGAAATATTAATTTTGTTGAGAATTCAGCAGGTGGAATTAGACAATTTGTAGGAAATAATGAATTTTTATTAATTTTTTGGATTAAAATGATCAAAAATGATTATTAAATTATTTATATTATATAATTTTAATTTAATAATATATCCTTAATTGAAATATATAAAGAATTAAATGGAGTAGGAATTACGCATATTAGGGAAGACGAATTGCAAATTACAAATTCTAAAAATTAGTGACTACATTAGAGAAGGCAGAGAACAATGAAAAGTCTGTAGAAAATAAATAGCAGTGACCTTTACCTTGCCTGCTTCCTATAAATAATTTTGCTCATGGATCCCTCAATCCTATATATACGAGATGGTAAATTTCATTCCCATCGCTTTCCCAAAGCATTGGTGCCGTTTGTTGCCACCGCCCTTGGTCCTAAAGCTCGAGCAGGAAAAAACTGTCCGTACGTCCGGTGAAAGCTGAACTGAGGACAACCACGAAAAGGGGGAATTTGGTGGCAATTCAATTTGGTTGGAGTCAATGCGGGAAAGCCATTTTTTGTTTTTTTTTTTTGAATTTTGGAGATTATTTTCTCCAAATTTCGGTAAATATCGTAAATTCTCTTTTAATGCCTCACGAGGAATTTTTTAACTTTTCGAATTGTGTTGAATTACTAGAGAGTAGGGAATTAAAAGAGAAAAGGTATATAGAAATTTTAAATTATTATTATTTTTTACAATTAAGCAATGAATTCGGATAACAATAAGCATAAAGTATAAAATATTGTCCAAAATGCTGACTTTGCTCCCCAATTCCATCACTTTTTTTCCATTTGAATGAATCCACAGAAAAATGGCCCATTTATTCAAGGCAAAAATGCTTAACCCCTTTGCATTCCATATAAAATCAAAACCAGTTTTATTAGGGCAGACAAAATATATGGCCAAAATATATTTGTCCCAATTTTTAGGCCCACTCAAAAGGCCCCCAACCCTCTTTATTAAAGGTGTGCCCAAAACTCCATTTAATCCTTTTGAGGCTATTAAAAATTACTTTTTGGAATTTTTTCCGCCCATTTTTTCTGGAATTTATAGAAAAGCGGGGAGAGATTGGCTTTGTTGTTTATTCAACAAGTGCGCTTTTTCCCCCGTGTTCAACATTGCATGCATAATGGACACATTTTTATATGGAATAAATTTGGTGGAAAATATTGTGGTGAATTTACAAGTTTTGATTTTATGGAAATAAAAATTATTATTTATTAAATACATATTTTGGCTATGCTAGTTTTTATTGCAGAATTTTGGATCATTGAATGAAATTGAAATTAATATAAATACAAATTAGCAAAATTTTTTAAAAGACTATTGTCAATATTTGATACATATACATATATGGATTAGCATTAGCACAAGAGGCCGGCACCGTACTGTATACGCAAATGTAAGGCAAACCGCTATACGGTATGGCAAAAAATTGGGTAAATAATGACCAAATACGGCACTTTTTTGACAAATACTGCAAATTTTTTCGGGAAAAAATACGGTTAGTAATATGGAAAATCCATTTTGCCGGGCTCTAATTATAATTAGTACTTTTTTACTTGTGGAAAGTGGCAATTTTGGTAACAATGCTTATTCGTACAAAAAATTACACAAAAAATCTACTTTAATATGGATGAGAAGGAAATGAGGAAATTAAAAAATAAATGGAATAAATTGTTCAGTGACCGATACTTTTATTATAGTATAGCATTATTAAAACCATAAAATTTAAAAGTCATTTACTCTAAAAATTATATCATATAAATATAAATAGTACAAATGTTATCATAATATTTCATCATTAAAAACATTTGATAATCCTAGAATTATTTTTTATAGAAAAATTGTCGAAATAAACTAAAGATTAATGTTGGAAAAACAAACACAAGTGAGGCTTTAATTTTGGATGCACTTATTCCCAATCATCACTTCATTATATTTGCTTCTTGAAAAAGTAAAAAAAATAACAGAAAATGGGCAAATAAATGAGTTGCTTAATTGGCTTCATTCAAAAAGAAGTTGAAAGGCTTAATTTATAAAAAATGTAAAGTACTTCATAAACATTCTAAAAGTGCTATTAAAAATATTTTTAAAAAATTAAATTAAATCAAAAATAAAATTTTTTAAAAATTGTCCCGTTGAAAATTGATTTTAATGGAAAATCTATTTTTGGGATAATTTCCCCTCCTCCCACCCAAATGGCCTTAAATCTTTTCGGAAGAGTGATCAATCTTTTTCTTGACAATAGGCTTTTGGCCCATTTGATCCAATCAAAAAATGTTTTAGGGGATTTCCCCATTTCATGAATTATTGCCTTTCAAGTGCTAAATTTAGCAACATTTTTTGAGGGAAAAATTGAAAGAAAACGTCTCTGAAAAAATTAAATGAATATTGTGGATATGGGGAATGGACTATGATTTTAATTAATTTAATAATATTGAATTAGAAATTTTAAATTATCCTGTACTTATTAAGGATGTCTAAGGAGTGGAAAAAATAATTTGATGAATCAAGAAAAAATTTGTTTCATCTAACCTAATTCAATTCCTTCCCAAATTTTGTATTGTTGAAAAAAAATTACAAAAAAAATGCAATCCTCGCGCATTGACTCCAACCGAATTGAATTGCCACCAAATTCCCCTTTTCATTTTCAGGGCTGTCCGCAGACCGGCGTCCGCTAGCCCGCAGACAGTATTTCCCTGCCCGGGCTTTAAGGACCAAGGGCGGTGGCAACAAACGGCACCAATGCTTTTGGGAAAGCGATGAAAGTGAAATTTATCATCTCGTATATATAGGATTGAGGGATCCATGAGCAAAATTATTGATGGGAAGCAGCCAGAGGTAAAGGTGATTGCTATTTATTTTCTACAGACTTTCCATTGTTCTCTGCTTCTCTAATAGAGTGGTTCTTTCATTTTGTTTTGAGCTTATTAGGCAAAAATATGTGAATTAATTTTGTGAATTTATAATTTAATAAAATGTTAATATTAAAAATTTATTTTGATAAATTTCTTAAATCGTTTCCGTGTGAATCCAATCTCTGACCTACAAATTTGGCCATTTTTATGAAAAAAATTAGCAAAAATATTTGGAGGAAAAATGATGGATTAGATTTTGGAGGATTATTTGGGGGAAAAGTAGATGGAAAGACTAAATTCCGTTGTGAAAATGAGCACAAAATATAATGGGGGAAAATGGAAGGGTAAAATGGAGGAAGAAGATTGGTTGATTTCCTGTGGTGGAAAGGAAACAGCCGCCAATAGAAGCAATCGGCCAACCCACCTTCAGTTTCCTCATTCTCAATCAAATTTTTGACTTCAAATGGATTAACTCTTGTGTCCAAGGGCTTTTAGAGTGCTTTCTTTTCAATTCTTTCCCTTCGCCGGTGGTTGAGGACTTTTGGTCTTTGTCAGCTGTGCAGTTTAAATTCATTAAAAGGAAAGGAATTCATTCCCTCATTAGAATGTGGTTTGGCCACATTTGAGGAAGTTTTGTGGTCCGTTCTCCACTGAGAAAATGGGAAATTAAAAGAGAAATTGAATGAAATTATTTGGCAAAAGTGTAGAGGTTAAAATTATCTAATTAATTTTGCATATCAGAATAGTGGAATTAAAATCAGAACAGGCGGAATTATAAATCAGAACAGACGGAATTATTAAAATCAGAATAGGCGGAATTATTAAAATCAGAACAGGCGGAATTATAAATCAGAACAGGCGGAATTAAAAAATCTGAACAGGCGGAATTATTAAAATCAGAACAGGCGGAATTATAAATCAGAACAGGCGGAATTATTAAAAATCAGAACAGGCGGATTATTAAAATCAGAATAGGCGGATTATTAAAATCAGAATAGGCGGAATTATTAAAATCAGAACAGGAATCAGAACAGGCGGAATTATTAAAAATCAGAACAGGCGGATTATTAAAATCAGAATAGGCGGAATTATTTAAAATCAGAACAGCTGGCGGAATTATTAAAATCAGAACAGGCGGAATTATTAAAATCAGAACAGGCGGAATTATTAAAATCAGAACAGGAATCAGAATAGGCGGAATTATTAAAATCAGAATAGGCGGAATTATTAAAATCAGAACAGGCGGAATTATAAATCAGAACAGGCGGAATTATTAAAAATCAGAACAGGCGGATTATTAAAATCAGAATAGGCGGAATTATTAAAATCAGAACAGGCGGAATTATAAATCAGAACAGGCGGAATTATTAAAAATCAGAACAGGCGGATTATTAAAATCAGAATAGGCGGAATTATTAAAATCAGAACAGGAATCAGAACAGGCGGAATTATTAAAAATCAGAACAGGCGGAATTATTAAAATCAGAACAGGAATCAGAATAGGCGGAATTATTAAAATCAGAATAGGCGGAATTATTAAAATCAGAACAGGCGGAATTATAAATCAGAACAGGCGGAATTATTAAAAATCAGAACAGGCGGATTATTAAAATCAGAATAGGCGGAATTATTAAAATCAGAACAGGCGGAATTATAAATCAGAACAGGCGGAATTATTAAAAATCAGAACAGGCGGATTATTAAAATCAGAATAGGCGGAATTATTAAAATCAGAACAGGAATCAGAACAGGCGGAATTATTAAAAATCAGAACAGGCGAAATTATTAAAATCAGAATAGGCGGAATTATTAAAATCAGAACAGGCGGAATTATTAAAATCAGAACAGGCGGAATTATTAAAATCAGAACAGGCGGAATTATTAAAATCAGAATAGGCGGAATTATTAAAATCAGAACAGGCGGAATTATTAAAATCAGAATAGGCGGAATTATTAAAATCAGAACAGGCGGAATTATAAATCAGAACAGGCGGAATTATTAAAAATCAGAACAGGCGGATTATTAAAATCAGAATAGGCGGAATTATTAAAATCAGAACAGGAATCAGAACAGGCGGAATTATTAAAAATCAGAACAGGCGGATTATTAAAATCAGAATAGGCGGAATTATTTAAAATCAGAACAGGCGGAATTATTAAAATCAGAACAGGCGGAATTATTAAAATCAGAACAGGCGGAATTATAAAAATCAGAATAGGCGGAATTATTAAAATCAGAACAGGCGGAATTATAAATCAGAACAGGCGGAATTATTAAAAATCAGAACAGGCGGATTATTAAAATCAGAATAGGCGGAATTATTAAAATCAGAACAGGAATCAGAATAGGCGGAATTATTAAAATCAGAACAGGCGGAATTATTAAAATCAGAACAGACGGAATTAAAATACGAAAAGGCGAAAGTACAGAGAAAAGTTTACAAATCAGAATATAAGCGAATCATTCAGCAGAATTGCTTCAATCAATGTTAATATTGGCAACTTGTGGATAAATTTAGTAATTTGGGATACCATGAAAGTGTAATAATATTCTACTAAATTAATATGTTAATTAAGATATATATATATGGTTTATTATACTAATTTTCTCCACTTTTTTCCCTTGATAAAAGAAATATTTCATTAAAACAAAATTAACAACCATTTCAAAAGAATAAAACAAAATGTATCTATCCATATCCACCAAGCACCAACACCAACCCATTTCCCAAAACATATGTTTCACAAATTGCCCTTTTACACATTTAATCAAAAAGTACATTGGCGACCATAATATTATAGGGAAGGGGTCGTTTTTATTATTCTTTCAATGTCCCTAAAATTTATTTCCATATGATGGGGCGGAAGATCAAATGCAAAAATAAGAAAGGAGCTGCTGCACTGGGGCCTGCATAATTTCGTGACAATGATGAATATGGCGCACATAAAGCTCCGGACCATTTTAATACTTCATTTATTATTTTTGATTATCCCAAAAATTGTTTAATTATTTTCAAATTTTAGTAAGTATTTTATTCTCGTTTTATTTCTATTCATCTGACAGCAAAACAAACAAAAATGGCTAACGACTTTGGCAACAAGTTATTAAGATTTATTTTTTAAAATTTAATTATTTTATTTTAGCGGATTTCCTGTCCAGGGGACACCGAATTCGCCTTTCGGCAATCCGTAAGCCAAGGGGAAATGCAATTAATTCATTAATATTTTTACAGACCTTTCGAAGCCGGCGATGGCGACCACTCTTTATTTGGCAATGAGTAAGGCAAAATTAGAAAGAACAGTAAAATTTCAACTATTTTTCAGAGGATTTGAAGACGGTCGTCCGTTATCGCCTTTCGGCAATTCGTAAGGATAAGTAGAATTTAAAATAATTTAAATATTTTACAGGAGCTTTGAAGACGGCGATCAATTTTTGCCGCCCTCGCCTTTTGGCAATAAGTAATTTTGGGCGATTAATGAAGGGTATTTTCTCAAATGAACTATTTTAGGGAATTTGAATCTGTGAGCGCATGAACAAGAGATGAATTGCAAATGAAGTGAACAAACAATTCTTACTTCTATGGAGAGATAAACATAAAAATTTTGGTTAATTATTATTTAATTATTTTTATAAGCATTTCATTTTTGTGGGCATAAATGGTGGAAAGAACTTTATTCTATAATATAAAGGTCATATATTTAAATGATTTATTCAAAAAAAATGTATTTATTGGCATTGGGCTCAAGATAGCTATAATAATATAATAATTTGTTTGTGCATTTTTTTTCTAATTTCCATCCAAACAAAATTAACAAATTGTTTCTGCTGAACGGCAGATTCCATTTTTTTGTCCGAGCTAATTTGAATTTGATTGCGTATATAGCTGTTTAAAAATTCATTTTCATCAGCAGTCAGCATTACTCAATCCAACTCATTTCACTTTCGCTTTATCCCATTCAAATCCAAATTCGAATTAAAAATCGAATTGGCCTCATAGTAGAGAGAAGGAGAAGGAGCAAACCTTTCATCTCTTCAAAATTAAAAAAATGGTAATGTAGAGATGATCTTGGGCGATGGAATGCCCTCAACCCCTACTGTACACATATCCCAATATTATTAATCAAGATGTTCGAAAAATATTTATTATTCATATTGTATTGAAATGTGATGGGGAGAGAAGGGCCAGGTCTCTAGCTTAGCTAGCGGAGGATCGGGAACGGCAAAGCGGACGAACACAAGACTGGTTCGTTCTCGCCATTCCCGAGTCCCGCCGCTGGCTGGGCCAAGGACTCCGCCCCTCGGCATCCAATGGGGCAAAGGGGATTTATCGTTTAAATTCCAATTCATCTTCCACTTCCAATTTCTCCTTCTTTTCCAACAATCCAATCCAATCGGCCATTTCCAATCGCTACAGTAATAAATTCAAATTTATGATTGATGATCTCGAAAACTCTTATCCATTTATTTACGCATCCGTAACTATTTTTAATTTACCCTGAAGGGGCTGGAACCGTTTTTGTTCATGGTGTCAATGGCATCATATAATTATGCTTCCATTCTATTTATTTTTTTCCTTTTGTCACTCTTAATTGGAGATAGATATCAATCAGATATGATGCAATTGACCCAGCAAATTGCCGAAAAAGTTGGCAACATCGAGATCAAATTAGATGAAATTAAGAAAGAATTGAATGAATTTAAAAAAGAGAACACCAAGAAGGATGATGGAAAGATCGAGGTAATTTTATTTGGAATTTAAATAAATTAAGTCAAATATATTTCAAAATTTTAAACATTAAAATATATTTTAATTGCAATTTAATCAAAAAATAAATACATAAACTTATCTTTATATTATGATTTATTCAATCCATTTTTTGGAGATACAATATTCGATTTATTCAATATTTTTTTGCCATTAATTTCAGTTGGATGATTTGAATGAACAAATTGATGGAATCGATGATTGGAATAACAAATACAAATGGAATGCCACCACATATAAATGGAACGCATCAGATTGCTCAAATAACTTGATCATTTACGAGGATGGACTCACAGTAAAATATGATTACACATATTCAAGTAAAGAAGATTAAAGATCATTTTTTAATTAATAAAAATTAAGAATGGAGTTCCGTGCGCGCCACATTGCCGATTTCAACTTACAATTTTGCAAGCAAAAAACCATCAATTGCTTTCTTTTATGAAGTGGAAATTCTTGTTGACCATTCATCAACATCGTATTTTATCGTATTAAAAAATTGATGAATTAATAATCATTTTTTCAGTAGTAATTATGCCGGTATTTTCATTGGATTTTGTGTCCAAGAATTTCCATTGGAATTGGAATACAAATCGCTAGGATTGGAGGATTCCATTGGAATTTGGGGCAAAGAAATAATTTGTATTGATGGTAACAACATCAGAATTGGAAAAGACAAAGGATTGTTCAAAAAAAGGGATTTTGTTGGCATAGGCATTATCCATCAACCGAATTGGAAAATGGAATGTTTTGTTACTTTGAATGGCAAATTGTTGGGTAAAATATAAATAAAAATGCTCTAAATAATAAATCATTTAAATTAAGGAAAGGCAGAATTGCCAACGAATTTCGGCATCGACTTCAATCTTTTCCCAGCTGTTACTTTGAAAAATAAAGGCAATTTAATCCGCGCGAATTTTGGAAAAAAAGAATTTCGTTTCAAGGACTTTGGAAATATTTTAGTCGGGAAACGATGATCAGAAATGCTAATATTTCTGATAAAAATCACAAATTCATTTATTACATATTTGATCTAATTTCATAATCAAAAAAGTTAATATTAGTTAAATATTTTATTCTTATTTTACATATTTATTCCCAAAGTTTGAATTTCTTCATTTTTGGTTGAATCAACAATTTATAATCAAAATGTTGACCAAATTGCAAAGGCGAAGGCAGGCGAAGTTCTTGTGTTACGCTGAAAATATTTTTAATAATTATTTATTTAAATTAAATTTGTTTATTAATTATTTAATTTATGAAAAAAATAAATAAAAAAATATAAAAAATAATTAAATTGAGACAAATCCATATTTTATTGAATTTAAATTATTTTTATTAGTAGCTAATTTTGATGACTTTTCATTTATCAATTTAATGCCCAATCACCATAATTAATTATAATTACCTCCGAATCCACATTGTAACTCCAATTTTGGTGCCCTCAAGAATTGGGCATGCCCCGTGGAATGAACGATAGGCAACCGAATAATCGGGCAACATATTCAGCCAAAGGAGGGCATCACCCATTTTTGGCATAAATGTAAATCCGACATCCGGGAACACCGTACCTAAATTCAATAAAATTCATTTAAATTCTTTAATTATGATTTTTAAACATTTTTTCCATGTCCCAAATGCTAATTTTATTAAAAAAAAATTATAAATTGTAAATTTTAAATGCAATTTAAACACTATTGTCAATGGCAACAATGCCTACTAGCCTTTCCATTTGTCCTACTGTATTCCCACTTTACTATTTGTCCTACTATACCCCCCTCCCCCACTTTTTGTCTAATCTTCCTTTCAATCTATCAATCAAATATTGCCTCAATCTGCCTTTTAAATCCACCCTTTTTCCTCTCCTATTGTTTTTACTTTTCACATTTATTATCACATTTTTCGGCACAATTTAATAAATAATAACCCTATTTCGTTCATGGAGCAATTAGGGGCTTATTAGGCCTCCGACTAAGGCCGGGAGCTAAAACCTATCCCCGCTCTCGCTGCAAATAACTTTAGCTCTAGATTGGACTAATAATTATGTTAATAGGACTATGCTTATATATAAATTTACCCCCTCCTCTTTTTGCTGGCTGAAGAATGAGCATGAATGTGGCAATTCGATTGCCCAACCAAGGTTCCGAATTGGCAACCAAAAAGTCAAGGTGTGGCGCATAATGTCCTCCAATTTCATATTTTTTCACCTCAATAACAATTTTTGGAAAATTATTTAAATTAAATAATTAAATTACATTAAATTGTTCGGATCGCCCAAAATTGAATGAATTTATTCGTTGTTGAATGAAAATGAATGTGCTCATCAATTGCTGGGTGGAGAATGGATGAATGAATGTGTTGTTGGCCACAATGCTATCTTGCCAAATATTTTGGCCAAGTCCATCGCGGACCAAAATTTGCTTAAAAATAATTATTATTTAAATTAATTGGGTTTAAATTACGGATGTGAATAATTTCCTCTTTTCCAATTCATTCAAAATTGTTTGAATTCTTTTGGATGGCAAAAATTGATGGAATTTGAGAATGGGCGGTTCCGCACTGAACAATTCCACTTTGACGAACATCAATGGGATTATTGCATAAATGTGGCATTGAAGGCGGGGATCTGAAAAATTAATCTCAAGGATATATTTTACGAAAATTGTGGATGGAATAGATTAGTGATGATTGTGATAAAGTTGATTGGATTAATTTATATATCATTTTATTGGGCATAAAATGCATAAAATTTGCCACGAAATGATATCAAAAGCATTGGATAATATTGATATTTACCGAGTTATGGCCAGAAAACCGCCAAAAAAAAGAATTTCAATTAAGCCAATGGTCTTTTGGACATAACTCATCAGTAAATATCCAAAGTTAGCCCAATTTTTTGATATCATTTCATAGCTTATTTTATGCCCAATAAAATGATATATAAATTAATCAATTAGCTTTATCACTTTCAACATTCGACTGTTCCATCCTCAATTGTCGTACATTCATTCACCTTTTGCAAATTGTCCATTAAAAAGGGTGTCTTCGTTGACTTTGCAAAATTCCAATTCTTTCCTCGTCCAATGATATTTTCCATCAAAATAAGGATAACCATCATTGTAAAACTAATATGTTTAATTTAAATATAATTAATTAATAATAATTAATTTAATACCAATGTTGCCAATGCCAAAATGAATATTTTGAGGGAATGAAGCCAATGGAATATTTTTGACAAAATTGGTGGAATATAAACTTCCCCGGTGCGCAATGACATCAACGGGGTTTTGGCCAAAAACCAATCAAAGGAATAAACAATTCGGGTGAGCATTGAATAGGAATAGAAATGCACAAAAATTGCCAATAAAATTGACAAACAAATTCCAATTTTGAGGGCAATTTTGGAGGCCGCAAATATTTTATAAATCATTTTTTGTAATAACTAAAATAATATTTTTAATAAATCAAAGGTGTTTTTTGTGTTTAATTTGAATACTTCATCAAATTTTCTCATTTCCTCCATCAATTTTTTTTACGGCATAAAAAATTCAACTAATCCCCTTTGCTGACTTCCTTCTAATCCAAATCCAACTCTTTTTAATTGTGCATGACCCAAATCCTGCGCAACAACCATTGCTTTGGGTGAAATTAATGAAAAGACGCTGAGGTGTAGGAAATATTCTTAAATTACTCGAAATAGAAATATAATAAAATTAAAATTATTTTGATTGAAATGGGAAAAAAGTGCCAAGGGAAATTGAATTAGATTATTTAATTTGATAATATTAATATATTTTTGTTCGCTGAAATGAACAAAATTTCACCATTTTCTCCAATTATTTTGTGCATATCCACAGTTAAAATGGATTGCCAATTGCTATTACATTTATTTTTGCTTAACAAGCCATTATAGGACTATAATGATTCAATCAAAATGAATATTGCAACATAATTAATTAATTAATTAATTTTATTTATTTTCATTTTTATGCTTGTGGCTTTATTCAAATTATATTGGCCAAAGGGCAATGGTAATCGATAAATGATCAATGAAATCAAATTGAGATGATTACATTTTGAATTATGCCCAATTTTGATTTATTTGTGTTTTATTTATGTCTAATTCGTTAAAACTTTCCTCATTTCTTTTAAAAATGCTTTAGCATTTTGCAGTGTTCAAAATTAAATCAAAAAGTCTTTATTATTGTTTCCATGGTTTCACTTTATTTTATTCCAATCAAATTTCACCACGTAAATTGTAAGTTTTCTTCGGCATAAAAAAGTTGGTGACGGCTGGCCTTTCCATTCGGCCTAATTCATTCGTTCATTCATTTTTTATTTTGTCAATATTCTACGTAAAAAGAAAATAATTTCATATTGTTCTGAAAAATCTAAAAAAAGTTTAAAAATCGAATTAACAATATTCCGAATTTGAAAGCCCAAATAATTCATAATTAACCCCACTCTTCCATGGACAAAAAATTAATTTTTACCTTTTGGCAATATCATATTGTCAATGCCAATAATGCCTAGGGTCTTTCCTATTCATCCTACTGTACCCCTCATTTTTTGCCTAATCGCTTGTACCGTAACCCTATCAATCAAATATTGCCTCAATCTGCCTTTTTATACACATTCTTTTTCCTCTCCTAAGGCTTTTAATTAACTCTTCCCATTTATCATCACATTTTCCCACACAATAAATAAATAATAATTTTTAATAATAATTTAAATGAGCTTCCAAGGTGAGAGCCTAGGCACAGCTCCACCCCAAATCACTTTAATCCTAGATTAGGATTAGGATATGACTAATATATATTTTAGAATATTTCTCAAAAAACATTACAACCTTAATTAATTTTTTCAAGTAATAAACAGAAATAAGGACTTTAAAAAATGTCCAATTTTCCTTTATATTCATTTTAATAATAAATAAATAATAACATTTTTTAGCAAATTAAAAATAATGAAAAATATTGGTTGGATCATCGATTGTTTGTTTGCCATGATTTTGGCATTATTTTTATATGGCCTCGATCTGCTGAATTTCTATTTGGGTTTTAAACCACTTTTCTTCGATTTGGTAAATTAAATGGATAATTACAAAATTATATTAAAAAATTACCAAAATTATAAAATAAGGCAAAATTATTATTATTTACAGATTCTCAATTTGCTTTTGTTCTCCTCAATTTTATTTATGCTAATTTTTATATACAAAACTGGATGTACTCCATTCAATGTTCCGTACCAAATTCCCTGGCCCAGTTTCATATGTATGATTGTTTTGTCAACCTCCGTCTCCTTTGGATTCCTCTATTATTCGGCGAGTTTAATTTATTAAAAAATTTACAAAAATAATTTAAATTTTATAGAGAAAAAAATAATCATTTTTTGTGCTGGGGAAAATTATTGTGAAATTAAATTTTATTTATTTAAATAGATGCAATTTTCTTTTGTTAATTTAATTATTTTTGCCAATCACATTTTCAGATATTCAAATTGGCATTTCGTGAATGTCCTCATGTCAGCGATGGTGACCAAAATGATTTGTTTATTTTAACAATGCAACGAATTTTGATCATCATTTTGACCATTTTATCCGTATTTTATTTGATGAAACGGTCAAAATATATTTTATAATTTATTTTAAAATATTTTAATTTCAGTGCCCATTTTGGCTCATTGGACAAAAAATTTGATTTACTTTCTCGTTTTACCATTAATTTTACTTTAATATTTTTACGTTTACAATTAATTGACGAAAAAATCTCCGCTTCAATTGAGGATATTTGCTTCCAAAGCGATGATTTTAATTCAATTCTGGAAATATTTTGCTCTCCAAATAAACATGGACAAATTAGGTTAAATAATAATTTTATTAATAAAATTATTTCCTAAATTATTTTTAGTAACATTTCGACGACTCACTCAAATTCAATTTGCAATAAAGAGACAGAAAATGAATTAATTTGGGTGATTTTGGACAGGAATTTATTGCATCCAACAATAATTAGCATTGCCACGGAAATGGTCCCAGTTTTGTTGTGCATTCATTGGTCAGAGGAAATATTTTAATATTTTTATTATTTTTGTTATTTAAGGTTGGTCTGCGGCTATGGGGAACAAAGGGCGGAAATGTTGGCGAGACAATGCAAAATTAAGGTGGATTAAATATTTTGTCGTTGATGGAATATATTTAAAATTAATTATTTCATTTCCAAAAATATAATCAAAAAATGTGGACATATTTAACCAAATTTTGATAATTTACGACATTAGATGTCAAAATTTAATTGACTTTATTATTTTCTGGGATTTAATTAATTTTTTGCATTTATTTTTATTTTAAAAATTTCGATGAAAAGCGTTTGTAGATTTTTTGGCTGTCTTCTAAAATTTATCCATTTATTTAAGGAAACAAGAGAAAAATTTATGGGTTTAAAAAATATTATTTTAATTTTAATGATTTTTTTTAATTCTAAATTTTTCAATTAAATGATTTTAAATTATTAATTTAACTTTGTAATTAATTATATTTAAATTTTTATTATTTTTAGGTTGAAGCTGCCATCAAAATTCCCTCATTCATTTTCAATATGGTCTCCACAACTGAGGTATGAAATAATTAAAGACAAATTAAAGTAAAAATGACATTTTGGGATACAGTAATAATTATTCTTCCTCAATATTAAAAATTTAAATAATTAAAAAAAACAAAGTTTTATTTCAGCCTTCCCAAAATCCGGGCATTCCGGAAATATCAAAAAATGTTCGACAATTTCTCAAAATTTCTTCAATTCTTTTAATTTTGTTGGGCATTTCCAATTTTCTTGCCGCATTTTACATTTATTTCCGCACCTATGATGGCCATTATGAATTAATAAGTAAAAATGCAATGGACAAACAAATCAGAGGCGCAAAAAATTTTATAAAATTCGCCCTTTCCGGTCTTCATTTTCTGCTGCGATTATTGGTAAAAATGGGAAATTAAAATTATTTACTATTAAGAAAATAGAGAAAAAAATTTTAATTTTAAAAAATGGTATATTGATATTACATATAAAATATTGGTAAATTATATAATAATATTGGTATATTATTATATTAAATATTTGTATATTCAATATTATTATATTAAAATTATATATTAAATAAATATTGGTATAAAATATTTGTATATTCAATATTATTATATTAAAAATTAATAAATTATAAAATATTATTATATTATTATATTAAATATTATTTTATTATGTATTAAATATTATTATATATTAAATATTATTATATATTAAATATTATATTATATATTAAATATTTGTATATTCAATATTATTATATTAAAAATTAATAAATTATAAAATATTATTATATTATTATATTAAATATTATTTTATTATATATTAAATATTATTATATATTAAATATTATTATATATTAAATATTATATTATATATTAAATATTTGTATATTCAATATTATTAAATTAAAAATTAATAAATTATATATTAAATAAGTATTGCTATATTATATATTAAATATTATTATATTATGTATTAAATATTATTATATTAAATATTATTATATTTATATATTAAATATTGTTGGTTTATTACATACAAATATTTTAATAATGAATTGAATTTAATATATTTTTTGGCAGATCTATCTCTGGACTAGGAATATTTCCTGCGCCGCATTGGATTTGAATTTTATGGCCGATTCCACTTGTGATCGTTTTCTAATGTATATGTGTATTCCATTCCTCATTCCGGCCACAATTGCGTATATGGGCGAGCGAATGTATTTCATCTGGAATTTTGGCTCAAATGATGAGAAAGCAAATATCTTTATGCTAATTGTCGGCAATTTACCAAATCTTCTTAAAATTGTAAATAAAATGGGAAAATTTAAATATTATATTGGATTGAACCGTTAACTGAATTAAAATTTTTAAATTTTTTTCCAAATTTTTTGGATTTTTTATTCTATTTATTTTTGAAAAATTCTTAATACATTATTTTTCCATAAGAAGTCAGTCTATCATCACTTTCGAATTGAAGACCGATAAAATACACGCCAGGAAAAATTTTTGATATTAATTTTATTTTCTCGGAGAACTCTAAAATTCGCTCTATTTGTAGTCTAAAGTCTATTTCGGTTTCAAAAATCGATGAAATTTAAACCGGAATTTTTGCTAATTTAAACCGAAAATAGTAAACCGAAATCGACATTTTCTAAAACTGAAATTGGAATTTAAAACCGATAAATTTGTAAAAAAATTGGAATACTGTATTCAAAAAGCCTTAGATTCACCTCAAATTTTCTTGACTTTTGAGAATCAAAAATATAAGCCCATACCCTTGGGCTTTTTAAGAAGATATGGGTATGGTAATTTATTTTATTGTGAGATTAAATCCAAATTTTAGATGGCAAAATGCCTCGAGACATTGTCCCTTTGCCAATTACTTGCTTTGCCAAAACAAACATTGCAACGACAAAAACACAACTTTTTTGGCCATTTAATCATTGCCAGCATTGTCCTAAATTTTTGTGACTTTTTTGGCACCTATTTCAATCTCAACCAAATTGCCCAACATTTGCACATTTTCATTGATGCCCTCCGGCAAAATCCAACCAAAAAAGTGCTGGAGGCATTTACGGTTTTGGCGGTGGCCGCAAAATTGTTGACATTTTCAAATTTCCTATTCACATTCACATGTGCCATTGCATGGATTGAAATATTATTGAGGTCAAAAAACAATTTAATTTAAATTTATTTTTACAATTATTTTTAAATATATTTTTATTTAAATTTATTAATTATTATTTGTAGATATCGCAAAAAACGATGCATTTATCAACAGCAGCAAAATGGAGACGGCATAGCGAATAATAATAATATGGAAATGGAACAAATTCAGCATCAAATTGTGCTCCAAAATGCAATGAAAGACGATTTGGTGGATTAGCTAGATTAATTTTTTATTTTTTGAATGTGAAATTTTTACTTTTTTAATAAAAAAAAATATGATTGATTGGATCTTGGATGAAAAAATGGACTAAATTAATTGTATTAATCGCACTAAAATTAAAATATATCTATGAAGAGAAAATTATTTTACTCGCAGGATTCTGGAAGTAATTCCTTTTTATCCAGGACAATCAATTTGAAATTTAAAAATTTTTAATGTTTTAATTTTGTTAAAATCCTCTTTTATTTTGATTAAACTTTATTAAATTTATATAAAATGATGCATCTTGATGAGCTCTATTAAATAGTATTAGAAAGTCTTGTTTTAAACAAGTAATGAAGAGTTTTAAACGAAAACTTATTTTTTAGATATGAATTTTAAAAATTCTTCAAATATACCCATAAAAAGTAAAATTTCAAAAATCAATTTTTCAAAATCCGCCTGAGTTTTTATTCTGAAATTTCCTGATAAAATATTATTTGATATATTCTAAAAAATAAAAGAAAAATCATAGCTAGATGTTCAGCCGTTTTTAGGTATGAATTTTAAAAAATTCTTCAAAAATACCCATAAAAAGAAGGTTGCGAAATACGAATAAATGACTCATGAAGATTGAATGATTTAAAAAGAATGGGAAAAAAATGACCCTAAAAACTTATTATGATCAATTAATTATTAATTCAACCATCAAAAATTTGCATTTAGAATTATCATACTCTCATATCAGGGATGCCAAAGTACCCTATTTTTAGGGCATTTGCCATATTTTTGAAGATTTGCCATATTTTATGCCATATTTTTGACATATGCCATATTTTGCCATATTTTTGAAAATTTCTTAAAATTGATGATTTTTAGTCAAATTTTTCGCTGCGCTGCCATTTTTGGATCAATTTTTCGCTTTTGGATCAATTTTTCGCTGCGCGGCAATTTTTAACTTTTTACTTTCTTACTTTAGGAATTGTTCTATTGTTTGCGAGAAAGTGCATTCAGAGATCTTAATTATTAAAATTTTTTATTCTTACTTAGACCTAAATAAGCTCTCGGATAATGTGAAATCCAATAAAAATAGGTATGGTTTTGAAAAATAAACGCTTATTTCAATATTTTATCGTTAAAAATTGATGCCATAAAAATGCCATATTTTTTAATTGAAATTGCCATATTTTTTTTTGCTTTTGCCATATTTTTCACTTAGGGACTTGGCATCCCTGTCTCATATTTTAAAATTTATTATGAATTAATTAATAAAAATTGGGAAGAATAAATAAAATAAAAATGGGTCAATGTGAAAATATAAAAATCACCAAAAAATGTGGGAAAATAATATTAAATTTGGATACTTTTTTGGTATTATAATTAAAATAATTTAATTAATAATGTATTATTTTCAATGCCCAAATTCTTTGTCATTTTTATTCCATCCAATCCAATACCAAAATGTCCAAGCTGTCAATCCATCTATTAAATTAAAATTATTTAAATTTCCCAATTTTTTTTACCATTTATTCCTTTTCCATATTCCCTTCCTCCGGTGTTTTCTCTTCCACTTCCCCATTTCCTTCTCCTCCTTCATCCTTTTCTTCCTCTTCATCTTCCTTCAAAATTGTCGTCGTCTTCGCCGTATTTTCGACAGTCTCGACGGTCATTCTCGCCGTCCTCCCCCCTCCTTCATTGCTGTTTGTGGCCAATGGAGTGGATTGGCCCTGTGGCTGTTGAAAATGTTGTTGGGATGGTTGCCTCGGGGCAAGTGGCTTTTCCAAACGACGCCAAAGGGTTATTTCCTGCAAAATAAATGGATTAAATATTTTCATTAAATTTTATTCTTTTTTCCCATTTTTTATTTAAATATTCTAAATTTCCCCCCAATTTTTGGACCTGCTGTTTGAAATATCGTCGATCCTCCTCATCAATTAGCACCAAATTGAGGAAATATTTGATGGAAAAACGTTTGGCCACATCCCGAAGTGTTGGGGTTAAATCATAGCCGGCAAGAAATAGACGAATTGGAATTGATTCACCTGCGAAATAATTAAAAATTAAAATAATCAAATTAAAATAAAATATTAATTCCCAATTTTCACCTTTGACCGGTGCCCCATCCATGATTTCATATTTTGCGATTGTCTCATTCTCGTGGAATACATTTGGCCCATTCCCCACGGATTCCCTCTTCAATATTGCAATTTCCATGTGCTTTATTTTGATTCGGACAAGCAGAAAATAGATTTTCCCAACAATCACATCCTTCAAATGATATCTGAAAAGAGAACATTATGATTAAAATATTATAAGGAATATTTTCAATTTTTAATTAAATTATTTTGAAATTAGTTTGTTGATTAATTAGAAAAAAAATATAAATATTATTTGTAATAAAATTTATTAAATTAATTAAAACAGTGGCGGTTCCAGGATTTTGCCAGAGGGGGGGTGCGCAGCCGAAAAAAACACAGCACCCCGGGGTGCTCTTTCAAAAATTTAAATTTGCGAGCGCCGATAGGCGCGAGCGAAAATTTTTAGGTCTAAAAACAGAAAATTTTGAAAAATTATGAGGTTTTCTGGAAAAAAATCAGTAAAAAAAATATAATGCGAGCGCCGAAAGGCGCGAGCGCGAAATTTTTTTTTGGGTTTTTAATCTAATTTGTAAAAAAACCCCTATTTTTTTCTTTCTACCCCCACGGCACCCCGGGGTGCCACTCCCCCAAACCGGGGGTGCGCACCCCAGCACCACCCCCCTGAAACCGCCACTGAATTAAAAATAAATTAAATTTCGATGGAAAAAATAAATAAATTGGGGATCACCTGGATTTGTTGTATTCAAATTCGATGTGCAAACAATCCTCAATGCCAACTTCCATTTTGATGCTGGCATCCTGATCCGGATAGGAGGCCAAAGTGTGGACGGCAAACTAATTAAAGGAAATAAATTTTATGGGTAAATTATAAAAAAATGTAATTTTAATTATGAATAGATTGGTCAAGGAAATTTGCGAATTTTGGTATAATTTCTTGATGATCCGCTTCTAATTTAACATATTTATATCAATATATTATGTCTCTGATTGGGAGAATTAATTAAAGTAAAAATTTGTTGATTTAGTTTAGATAGGCAAATATTTATGGCCATAAAAGGGTAAAATAGGCTAAATTGGGCAGTTTTGTTAGACCAAAACTTTTTTCTGGCAAATTATGTTTTTGATCAATCATTTTGATATCAAAGCTCAGCAAAGAGATTAAAACCCAAAAGAAAATATTAAGAATTGGCCATTGCGCGAAATTCATGTGGCTAATTTGCATATTTTTTGCCCATATTTTTTGTACCTCCATTTCATGAGCAATGTCAGTTAGGCGGCGGAATATTGTGACACGCAAAAAATAGCGCAATTTAACATTCGATCCAATGTAGGTTTCATACTGATAAATAAATTTAATTATTTAAATATTTAATTTTAATTAATTGACCGGTTTGCTGACATTGGCAAAACAAAATGGGAATTTTGTGTTCTGTTGGATTAATTCACCGGGACGGGCCAATTCCTTGGTTTGATAGAGAAAATCGTGCTGATTGCCTCGATCATAGTACACTTCTAAAAATGCATTTTATGGCCACATTTTTGGTTGATTATACCAACCAATTTGGCCAATCAAATCCACCCGAATGCCCTGATGCTCCAATTTTTGGCCGGACTTTTTCAAATTGATTGCCACTTCGCCGGCCACATTTTCCCCATCATAGAATAAATAATAGGTCTACAAATTTAATTCATTTTTTATTCCACATAAAATATATTTGAATTCAATTTTCCGGACCTCATATTGTCCATCGTCCATCCGAATTCTGGCCGTCCTTTGTTGCTCCTCATTTTCGAGTCGAATAGCAATTTCGGCAGATTGACCGAACCCAAAAAATGACTACAAATTGGGACACATTTCGACAATTAAAAACTTAAATTTTATACCATTTTCAGTGTTGAATAATAAAGCTAATAATTCCAATAAAAATAGTAAAAAATTTATTTAATAAATTGCTTATTTCTGCTGGAATTGGATATTAAAAATCTTTCAAAAATAATTAATTTTATTCTTTGATTAATTATTTTTCTTTCTTTCTTTCCTTCTCTCGTTTTTATGTACTCTTTTTTTAAATAATCAAAATGCCATAAATTATTTAAAATTAAGAATAATGGCCATAAAACATACAGTACCAGTAGAGGGAGACAAACGCAAAATGGATAAATTTATGCATAATAAGCCGTCTATCCATAAATACCAAAATATAAAATGATGAATTAATTAATCGAAAAATATTTATTTTATATCACTTTCTATTTTTCAATTTTCTCGGTCAGAGAGGAAAGGATACTCGAGAATATGTCGGACTCCCCTCAAATGTTCTCTAGCAAAAATGAGGTGGTGGAAAATGTCAAGGTCTGTTCTGTCCATTGTGGATGAGAAAAATTAATTATAATTTGTAGGAATTTTTATTAGGCCAAATTTAAGTATTTAATTTTGATTGAATAAATTAATAATTTTTTGGTTGGGATATGAGAGTAAAAAATTGATTGAATCCTTCTAATTGCTAAATATATAATTTGGTCGGAAAAGTTGGCCATAAATTCTGAAAGCCTTCAAATTCACTTGAATTCACAAGCCACCAAAATATCCTTTTCCAATTTTGGGTGATTGTCCGTTGTCGTCCATTGAGTGGCCAAGAGCGCCAACAAAGCCATCGGCCAATTGTGGAATGCGATGCCCAATCCCAGTCAATTTTGGTGGCAAATCCCGGTGCCCGGGATAAACAAAATGAGCCACTAAAATGTTATTCATTCGACCATATTTTCGGGCCGAATTCGAATCAAATTGAAATTTACAACATTGTGGCCAGGCCAATTGTCGAAAATGTGCTGCGTGGTTTTAATGGTTTCTTTCTCGAATATTATTGGAAATTGATATTCAATTAGTTTTGACTCTAATATATCAGTTAGAAAAGAATGAATTTTTCGTATGCAAACAATATGGATTTTCCAAATGAATATTAACAATTAATTTATTGCCCATTTGGTCGGGAGGAAGAATTGAATAGAGAATGGATTGGTGAATTTGATTGGAGATTGCTTAGAAGCTAATGGACCATAAAGGGTCTAAAAACCGTAAATATTCTCTATTAGTGCCCCTTCTATTAGAAGTTCTTTCTCTCTCTATTAAGTGCCCCTAATAAGCCTAGAGATTATCTGAAATTTTGAAGCCCACCCTCTATTAAGAGTCCTTGTAGAGATCTTAGAAATTTGGTAGCCTCGGGATACTATTAGAGGATTTAACGGCTGACAATTTTTCCTTTTTTAATCATAATTTTCTGGACAATTTTATTACGAATTTGGATCAATAGAATGTAGAGAAAAAGCTTATATTACTATGTCAAAAAATGATTGATGAGATATTGGCATGCGCGAAATTCGGATAGCCATATCGACCATATCAATTGTTTGTAAATTTACTTAAAATTATCCAATTAATTCTCTTCGATTTGCACAATTTCGATAGATAATTTTACCTTACATAATAAAAGAATAAAGCCAAAAATGGCTAAAATTGAATGGAATTACACATTTAAACATTTTTAGGCACAATTTTTGCCTATGGCCAGACTGGCACTGGCAAAACATATACAGTTGATTATTTATTAATTCATTCTAATACTAATTGGCTTAAAGATGTCCGGCAATCCAGAACAAAATGTGTCCGGAATTATTCAATATTCATTTGCCCACATTTTTGACCAAATTGCAAAAAGTGGACATGAAAAAAAGTAATTCAAAAAATTAATTCATTTATGGAATATTTCCCAAAATTTAAATTATAAATTCCATCATTTTCGAATATCCTCTAGAATAGGCAAATATTCTTCCTAAAAATGTAAAAACTATTTTTTTGTTAGATTTCTTGTCCGAATTTCCTATATGGAAATTTACAATGAGGAAGTGCGCGATTTGTTGGCCCGTCCACCGGCCGCCCATCATTCCCTCGAAATCAAGGAACGACACGATATTGGGGTTTATGTCAAAGATTTGCTGAATGTTACAGGTCAATATTCAATTATGAAAGGAATGGGTGGATTGGTATTTGGTACCGTAGTAAATTTTGGGAGCATTTCCATTTTCCATTGAATTTAATGCTAATAAAATAATTTATTTATCGATGGTATAATAAAAAGTATAATTATGGATTTATATTTATATGGCACAGTCAAAAAGCATAATTCTGTCTGAAAATTTTATTTTCGAAATGCTATTGACAACTGTCAAGCCAATTTATTAATGGAATATTCATTTGTCATTAAATTAAATTAATCGAATTATTTGTTTCCCCCAAAAAGAATTACGCCGAACCAAAAGTGATATAAAAATGTGCCCTATTTTGTCAATTTTTTTTTATCTCAATAATATAATTTCGATTTCGACTTTCGAGTAATTTATTCTCATGAATTTTTGTCCCTAGTAAAAGAATTATTTAATTAATTTTTATCAAAATAAAATTGCAAAATTTGAATTTGCAGTGAGCAACGCGGATCAATGCATGCGAATAATGGAATTTGGGAATGCAAATAGTTGGTCCATTTATTTGTGAAATTAAACCACACATTTGAAAAAGGGCAAACGGGTCGAACGGCAATGAATGAGCAATCGAGTCGATCGCACGCCATTTTCACAATTACAATTGAATGCTCCGAAACAATGCATTCAATAATAAATGATTTTGAGAATGAAAATGAAGGTCTGTGGATTTTAGTGAATTGGAATACCGTATCTCTTCTATTAGAATTTTCGGGGTCTATTAAATTACAAATACCCTATAATGAGGCTACAAATCGAGAGAAAGGCTCCTAAATTTCAGAGAGAAAAATTCATGAAAAATAAAATTTGCAACAAATCCAAACATATTTTTTTGTTGCAAAAGAAGTTTTTACACAGGTTTTTAAAATGCAAACTTATTTTTATGATAAATAACAAATTTTACAACAATTTTTTACTAATCAGATTTTTTTGATTCAAAACTTATTTTTAAACATTTTTTACAATTCAAACATGTTAATAAAATTAAAAGATCAAAGTTGGAAAAATTTTTGGTTATGAGCTACAAATAAAAGGGGGATTCTAATAGAGAGTGAGCTATTAAGAGGGAGAGGGCCACTAATAGAAGAAATACAATAAATAACCCAAAATAACTAAAATAATTCCAAAGTAATCAAAGAATTTGACCCATCATTGGAAGTAGGCCAAAAAGGCGATCGCCAAATGTTGACCCAAGGCAAATTGAGTTTTGTGGATTTGGCCGGCAGCGAAAGACAATCAAAAACGCATTCCCAAGGGGAAAGACTGAAAGAGGCAACCAAAATAAATTTGTCACTTTCCACGCTGGGCAATGTGATCAGCGCATTGGCCGATCAAGGAGCCCACATTCCATACAGGCATTAATTAATTAATATAATAATATTGAATTAATTTGAAAATTTTATAGGAATTCAAAATTGACTCGAATTCTGAGCGATTCGCTTGGTGGAAATTCAAAAACTTGCATGGTAAAAATATATATTATTTAAAATGATGAAACGAATTTTGCGAACTCAATTTTTCAAATGAAAATTAGAACTTTTAATTTAATAAATTTATACCATTATATAGTTCTTTAATGGTAATTGTTGTTAATTATCCGGGAGCAGATTTTTCACCTTAAAATCATCTTATATTATTCCTAAAATTGGTCATGAAATTCTAACCCTAAAATATGTAGTATTTTTTTTTATCGCTTTACATACAATCAAATATGAATAATAAAATAGGAAAGATCAAAAACAATTTCAAATCTGCTCCCCTTATAATTAGCATGTGCCACTTTAATTTGGATGAATTGATTAAAGAAAGAATTAGTTGATTTAATGAAAATTGGCAAAAATTTATCGCCAAAAAAGCGGTAAAATAGACCAAAATTGGGAGGTCATTTTTGGTTTTTGACCATAATACCTTGGACAATTATGTTTTTGATCAAACATTTTGATATCCAAAATGCTCTAAAAAGAGAGATTAACTCAATCATTAATTGATTGAAAGATTGATGGGATATTGGTCAATGCACAAAATTCAGATCAACTTTAAAATATAATTATTGAATATTAATCATAATAAAGATTGCGAACATCGGTCCAGCGGATTATAATTATGAGGAAACAATCAGCACATTGCGATATGCGAGTCGGGCAAAACGAATTCAGAATGTTGCCCGAATCAATCAAGACCCGAAAGATGCCCTGCTTCGACGTTTTCAGGAGGAAATTGAATTATTGAAAAAACAATTGGAGGAAAATGCAGGTGAAAAAATTTGGAATTTGAATTTGAATTAAAATTCTAAATTTAAATTAATCAGAGGCAATTTCGGATGCGGAAAATGATAACAGTGATGGGGATGAACAAAATGATGAAATTGTGGCCAAAATTGGGGCAGAAAGAAGGCAATCATTGTCGAAAAAGGGAGCAGAGATGAATGCCGCAGACAAAAATGAAGTAAAAATAATTTAATTATTAATTTAGTGTAAATTTCATTCAAACATTAGAATTTTTCTGAGAAAATATTAGTAAATTTTATTGGTAATTAGGTAATAAGGTAATTATTCATATTTTTTATATTTATTGGTATGTATTTCTATTTATATAACCCCTATTAGTTCCCAATCTTGGGCTAAAATGGTCAGGACGAAAGTTGGGCCTAAGTTCTATCCCAAGCCCTTCGCTGGAGGCCTAAGTCCTCAGTGGCCCAATGAATGGGATAGGAATAAAAGGGGAAACTCGACTTTAAATTATTTTTTATTAATTTACAGAAAAATGTGATAATCCTCTGATAATAATATAAAGAGTAAAAATAATAGGAGAGGAGAAAGGGTGGGTTTAAAAAGATAGATTGAGGCAATATTAGATTGATATGATAGGGTGATGGGGCGATTAGGTAAAAATTGTGGATACAGTAGGATGAATAGGAAAGGCCCTTTAGCCTTTAGGCATTGATGGCATTGACATTTGACAGTGCCATCCAATTCCAACCTAGCAAATTTTTTTGATCCATAAATACAAATTCATTCAATAATAATTTATTCCTCATCTAATCACAAATTTTAACCATTTTCTCCAGATTCCAAAAATAAGTATAACCATTTAAGGAATTGGCAATGTCCCCTCAGGACGAAGGCGAACGGCGTCGATTGGCCGAGGCATTATTGAAAAGAGAAGAGGAATTAAAGAGAAATCGAAGGGAAAGAGACAAATTGGCCCAAAAATTGATGGCCATTGAGAGGCAAATAATTGTTGGCGGAGAAAATATGCTGGAAAAGGTGGAAGCGCAAAATGAATTGTTGGAAGCGAGCAATCAGTTTTGTGACCTAAATTAAATTTAATTTTAAAATTCATATTTAAAGAGATTTGGAAAGGGCCATACAGGTAAATTATTTCACTAAATTATTATTTTACCTAAAAATCATTTATTAAAGATTTTGGGATCAAAATAATTTTAATCTAAATTAAAATTCCTTTTTGTGGCCATTTTTAGAGTGAACAACAATTGAATGAACGATACCGTAATCAACAGGCAGAACATTTGGAAATTGAGGAGAAAAATGCGACAATGCAGGAACAGGCACAAATAATGGGCAAAAAATTGAAAAAAGTGAGAAAAATTAATTATTAAAAATTTGACCAAATTCCATGAACAGGTTTGGACCCAATATATGCAGGCAAAAGGAGAATTACATGATCAGGAAATGGAACATCATCGAGAGACAGAGGTAAATACATAAGAATTGTTTTTTGAATTTTTTTTCTATATTTTATAAAATTTTATAGATATTTGAAATGAAAATTAATATAAAATAAATATAAAATTGATATAAAACTAATATATTATAAATATATAATTAATATAATATTAAAATATAATATTAATATTATATTAATTTTGTATTTATATTATATTTAATATAATATAAATACAAAATTAATATAATATTAATATAAATATTAATATTATTATTATAAAATTGATATTATATAGACAAAAATTTTTAACATTAAGTTGATAAAAACATTTTTATTAATTTTATTTAAAGGCATTGCTGGAAAGTATTCGACAATTACAAAGGGAAATTCTTTTTGCCAATCTTCTCCTCGAAGAGGTAATATGATTAAACTCGATTGACTGTAATGAGATTTTAATGGGTTAAAATTGAATTAAAATATTCTTCAAAAATATTAAGAAATCCATATTAATGGGACAAATTAATAAAATAATTAAATTTTGAAATTCTATATTTAGTCAATTCCGGAGGAACAACAAAGATATATTGAGAAATTCGTGCATTGGAATGAGGAAATTGGCGATTGGCAATTGAAATGCATTGTAAGGAGAAATAAATTTAATCTTTTTTAAAATTAATTTATTAATATTTTCACCTACCAATTATGTTTAATTATTTAAATTTTTCAGGCTTACACAGGCAACAATCTTCGCCAAAATCATCATCAAAACCATGGCAATTCGCAGGCCAAAATGGTTAGGCAAAATTTATGAATTTTATTAATATTTATTATTTAAGGTGGAAAATCCCCAATTGCAGCCTTTATTCATGAGTTATGCTGATTTAATTGGTAACAATTCAGCTGATTGGGCAAATGATTTCCAAAATCAACCATCCTCCTCTTCATATTCCAAAGCCAAGTTTGTTTTTTGAATTGGAAAATTAATAATTTATTTATTTTCAGGGAAAAAGAGGCTGCCAGAATTCGCCGAATATTTGAATAATTTTTGCACTAATTTAGAAGGATGAAATGATTTGAATTAATCTCGAATAATTAAATTATTCTTAAATTCTTTCTTTTTATTATTTTCTAGTCTTTCAATTTTTAAAGGCATAAAATTGTGTAATATTTTGATAAAGATGGCAAAAATGAAATAAAAATGATTTTTACAATTGGCATTTAAGCCTCAATCTTTCAAAATGAATTGTATGCCGGAAAAATGCATGAAAAATAATTTTAAATAGAACAAAAAATAATTAAATCAAATATTATTGACTGGATTTTTTATTCATTGATAAATTTAATTTCTAATTTGGTATGCGAATTACACAAAAAAGTGAACAAATGATCAAAAAATTTTTAAAGGAGATAAATGAAAATGAAAAGTTGACAAAAATTAATGTACGAAAAATGAAAAAAAGACGACGTTTTGGACTTGCTTAAAATAAGTTGAAAAAAATTGGGGGGTTCAGCTGCTTCATCGGTTCAAGAGGCCGGTCTTTCTTTGCAAACTGCGTATTCGGTTGGGCCATGGCTTGCCTCCGTCCTCCTTGCGTGTATTTTTAACCCCCCCACGCCCTCCATAGCCATTCGGCTGTCCTCAGGGGTTTCCTGGCTGTTGTGTTTGTTTTGTTGTCGACCCTGCCAAAGTCGACGTATCCTTTTGGCCCTGCAGCTGCTGACCGCACTTGACCTCCGCAAGGGAGCCAAGTTCAGTCCTTCTCCACTGAACCCCACGACAACACAAAATGACAGGTCGATTATATAGAATGGATTCTATCTGAGTGAAAAATTGTGTGGGAAGCAGCCCATCGATGCGAATGGACAAAGCAAATGAAGCAAAATGACCAATCATTTATCATTGTCTCTTCCCCTTTCTCTCATTTCTCTTCCCTCACTGGCCAGTCAATCCAATCAACATAGACCCCATTTTTACTAAGCGAAATAATTTATGAGAAGCAAACAGCCAATAAGAAAAGGGCATTATTTGGGCCATTATATATTCTTCATTTTCTCATCAAATTTCTCACTTCTTTACTTGGACCTAATTGCAGTTAATATAATAAAATTATAAAAATATAATCAACAAATAAATGCTTTATTTATGCCGGAAAATATGCACGAAAAAATTAATTTAAAGGAGAATAAAAAAATAAATTGATTCAAATGTTAATTTGAAATATTTACAAAAAATAGCTGCAGACCAATGACGACAATTTTAATAAAAAATAATATTAAAAAAATTAATTTTAAAAATGATTCAAGGGGAGCATTTAAAAAAGGAAATTAATGAATTTAGCTAGCTTAATTAATTTTAAAATCAATGTATTGAAAAATAGTTGAATAAAAATTGTGTAATTTTTTACAATCATTTTTGGTTAGAAGCAAAACAATGGAAAATAAAATAAAAATGAAAATAAAATATGTGTTGATTTAATTTTGTACATCATTGACTAGATTGCACATTTGTCGACCTCAGCAGAATGATTGGATGGGATTGGAATAAAAATAATTATTTTTGACTTGAGAGAAGAGAGACATACTTTTTTGTGGTAAAAATAATACGAGGAAAATTAATGATAAAAATGATGAATAAAATGGGAATTATTAAATGCTTTTTAATTTTGGACTAGTGGTGTTAAAAATGTTATTATGAATTTTTAAAGCTTTTTTTAAAATTGTCAAAAATGCGGTAATTAAAATAGAGAGAAAATATCAATTAAAATAAAATAAATAATATCATTTTAGATTAAAAATTAATATCAAATCAATAGAGTGGACGATGATCAAAAATATTGTATCGAATCTTTGTATGAGTATTTTTTGCCTTCAGCAAATTTTGCCTCCGGACAAGAATATGTGGTGAATTTAAATAAATTTAAATAAAAAATAATTAATTGCATTGAATCGAAATTGAATAAAAATGAAATGGAAAGCGCGTTCTATTTTTGTGAATAATATAAAAAGAATAGACTCGTTGGGTACAATTCTGTGTGGTCTAGCTTATTTAAATTTAAATTAGAAAATTAATAATAAAAAATGGCTTCGAGAATATTGAATTGAATACATGGGTGGTGAAATATTTTTATAAACAAATTTGCGAGTATTTTTTGTGTCTGCCCTTATAAAAATAGTTGAAATAATTATAAAAATTTAAAGCTAAATAAATTGGGAAAAAATATGCGAATCAAATTTTAAAAAATGAATGTAATTAATATTTACAACAAATAAATGCGTAGATTTGGTCATGGATGGAAAATAAATTTGTAAAAATTTATTGAAAAATTGTGGTATATATAAATTAAAATTTAATGTTGGCTCATTTCAATTCAAATTTTCACATTCATTTCATTTTTTTGTATTATTAATTTTATTTTATTTCAAGTTTGATTTTTAAACACAGAGTAAAAAAATGAATTGAAATGTTCAAAAAATATATTAAAAATTTTTAAAAAACGTAAAATTGACATGAAATGATTTTTTTAGGATGGATGGACATCGGTAAAGCCAAAACGTTGGGGACGGCGGGTTTTGCGTTTCGAGCGTCGGACATCTGAAAATAAATAAAAAATTTATTCATTTAAAAATAATTTTGGTGATTTGACTTTTGCGCCGGGAACAATTGCGACGCCGACTTTTGCCACTTTATAAGAATTATTAAGAAATATATTACACATATCAATGAGCCAAATAAGAGAAAGAAATCATTCCAGAAAAATACTGAAAAAATTATTTAAAAATATATTAAATATTCTTATTCTTTGCCTTTTCCAATTCGCTAAAAATTTCCGCCGCAGCTTTTTCAGCGCGAGTTCAGCATTTAAATAAGACTTTACTTTACTTAATATAATCAGGTATTTTATTTATTCTTTTATTTTTGGCTAATAATCTTAATTTGCTAATAAATAAAAGAATCATAATTGGATTTAATTTACATACTTTCTTTAAAATCTAATTCGCATTTCCGGAATCCTGAAACCTCGCGGAAGGCGATGACGCAAAAATCGGCGGAGTCGGCGGCGCAATTCCTGGGTTCGCAAATGTTCTTGCGCAAAAGTCGGCGGCGCAAAAGCTCCGGCGCAAATGTCGGCTAACCATAACCACCATTTTAATTTCAATTTTGTCCATTTTATTTACCTTCTATTATTTCCATTTTCTCCAAATTTTGTTTGTCTTTGAATATTTTTAAATTTGAACAATTTTGGATAAGTTCTTTGGCCAAAATTTTGGGCAAACAGAAGTGTTGGATTTTTTGTTGAATTTCCTCACTTGAATCCTTTAGAAAATTAATTAATTAATTTAATATTTTATTATTTACCAAACTAGTGGACGTAAGGGAAGTGGGCGTAAGGGAAGTGGGTGTAAGGAATATGTGGGAAGGATTTGGTAAGATATCGGGAGGGATTAAAGCCTTCTGTTCATGTTAACGCGCCAAGGCGCGTTCGACCTACCCTAGGGATTCGGATTTTGAAATTATTTAAAGGTCATGTGCAGGCTCGCTTCGCTCGCCCACTCTTCGATAGGTCGTGTTCAGGCTCGCTTCGCTCGCCAGTCCTTCTTTAGGTCGTGTGCAGGCTCGCTTCGCTTGCCCGCTTTTTTCCCTTCGCTCGCCCGCTCTTCTTTAGGTCGTGTGCAGGCTCGCTTCGCTCGCCCGCTTTTTTCCCTATTTTAGAAATTTTTTGAACCGGTTTGCAAACCACCTTTTTCATAGATCATAAAATGAACATCATTTCTGAATTCTCCATACCCGAAAACCCCAGAATCCCAATTTTCACTTCAATCCGATAAAAATTTCCATTTTAAACCGGTTTGCAAACCGATATCTGCGCCGATCATAAAACTGTTATCATTTTTGAATTCTCCATATTCGAAAACCCCCAAGTCTCAATTTACAATTCATTCCGACAAAAATTCCATTTTATAACATTTTTGAACCGGTTTGCAAACCACTCGTTGCGCGGATCAAAAAACTGATGCCATAATTGAATTCTCCATATCCGAAAACCCCCAAATCCCAAATTTCATTTCAATCCGTCCATATTTCCATTTTTTTATTTTTTTGAACTGGTTTGCAAACCGGTTTCTATCTAATCGCAAAACCAATGTCATATTTAAATTCCCCATGGCAGAAAACCCCCGAGTCCCAATTTTTACCTCAATCCACCCATATTCTCATTTTTTGACTTTTTTGAACCGGTTTGCAAACCACCCGTTGCGCGGATCAAAAAACTGATGCCATAATTGAATTCCCCATGGCCGAAAACCCTTGAGTCCCGATTTTCATCATCCAATTCCTACATCCACTATAGGCTTAGCTCTGGGGCGGGATATGGCCAAATTATGACCTGCGCATCTTCTAACACGAACTCGTCCTAGGCCAAGCCGCGCAGCCCCAGGTGCTATACATCATTTTGAAGCCCACATTCTTCTGAGTGGCACTAAAGAAACTCCTCACGAAAATATCCATACACAAAAAAGTTATAAACGAAAAAGTAAAAAATGCGGCCAAATTCTAAGTCCAAAAACCGGTTTTGCCCCTCTGCTAACGACCTGGCCAAATTCAACCTCACCCAAAACCATGTCCATATTCATCAATACGTGTGCATTCTGGATGCAGTTTTCCGACCCCCGTCCCCCAACTCCCAAACCGAACCTTAATAAACCCAAAAAACCGAGGGACAAAGCTTTTTATATTGTATATAATTTCGATTATTCTCAATTAATTGGTAAACAATTTTATTTTGTGCAATTTTTCCCAAACTCAATGGAATACATTTTTTTCGCTGAGTGCAGCAAAGCAATTTGAATCGAGAACGTTGCGCAGTGCTGTGAATTAATTCAAATTAATTTTGATAAATTATTAATTTATTCTAATTAATTAATTAATTTAAATATAATATGTATAAAATAATATTAATTTTTTACTCTTAAATAATTAAATTTGTTCATTAATTTTTAACTTGTTATAATAATTAGTATTTAATATTATTAAATTTAGGTTTAGGGCTATGGCCTAAGCAATATAAGGCTTAAAATGTAGCCAGATTTAATCATATTTTATACCTCAAAGATATTTTTAAAATGACAATTAAAATAATAATATTTAATTATTTAAATATTTACCTTGCCACCATTGGTCTGTAAATTTGTGTTTGGCCAATTCCAAAATCCAAATTTTCAATGGCCCATCCCAGCCATTTCCCATTCAATGCAAATCCCATCCTTCCATTTGGTCCATCAAAAATGATGCCAACCCGACAGCCAATGCCCTCCACAAATTTGTCACAAAATTGGGTGCCATTGCCAGAATGATAGAAAATTCCCTAAGTTAAATATTTTATTTTGAATATTAAATTAATTGATTTCCAACTTTATGTGAAAGGCCACAACTTTCCGATTCGTTCATTTTTTCCGTATAAAATCCCAATTGATTCAATTTTTCAGTGCATAATCCGCCCAATAAATTTGTGAAAAGATATGGTGTATTCAACAATGCATTCTCCGTTCCAATTCCTTTAAATAAATTATAATTTAAATTATTAAAATATTTTAAAATTACCAAACATCATTGATGAACCAAAAACATCGTTTACTTCCACTTCCCAAAAGGCCACCATTTTATGATTCAAATTTAAATTTCCTTGGACGGCGGCACTTCTAAATAAAAAGGCAATATTTCATTAAGAATATTAATTTAATATTTTTACCCAATTGCGAATTTAGGATGAAATTCGACGCCAAAACCATTCTCGAAGAATTTTGTAACCGTCGAACCCAGCTGAAAATTATTTTTTTATATTTAATTTTTAATTATTATTATTTACCATGAAGCTTTCTTTCTTTTACTTTTCAAAGCAAAGATATTGGTTAATTTTCGTAAATTTTATAATTTTTACAATATAATTTATTTAATTAGCCAATATATCAAATAATGTGAAAAGCCAAAATTCGAATAATTTCCAATTTTTCGACTTATTAATTTTATAATGATTAGCTAAATTTTCAGTAAAGTTTCAGAATATTTTTGAAAAAAAATATATTAATAAATTTAATTTAATATTTTCTCAATATTTCCCAATTTATTTGAATACCCTTGCTCCGCATCGCCAATCCCATTGCCAAGGTTCATCCAATGTTTTGTCACCAAATATTTCCAAAAGCATTGAATCCAACGACGATATTCCTCCTTCCATTTTTCCCTCTTTAGCCTTTGGAAATGTCCATTTTGTCTTTAATATTATTTAATTTTTCAAAATAATAATAAATAATATTTTTCACCTCATTTCCATCATTTTCGTGCACTCTTTTACGACTCCTTTCCACCATCCCTTTGCTAATTTTTGGCAATATTTCCAAGGAATTCAATGTGACTAGATGATTTGCAAAACTGCCGGCAGCCAAAATCTTCTCACTCGATTTACTTTCGACGATTCACATATTCACCTTTGTGCCAATATTGAATTATTTTACAAAATGAATTTGGCTAAAAATAATGGGGGGAAAATGATGACTAAAATCTTAAAATGTTATGGTTTCCAAGGGGAAAAAGCCCAAGGCGTCTCTGCCCCATTTTTTTCATTCGCTTTTTGTTATGTTATTTTGTTTTTCTCTCTTCAACCATTGGATGAGGAATACGGTATCGTGTGAATGGAAATGGAATGTGCGGGAAAGAATGAATGAATGAATGAAGGAATGAAATGGATGGAGGGCACAAAAATGAATGGGGATGGTGGAAGGAGGAATGAATGAACATTGAAGGCAGAAATATTTTTGGTGGTTCTATTTTTAATTTATTATTTATGGAATTGGCATATAATTTTGTATATTTGGAAGTATAAAGAAATTTTTGGTTTGTATGACCAGAATCGACATTTGTTCACCGTTTTCTGCGCATTATACAATTATGCATTTTATTAATTATTTCCTTCTCACTTATTTGTTTGAAAATCGCAATTATTGTTTTTGGCAAAATAGCGTAAAATTATAGTGAAATTAGTTGGAAATAGGTATATTACAGATTTGGGAATTGGTCTTTCACGGAAAAGGCCCGAATTCTAGCACGCCGATTTCGGTAATCTCGACTTCTAGGCAACCAGAGACTTGAAAATAGACTCATCGACTCGTCATAGTCGATTTAATCGGTTAGGCGCCGGAGGCGGGATAGTAATCTAGCAGAAATTGTTACTAAACATGCTCATACTGGTTTGAAATTGAAATTTAATATACCAAGTCGACAAGCCGAATCAAATTAGCCTATTCTCGAATCTGTACAATTCTATAAACTAAGATTCCCAAAATCGGCTTACCTAAAAGCCTGGCCTTTTCCGTGAAAAGATAATTTCCCAAATCTTCGGCAACAAATATAAATTATTAATGTAATTGTATGAAATTCAAAATGGTGGTTTAAGGAAAATGGTAAATAATGAAAATGTCATTTATTCGTAAAGCTAAGGAAGGGATGACTGGGTGGGGAGGCGAAGACGGGCGAGAATGGAAAAAGCCGCCCTGGGGGGGGGGAGGGGGGGGGCCAAGACTGGAATGAGGCAAATTGTGGAGCTGAGGCGGTGGTCGAGAAGCCGACCAGACTGAATGGCTGAGAAGGCTTTAGGGAAGGGAGAGGATGGAGGAAAAGCGGCCAAAAATGAAATGAAAATCGATGAATTGGCGAATGTTGGGGGTTGGGGATGGAGCCGAGAAAATGGGGTGGAGAGGCGCGCGCACCCCGCTCCTCGAGACCCCGAAATGATGAAAGGGTGGAAAGGAGGAGGAGGATTGGGCCAAAAGGAGAGGGGATTGGCCCAACCAGCAGCACTTATTTTTATTATTCCATCCGTGCCTCCCCTTCCAGCTGCATTTTCCCTATCTTCCCCTCTTTCCATCCGTCCATTCACCCGCCTTTCACTCTTCTCGGCCTTCTGTGCTTCGTGGCGAGGGTTTCGTCGGTTTTGCCAGAGCAACCTTTTGATGAAAAGCCGCCATCCTCGGCGCCAGCAATCTCTTTGAGAAAAATGCGCCAAAATGGAAGGAGAAATGCGGATGGAAGGAAAAGTTTAGAAATTTAGAGCCAGTCTGGTGCCTCTAGACAAAATGTGGTGTAATGGAAGGCGGCTTTTTATTTCTTTTCTTATTAAGATTAATGGACAATTTGGAAGGAATAAAATGGTTTAAAATAGATTTAGTTATCAACGGATTTTTATTTAGAATACTATAACCATATATTAGATAAAAATGCCACAAAAATATATCAAATTAATTCTATTATTTATAAAAAAAAAAGTTAATTTGTGCCCCTGAATTTTGTGGTCCTACCTAAAAATAATATTTAACGATAATAGAGATAATATTTAAGACCAAAATTTATATTCTCTGAAAATTGGTTTTGTATTTAGGCTAGGCTTTAGATTTAGGAGGATGGTTATTGGGCTGCAATTCTCATTTATCGATGAGGGCTGCAAAATTTGAGGTCCCAACTTTCAGTTAACCTATAAAAATTGCCTCAAGGGATTTTATGAAAGTTGCGATGAGTTTTTGGTTGGAATAAAGAGTGGACGCTCTTGGCAATTGCTGCTTTTCCTCAGAGGGAAGGATGGATAATCAAGATAGGGGATTGTGAATGAGGATTGGGCCTCGAGGAAGGAGGAGTTGACCGGTCATCCCAGCAGAGGAGGAGCAGATGATGAGGACAAATGTTCCCAACAGAGGCCAAAATGAGGTTAAAGGGGCCAAAAATTGCCAACAACGACGATGTCCAAATGGCGAATGGCTCCAAAGGGATGGGTCCGGCCCTCTGCTGCCGATGATGAAGGGGTCGAGAGGATTGGGAAGGAAGGGAGGACGAGAATGAATTGGATGGGAATTGGGGGGGGGGGGGGGGTTGAGGGAACAGTAAAATGGTTTTGAGGAACATCTGCTACACTCATTTTCGCCGATTGCTTTTGGTTGTGGGATGTTGTCCGGCAGCAGTAATTTCTTCCTTCGAAATGTCCATTGGGAGTGGAGTACTCTTCTCAAATGGCCCTAAATTGCATATATTTATGCAGACAATAAAATAAAACAATGGAAATTTGGAAATGCTGAGAATAATTTTGTTGGAATGAATATGCAAAATAAAATAATTTTTAAAAAGATTTTATTTATTTAAAGAAGAATGCACCATATTATATTTAAATTCAAACCAATTTTCCAATGAATATTATCATTAAGTTGAGCATTTTTGAATAAGTATAAGCTAACTGGTTTAAATAAATAATTAGAAAAAGAATTAGTGAATTTAATTGAAAATAGACAAAAAAATTATAAGAAAAAATTGGGAACATAGACCAAAATTTGGCAGTTGTTTTATTTGGCCATCATAAAAATTTATGGCCAATTATGATTTTATTCAATTACTTTAATATCAAAATATCTTATAGAACGAATTTAACACAACGGTAAAATTTTTTTTTCGTTTAAAGATGGCAGCTATAATATTGGCCAATGCTCAAATTTGATTAGCAATTTTTAAAACTTTCAAAAGGCATTTCCCTTTATGACCAAATTAATATTTTCATATTTATTTAAAATTTTTCAGGGAAAAAAGCTGAACAAATTTCAATATGTATTTTATTGCCCAGACTTTTTCATATTCAAATTCAGTTCATTTCTGTCCATTTTTTGCCTAACATTCTCATTTTCTGGCCAATATAAATTCTATTCAAATTGATACTAAAATATTAAATTTCTCAAATAAAATTCTATAATTATCTTTAAATTTAACTAAATTTAATTTTAACATTTTTAAAAGAAAATCTTTTTTGAATAAATTAAATAAGTGAAAAATCCATTTTCTGCCTATATTACCGCCAATGAGTCCTTCCTTTATGATCTACAATAAATAATTGGTCATAATTGTATCAAATTTTAATTTTGATCCAAAATATATTTAAAAAATTAATTTATGCCTCATCCTTTTTTTGCCCCATTTAAAATATGTAAATTCAGCAGAATGGCCAAATTCCTCATTTTTGTCTTCATTTTCCTCCAAATTTTACATTTTCACTGCCAATTTATATTTGCCCAATTCGTCACTGGGGCCGATGTGAGTTGGGTGAGTATGCAGGAGAAGAATGGGATCACATTTGCGAATAGTGCCTCACAAAAAACTGATCTTTTTGTATTGCTCAAAAATTTAAAATTGAATGCAGTTCGCCTCCGTGTTTGGGTGAATCCTTCGGGCGGATGGTTGGTTTTAATCCAAATAATTATTAAATAATTTGATGAATATTATTCACAAAAAGGAATGATGGAGCTGACACTTTGTACAAAGCGAAGAGGGCAGTGGCCCAAGGCCTCAAAATTATGATTGATTTTCATTATAGTGATAGCTGGGCTGATCCAGGGCAGGTACAAAAATTAATTATAATTTAATTTTATATATAAAATATAAAAAAGAAGTGTATAAAAAATGTTCAATGTTTTATTTAATTATATATTTAGACTGTAATCTACATTTTAGATTACAATTTTCAATAAATAAATTTTATTTATTCTATCCCACATAAATCTAATAAGTCAAAAAAAAATTTTATAAAATAAAAATTTGATAAATTTCTCGCATCAATTTTGTTTATTTGATAGCAAAATCCACCTGCCGCTTGGAAAAACCACAATTTGACGCAATTGAACACGGATGTATACCAACATACGAAGGGCATCCTAAAATATTTGAAACAGAATGGAATCAACGTGGATTGGGTTCAGGTCAGGTGTGGCTGGGGGCAAAATTAGCATGGGCAAAGGACTATTTTCGGCTTCTCTATTTTTATTTAAGGATGGATTTAATTTTGCATAAAATTAATTTAATTATGAATTATTTAATTTTGCTATATCAAAATTATATTAGGTCGGAAATGAAATCAACGGAGGAATGCTTTGGCCAATTGGCGATGTTCGGAATAATAAAAATTTTGGCAGTTTGTCACAAATGTTGACAAGCGGATATAATGCGGTTAAAGCGGTCTTCCCAAATGCAAAGGTCATTTTCAAATTTAATTTAATTAGGATTAATTTTAAATATTTAAATTTAGGTGATTGTTCATTTGGCCAAAGGTTTTGACAACAATTTATTCCAATGGTTCTTTGATGGAATAAAAAATAATGGAGGGGGAAAATATGACATCATTGGAATGTCCCATTACCCAACATTGGATGGGGCAAATGCAAATGATTGGCAAACAAAGGCATCAAAAAATAAATTTAAAAAATAATATTTATTAAATTTGTATAGAATAACCAAATTGGGACAACAATGACAAATTTGGTGAAAAGATATGGAAAGCCGGTGATGGTTGTGGAAGTTGGAATGCCATGGGATCAGGCCGCAAATTGCCAAAAAATGATTGCCGATTTGGTCAAAAGAGTGAAGGCATTGGGCAAAAATGGATTGGGTTAGTCAAATTTAATTAAATTATTAATTCACATTTTATTTTAATTTATTTAGGGTTTATAAAATATTTTTCAATGTTTTAATTATTTTAAGAGAATTTATTTAAGTAAGTGCTAAAATTTAAAATGTTTAAAAAATATTTCTCTAATTGTACGCTTTGATTATTTAATTCACAGGAAAGCATTTTTCTAATAACATTATAATTAGGAAGAATAAATTTATACTAATCAAACCAATCAAAATATCACTAACACACCCAGAATTACCGTTACAAAAATTTCTAAAAATTTTAGTGAATTTTTTAATAAAATATTATAAAAATTGTATAAATTTTTTAAATATATATTTCTACCAATAAAATGAATTTGGTTTAAGGTGTTTTCTATTGGGAGCCGCAGGCCTATCCCGGCTATCAAGGCTATAATTGGGGCGCAATGGACAATTCGGGCAAATTTACGGTGGCAATGAATGCACTCAAAAATTGAATTAAAATGCAAATTCAAATGAATGGAGAGAAGAAAATTAGTGAATTAGAATAATATTAAATTTAAATAATATTAATTTAAAAATTAATTTATTAATAATTGGATGAATGAATTAATCCAACAATTTCTGGCAATAAATTATTAAAATTTAAAATATTGATTAAATTAATTATTTAATATTCTCCAAATTTAATTGGAACAAATTTTACGTTTATTTGATTGTAAAACGATGAAAAAAACATAATTTTAGGTTATCAATTTTGGGGTAATTTAAGAAAATTTTGAGAGGAAAAAATCTGAACAGGGATAACCAAAAAGTACCCATTAAATTGGCAATTTATCTCCTCCTAGAATTGCCATTTCCAATTCCCTCGGGCTTAATTAATTTATGACCACCTGCTTTTATACATGAATGCAGTCTGTCCTGTCTACTATGGAATTATTAAATTTAATTTAGACTTCATTTTGTGCCAATTTTTTCCAAAAAATCATTGGGTTGGGTGGGACCGTGTTCTTTTAATACTTTGCCTTTATTTTCATCATTTTCGATGAATTTCTCTCATCACCGCCATTATATTTTTCCAATTATTATTTCTTAATATTTTTGTTTAACATAATACGAAATATAAAATTTAAAAAAAATAATTCAAAAAATTTCCTCATTTTTTGTTAGGTAATTATTGCTTTTAATTCAAAATTTATTTTCTGTATTGGATTTAAATGCAAAAATGAACTCATTAAGAATTTAGGTGGGCTAAGTGTGAGTCGCACTTTAAATTTGGGTACATTTTTATGTGCAAATAGTAAATTTAATGGTGCCAAAATACAAAAATGTTGAATAATAATTATTTATATTATTTTTTACTTCCTCTTCTTTTTCAACTTTTCCGTCAAATTATTAAATCTTTCCATTTGAATGAAATCTTCTCCTCATTTTTGCCAATTCGTCCTAATCAGAATAAAAAAAATACTTTTAAAAGTCCCTCCTATGATGATGAATAAAGCCAAGTTACACAAAACGAGCCAACGCAACGAGTCGGCTCACTAAGGAATAGGATTTTTCTGTGCCTTTAAAAATTTTTTTATAAATGTCCAAAAATAATTTCTATACCAAAAGATAGAGGACACTTTTCTGCATTGGATAGTATAAATTTGTCCTAAAAATTTTTTTGGATTTCAAGAAAAAATTTTTTAAAGACACACAAAAATCCTACTCCTGCCGACGCGTTGGCTCGTTTTATGTAAACGAAGCTTAACACATAACATTTTTATTGGCATTGACATCATTCGTCTACTGTCTGGGAGAGAAAATTATAGCCTCACCTTTATATAAATTAATTAAATTTATGCGAAAATTTTTATTTTTTACCACCAATGAAAAACAGACTGGAATATAATCTATTAAAATACAAAATTAAATAGTCATATAATTTGATTCCACAATTTTTAATCATCATTTTTAGCCAATCAAAAATGGACAAAATCACCTATGCATATGTGATTGGCTTCGAATTTGCATTCAGCCTAACCCTCCACATTGTTGCCCTTTTTAAAATGTGGAAAATATTGAGAAAATTTATTGACAAAAAATTTTTCACACAAATGTGCCCAAAAGTGAGCATTTTCTTAATTTATTTGCTCATTTCTTGGTTGTTGACTTCACTTTCCTATATTCCAAAGGAAATTTACATTTTATTCGTGTGGCGGCCAGTCGGTTGGTTTATTTTATTGGTCAATTTATTCAATTAATTTTTTGTAATTTTTAATTATAAACTCTAATTTGGCAAAATAATTATAAGAAAATTATATCATCGAACAAATGTCCATTCGTTTTAATTTCCAATAAATATTAATACGTCAATATTAAAATGAATGAAATTAATTCAAATTTTTATTTGAATTATAATTTTCAATCATTTAAACAATTTCGCAAATAAATTAATGACCGATAAAATCATTGAATTTATAAAATCTTTTGTGTAGAAAAATCAACATATCCATAACAAGTATGACTCGAATATTAAAACATTTCCTATCTAAATCATAAAGCCCAAAGTCTGAATTCTTACATATTATTAAATTGCATTAATGCCTAAAGGTCCTTTCTTATCCATCCTACTGTACTCCCACTTTTTCCCTAATCTCCTGTACCGTAACCTATCAATCAAATATTGCCTAACTACCTTTTTATTTTAAGTAACCCACCATTTTTCCTCTCCTATTGCTTTTCCCCTTCACATTATTATCACATTTTCGGGCACAATTAATAAAGAATAATTTAAATTTGAGTTCTCCTTTTCACTATGTCCCGTTCTTTGGGCCATTGGGCGCTTAGAACCACCGGTGAAAGTTCGGGGCGAGAGGCTAGTCTAGGCTCACGCTCCAAATAACTTTAGCCCTAGATTAGGACTATAAAATAATGGCCAATTTATATGGTCCCCAAAAGTAGATTTTTCGGAATAAAAAAATTTTATGGATCAATTAATCTTTTTCCTATAAATTTGCAGAAAATCTCCGCAATGGCCATTTAATTTTTTGGAGTTTTATGCCAAGTTTATGCCAATATTCCACCGTTCCCGTTTGTGTCCTCTTCCTCAGCGTCGATCGAATTCTCACAATTCAATTCAATATTCGGTACCAATTCAATCGGATTGCCCGTCGAATTCTTCTTTTTTCCTTGGCCATTTTGGTCGCTATTATTTGGGTATCCAATTTTATGGCATTCATCAATCGATTGGAGAATATTCAAACAAAAACTGGTAAATTTACATTAAAAAACGAGGATTACTTTATTTAAAATTCCTTTCAATGAATTTGAATTTGATAAAAATTTACATAATATAAATTTTTACGGTAGAGGTCAATTCCATCTCAGCGATTTTTACGAAAGCCAATTAACCAATTTAGTAGTAAAAGTATTGGCTATCCATTATATATTGATAATCCAAAATGGTAAAGTTTTGGCCAAGCTATGGCCGAAAAATAAAGCCGATTTTCCAAATTTTTGGTCTTAACTTGACCAAAATTTTACCGTTTCGGATTATCAATGTACCAATGGATAGCCAATACTTTTAAGGCTAAATTGGTTAATTGGCTGACGAGATGTGGCTATTCAAAAATCGCTGAGACCGAAACGGCGAGACGGAAATGTAACTCGCCAAATTTTTTAATTAAAAATTATACAAAAGTTAGTCAAAAATTCTCCATAAATTGAATTTCTACATATTCATATTGTAGATTGTTGGACATTCACATGTTTGGTCGGAAATGGTGGAATGAATTTTTATTTATTTTCCCGAATTGCCATTGCCATTCCAAATTGCATTGCAGCCATTTTATTCCTTTGGATTCTTTGCCGAATGAATAAACGCGAAATGGCAATGAAAAATGCGACACAAAATTCGATGCAAATTCGATTACGGACGCGCGCAAATCGATATGTAAGATAAATACAATGATTTTTTAAATAATTATTTGTGTTTATTGCAGAATAATTTGATAACACTTTGGGCAATTTGCAGTGAATTTTTGCTCAATTTTGTGCCATATTTTTTTACCGCTGATCATCCAAATGGTAAATATGGAAATAAAATTTATTAAGGAATAAAGTTGCTTGGATTAACTTTGTTTAGCCTCTCGCCCCGGCCCTCGCCGGAGAATGGGATAGGGTAGGGATAAAGGGGAAACTCGACTTTAAATTTTTCTTTATTAATTGTGCCCGAAAATATGATAATAATGTGAACGGCAATAAATAAGAAGAAGAGAGGAAAAAGGGTGGATTTGATTGGGGCAATATTTGATTGATAGAGTTACAGTGCGATTACGATTAGGCATAAAAGTGGGGGTACAGTAGGACAAGTAGGAAAAAAGGCCCTTATAGGCATTGTTGACATTGGCTTTGGCAGTGAATTATTGATTGAGAATTTATATAATTCCTTCCCTTGAGCCTTGATTCTAAATAAAACAATATTAATTCCACCCTAAATTTCCCACAGTTTACCGGAATTAACATTGTGGCCAATGTCGGTGTTTTTGCTTCGATGCTTTCCGCCGTCGAGGGCCTCATTTTTGTTTGCATTTATTCGCGTGTTTTACGTCAACTTGACAGAAATTCACTGACCACAACCCAAATTAATCCAAAAACAGTGGCACAGATTAAAAATGAAATTCGAACAGGCAAAATTCATGGTAAAATAATTGAAATGTTTTTGGGAATTAAATTGGTCAAAGGAAAATTAGAATTTTACAGTGTAATTTATGCAAATATGTAATCAATTTATTTTATTCACAAACAATGGTTTCATCATTTAAAAAAACGGTTTGAATTCATAGATATTGATTTAACAAATAGTTAAACCCTCTCTTTCCATTGCGATAGTTTTAAATATTCATGTTATTCAACAATTGAATTTTTGTGTGCAATGATTTAAAACATTTAATAAGTAAATTCATAGGGTACTTATCGGTTATACAGGATTTTTCCCCCAATTAAATTACTTTAAGTTACCCCCAAAATTTTTAACCCTAAAATCACCTAAAATCATGTTTTTCATCGTTTTGCAATCAAATATGAGTAATATAATAAGAATCCCAAAATAATTTCCGAATTTGGTCCTGGATAACCGATTAATACCATTCATAGATATTGAATTAAAATAAACTCTTCTCCATAGAGATCTACTATATGGCATATGATTTCTTTTTAATTATCTCATTTTAGTGATGGTACAAGCAACTCGAAGTAGTGGCAATTTAATTGGTCCAATCCCAACAACAATTGTGGCTTCTCAATGTACAAAAATGGCAGCCATAAATTGATCAAAAAATAATATTTTTATTTTGTACAGTTAATCACATCATATTTACTTCTTTTGTAAATTTTTCTTATTAAATATTATCATTTATTTTGGCACAATATCGAGTTTGGATAATTGTAGAGGACACTTTTGGGCTTTCCAATTTCCAATGGTATATATATGCTTTTCCGATAAATTTACTCCGCACACAGATATTTAAATGGCAAGTTAAATGCCTTTCTCTAATTGTCAATGCCAACAATGCCCAACGGTCTTTCTATTTATTCTACTGCACTTCCACTTGCTTTTTCCCTAATCTCCTGTACCGTAACCTATCAATCAAATATTGCCTAACTACCTTTTTATTTTAAGTAACCCACCATTTTTCCTCTCCTATTGCTTTTCCCCTTCAAATTATTATCACATTTTCGGGCACAATTAATAAAGAATAATCTAAGGTCGAGTTTTCCTTATTCTTAATATCGTTCTTTGGGCCATTGGGAGTTTAATGACTCTGGTGAAGGTCCGGGTAAAAGCCTAGACCCAGCTCTCGTCCCAAACAACTTTAGCCCTAGATTAGAATTAGGACTAATATTATAGTAATAAACCCTGATGTGAGAGGAAAATACATTCATTTTAAGTTGTCTTAAGAACCCAAAAGTTAGGAAGGCATTTTGAGCTTTTGAATGGAAATTTGCTTCCATATTGGTTGCTGTAAATCACAATTCCACAATGTCCAAAATGCTTAAAATAATACTATATTAAACCAAACCTTCAAATTCTGAATTATTATTTTCATTATTTTATTATCCTTCATTAACACATTTGCACCCAATCAAATGGATTGATTTTCACATTCTGCTAAATAAAAGCTTTGAAAATAAGTTTATTATTATTTTATTGCAAAATAAATTATTAATAGAACTTTGGTGAGCCAATAATAAGGCCAGCCAGTCCTTTTCTGACATTGTTGCAGCATCGAACAATTAGTTAAATATATTTCCCTAAGAAGAGCAACCTTTGAAACGATAATTTATTTATTAACTATATAACCAAAATAAGGCCAGAAAATCGTAGTTTGTTTTATCTAAAATAGGTTTATAGTCCATAATTCCTTAAACAATCCATTAAATGGCCAATCCTTTTGATGTCATTTTCTAGGCAATTTGGATTTTTGTAGGCAATGTTATGCCTATAAAAATGTTATTATAAAATGATCCAGTAGAATTCATTGCCACTAGTCCATTTCATTTTCATTTGATGTGCCCTCAAGCGTTGTATTGTAATGATGAAGAAAATACATTATATCGATGAAGAATTTATTCAAAAATAATAATCACAATGCTGTATGCAAATTTTATTAAATCAGTAAGTTTTTATGGACTTTTATTGGATTTTTATGTTATTAAGGAAGAAAAATCCACATCCACATCCACGTCATCGATTTTATGATGTTTCCCTTTGCGTATCCATGGCCACCAAGCATCCACCATGGTTAAGCAGAAAGCATCGAGGCAGAGCAAAGGAAAAATGATGATAAAAGAATATACTAACAGAGCTATCTAACCAGCTAGCTAGCAGCCTTGTGCGACAGAGTGTCAAAAAACAGCAGCAGGTGTCAGTGTGGCGAGAGTCAAGAAAGAAGCCGCCACATGGCATTCTTTCATACGAGAGCGAGGGTCATGCGAATATCGATAAGCGAAATAGTGTTTGAATGAAATTTTCAACTAGAAAGCGAAAGGAACAGCGAAGCAGTATGTTACAAAATGTTTGTTTTATTCTGTTTGTTTGGTCGGCAAGAGTGGAGAAAAAGGGGTTTTTTGTGTCCCTTCCAACGCATCTGTCATTTGCCCCTTTTCGCCCAACAAATTCCCTTCTTTTCTTCTTGGGACAAGCAGCCGCTACATTAAAAATATTCCCCCTATAAGAAACCCTTCAAAAAAAACAACCTATCTCCCCTTTTGGAATAAAAAAAAATAGGATTCCCTCAAAATAAATTAAAAATTTAAGTTCCTCAAAAAAGAATAAAATTGGATCAATAGAAATAAAATTATTCTAATTTCTAGGAAAATAAAAATCTTCCTCGGGTTATTCCAAAATTGAAAAAGGTAATTAATTTTTTGGATGGAAGATTGTTGGAAATTGTTATTCTGGGATCTCAATTTTTTTTATTTTCTTTCAAAATTAATCTTGTCTTAACTCTTCTATATTCTTTCATTCTTTTCTCTTTTTAAACCACTTTTATCCTGGAGAACCAATTTTTTCCTGTACCTGGGCCCCCTCATCAATGATGAATGAAGGTTTTCTAAAATTATAATCTCGTTTTCGCCGCCGAAGCCCACTTATTCCCTACGAACTACATTAATAACAACGAAATTACATTTTCAGATTGAACTTTTCGTCATCATCGAAACAGTACAACATTGCCTCGCCTATTGCCATCGAAATGTCATTTGATCATCTCAATGGCTTGCTGGTAAATTTTGGGAAAGATGGGAACATCTTGATTAAATTTAAATATTTTAATTCAGAGAACACAGCGACAACGGCTTCAAGCAGGTTGGGATGTGGAGAGGGAAATGTTCGTACAAAAACAACATGAACTTCAAAATCAACTTAATGAGTTGAACAACTTCAAAAACACAATCAATGAGGTGTTTGAAGCGAGGAAGGCAGAATGGGAGAAAACTTCAAAAAGCAACGAGAAGAAGCTGAAGGATGATTTGGAAGCAAAATGGAAGACCAAAGTTGGCAACTTGACGAAACACATTGAAAAACTTGAAGCGAAGAAACAAGAATTGACTGAAAAGATGAAGAAAATGGAAGCAGAGAACAGCGAAATGAACAAATTGGTCGAGAAGATGAAAAATGAGGAGAAAATGAAACAGCAAGAAATTGACAATTTGGCCAAAATGATGAAGAAGATGGAATTGAAGAATGCACAGTTGGTTGAGAAGGTGCAAAAGGATGAGGCCGTTAAGCAAGAGACCGCCAAATTTATTGACCAAATGACGTCAGAAATGGAAGAATTGAAGAAATTGCATAACAATGAGATGGCACAAATTAAGCAGGAAAAGGAAGAGAGTGAACTCCGTTGTAATGGTTTGGAGAAACGTAAGCCCAGATTAGGGAATGAAAATGAAAGAAAAATGATTCCAAATTATTCCAGAATTGGCGTCACTTATGAAGCAGAATGTGGGCGATCATCAAATTGAACGTAGGCGCCATCATTCGAAACGGGAACATCAAATTGAGTCAGAGAACAATGAGGCAAAAGTGAGCCCGAAACGGCAAAAAATGTAAAGAATAATTTGTTATTGTTTTATCATAATATATTTCAGTGATTCGAATGCCACTCCATTGCCAGTGAAAAATGAGACAAAACCGGACAATTTCGATGCTGATGATGTCACATATATTGGAACGACAAAGAGATCCGAAATCAAAACGCCGAAAGTTCCTTTTGTTGCCCAACAGCAAAATTCACAAATGTCACCTTCACCCATCATCCAAAGGGGAATTGTTGGGTCGGCGGTGACTTTGAGCACTCGAGAGAAATTGCAAAATGCCGAATCACAGAAGATGGCAAACCAACAACCACCAGCCGCACATCCATCACCTCAGCAAATTGGACATTCTTCGGTGAGTCATTCATAATAAAATAAATGAAAGGAAAATATTTTTGAATCATTTTCAGGCGCGATCCAATCATTCACCTACTGCTCAAACTTTTGGCAATTGCATGGACAGTCGATTGGGTGTGTTATTAATTTAGTAATTAATTTAAAATATTGACAAATAACTAATATAAAAATTGCATTTTTATTAATTTTCCAAATCAAATTCAGCAGATCTGAGTCATCGCCTCAATCAACTTGTTCAGCAGGAGATGCCAATGCCAAATCCGTACAAACAGCCTTGAAGAAATTCCCAGAATTTTGACCTGATGAGAAATAGGAAGATTCACAAATTATTTTCTTACCATGACATTGCCTCCGAAATACTCCAGATTTCACATTAAATCCGTCCCAATCCCCTTCTCTCACCACAAATATGATTCCTATTTTGGTATTCCTTTCCCTCATTGATTTTGATCCATTTATAATTTGTCTCATTAACCATTCCAATCCTAAATCCTTCCCCAATTCCTATCCCCACCCACTACAAATATGATTCGTATTTTTGGATTTGATTATTCCTTCAATTTGACTTATCCATTCAATTATTTGTATTTCCACAGCAAATCCACCCATTATTTTGATCTTACTTATATGAATTTTATTGCCTATAATAAATTTTCTCCTATAAACACAAAACAATCTCTTATTGACCCACAATAAAATGTTTATAATATTTTAATAAAATATGAAAAATGTGAAATGAATGGAAAATTATTTGAATTGGCAGAAAATTATATTCATCAGAGAACAAATTGTGCGTTGATTTTATTATTTTTGTTGATGAATTTTAGGGGGAAAATAGGTTAAAATTCGGAAAAATTTATGGATAGATTTAAAGTAGAATGCATTGAAAAATGTATGCCGCACTTTTAATATGAGGGGAAATATATAGGATTAATCAAAAATATTATAATTGGTGAAAAAAACAAGGCATTTAAGTGGATTAATGGATAAATTGGAAATAAAATATTAAGCAAAATGGATGCAAAATTGGCAAGTAAAAATAAAATTAAAAATAGTGGTCTGATGAAAAATGACATTTGTTTATATTTTCTGCCTCCTTAGCACCAATCGAACTTGTTGCCTCTCTTTGATTAGCCCAATTGCCCGTTCATGAGTCATTCCATCCGTCGATTCGCCGTCAATTTCCATCAATTGATCGCCAATCTGAATTAATTGGAAAATATACATAGTCAATGCCAATAATACCTAACGACATTTCCTATTCATCCTACTGTACCCACTATCTTTGCCTAATCGCCTGTACCGTAACCCTATCAATCAAATATTGCCTCATCTACCTTTTAAACCCGCCCCTTTCCTCTTCTAAAATGCCTTTTCCCCTTCACATTATTATCACATTTTCCAGCAAAATTAATAAATAATAACCCTATCCCGTTCTTTGAGGCGTCCGGAGAAGGCCCGGGGCGAGAGTCTTAGGCCCATCTCTACTCTTAAACAACTTTAACCGTAGATTAGGAGTACAAAATTATTTGTACCTGCATTGGACTTCCAGCCGCAGGCCCATCATCAGCGATTCGAAGGATGAACAAGGGCATGCCAAATTCGGAACCGCCCCGGATCGAGAAGCCAAAACCGCGGTCGGCCCTGCGCAATTCCATCTGGATGATGGAATAATAGGGCGAAGATGTGGTTGAACATTGGGAAGAGGAATGATGCTGGAGGGCATCCTATGGAAGGGAATATGGTATTTTTTATTTATTCAAATACAGTATTTTTGATTTCATGCTACCACCGTACGACACGTGGTAGTAAGTGACTAGGATGGGCTGTGGAAACAAAAAGTAAGCAAATGGATTTTTCATCTAATAAATTTTGGCTAAAATCAAAATATTAATCGATGCCTTTTGCTATCATTTTGTAAGTAATTTTGTGATCTAAAAACGACACTTATAGAATATTAATTCATTCGTCCCAATTTATTGTTCCTTTTTTGGCATTTTTTGAACAAAAGTAATTTTAAAAAGTCTTAAAAATATGTATATCCTTCAAAATGAATTATTCATTTGAAATTACCCAATTTAATTCACCCCTTTAAAAACTGACCGCACTCCTTCGCCCTCCTCCACCAATGCTACTTCCACTGCCCCCAATCGCCGGATTGTTATGGTCCCGGACCAAACTGCCTCCTCTATTCATTCCATAAATGTCCCCAACACCATTTGCCCCCGCCCCTCCATTCTTTGGGCCCAATCGAGCATAATTGGCCATTGGGGAATCGATGGAGGATTGGCCATCGCCCACTCCTCCCATTGATGGGCCCTTTCCATTGTTTGGATCAATTGTCAGTGTCAATTGATTGCCAGCGCTTCGAATAAATTGAAGTACTTGCTAAAAAAATGAAAGCTTTTGAAAATATTTTGCCTATTTGGAATATCTTTTTTAGCTATTCAACTTAAAATATAAGAAATTAGAATCGAAGAATATTATTATGACTATTAGTCCTTATTCTAAGGCTAAAATGGTTTGGGACGAGATTTGGGCCAAGCTCTCCCCCCCCCCCCGTGCCTTAGCCGGAGTCCTTAGCCCCTGTGGCCCTGGATAAAAGGTAAACTAACTTTAAATTATTCTTTATTAATTGTGCCCGAAATGTGAAAATAATGTGAAGGGTAAAAAGCAATGGAAGAGGAGAGGAAAAAGGATGAATTAAAAAGGCAGATTGAGGTTTGAGGCAATATTTGATTGATAGGGCTACGGTACAGGCGATTAGGCAACAAGTGGGAGTACGGTAGGACAAATAGGAAAGGCCTTTTAGGCATTGTTTTTAAGAATAACCTTTATAATATTGCATTAATTGTGCCCTAAAACATTCAATTTATGTAGGAATTTTATTGGCCAAAATTGACAGTAAATCCATTCTTTATTTTGATTTTGATATGAATTAGAATTTTTTAAGATTTATTGGGGAATTTGCCAAAAGTTCAATATTTAAATATTTTCAAATTTATTATTATTTTTCCCACCTGATGGCTCATCGAATTAACGGCCAATCCATTTATGGCCATCACACAATCCCCAATGCGCAATCGACCCGATCGATGGGCCGCACTTCCCGGCATTATATCCGCTTAAATTATTTAATTAATTGAATATTAATTAATTTATTCAATTACCAATATATCGATGATTTGGATGGGAATTGATGGCACATCCAAAATCGAGTTCACTATCCGTTTTGATCAAATGAACATCGGATGGGGGAACTGGAAAATGTAAATATTTTAATATTATGAATTTTGGGAAATTTTTCATTAATTTAATATAAAATTATTTAATTAATTATTTATTTTGGATGACAATTTTTTACCCCAAAAATTATTTTTGACTTCTAATAAATCAGGATCCGGTCACAAACCTTATACAATTTTGTAAATCTCATCGAGACGCGTCTTTCGGCATATATATTTCTTAGTATTAAATTAAAATTGAATGAGTTAAACCAGGTAAACCATATTTCAAGTTTTAGGTTTTAAACACTTTAATTTTGGGCCAAAACCTGACATTTTATATACCAATTCGATGCGTCTCGATGAGATCTACAAAATTGGCATATAGTTATAGGGTTAAAACCGGTTTCTGATTTATTAGAAGACAAAAACTACTTTTTGGAGCAAAAAATATTAAAAAATGGGGTAAAAGTAAAAATAAAAAAATATGGTATAAGATATTTTTAAATTTATTTCTGTTGAATTTGCCTTTTGCCCCCAATTGATGAGTACCACCGCTGCCTCCACTGATTGTACTGCCCGAATTATTTTTGCTAATTTGGCCATAAATTCCCGCGGCAGATGTGCCAAATTCGGGCATTTGTTGTGTTGCATTTTGTTGCCGAATTAACATCAAATTGACGTGGCCAACAGTGGATGCCTTCAAATTGGGGGATAAATTAATTTGGAATATAATTTTTTTGGTACCTGTCGAATTAATTCCACCGCCTGATTATGCTGGGCTCCTTCCACTCTTTGGCCATCAATTTCCACAATTTGGTCACCAACTCTCAATCGACCATCCAAATCTGCCGCCCCATTAGGGATGATTGAACCAACCAAAAGTGGACGATTTTCCTGTATATTATTTTATTTTTTAATAATTAAAAATTAATAATTTTATGTTAAATTAAAGAAAAAAATTAATTTATAAAGTAAAATAAAATAGTGAAAATATGGCATTTGGGATTAAATAAAAATTTTAATTAGAATATTTAGGAATTACTATAAACAAAAATAATTGATTAAATTATATAAAAATTTTTCTATAATTAAGTTTTTATGAATTTAATTTTGGAATGTAAAGTTTAAAAACACAAATATGGTATCACAAAATGTCAATTCCACTTATATTTATTATGAAATTCGTCTTTCAATGAACCAAATAGCATAATGGTTAATGGCTTTAATTTCTATTATCAAAGAGCTTTGGTTCGAATCCTCAATGATGTCATTAAAAATTGGTTCGAGATTAGTAAACCAAATTGTTGGTTAATGATAACAAAAAATCAACTGAGAGGATTTTTTATTTCCTTTTTTGTTAGCTTTTAAAGAGCCGAATTTTTATTACCCAAAATTAAAATTTTTAAAGGGACATTTTTGCCTAATTATGTGAATTTCTTATGTAAGTTTTCAGATTTAAATTTTTTTTATATTTTTTTAAAAATTTTTCCAATTTAGTCACAATTGTATTTCCTACCTCCGCCCCTCCCAATAAATGGAAGCCGAATCCAGTGGGTTGGCTAATCAAATTGATAACCAATGTTTGGCGTTGTTGTTGTGTTCCATTATGTCCATTTCCATTCTGCAATGCGGCCAATGGCATATAATTTGGAGTGCACGAAAAGCCAAGGGTTGAGGAGGATGGACGAATTCGTTGAGTGGATGGAGGCAATGCATCCGGCACAAAATGTTGAGAAGGCGAAGATGAGGATGATTGCTGGTGTTGATGGGGCATTTTGGCACCCATTGACTGCACAAAAATTGGAATAATTAATTAATTAATTTGTTAAATTTATTAATATAAAATTATAATATTGATTTTTATTCACCCTTGGCAATGTGGTGCTATTCCAATGATAATTTCCGGCAACTCCATTTTGTTGTTGATGTTGGAAATACAAAGATTGCCTTTGTTCATTGTGTCCATTTGTTGGACGCGCTGGCCCCGGTGTTTTTGAGCGTTGGTTGAATAAAAATGGCTGCAAAAAATTCATTAAAATTAACAAAATAATTTTGGATTATCGGGAAAATATTATTATTAAAATATTAAAATTCAAATTAATACAGATTTTATAAATTATTAATATATTAAATGATTTACCCTTTGTTGTTGGTTTTCCATTGCATTTCCCTGTTGCTGTTGCTGTCCTCCTCCTCCATAACCATATCGAAATCCGGCGGTTGGCGTTCGGGATCTAAGAATTAACTTCATTGATTTTACATTATTTAATTAAATTTTAGACTTTTTTAGTAATTTTTTCAATTACTATAATTTAACAAGTGTTATGGTCCACCTTTGTTTGGGCATTCTTCTCTGGATGATCATTTTGCATCGATAACCAATTGGGAAGTCATGGAGCATTTGGACCAATTGAGGATGGGGAAGGGCACGAACATTGCGACCATCAACCTGAAATGCAATTTACCATATATTTTTGGATATACTAATGGCATATTATATTTGGCTTTATTCTAATTACTAAACGCTAAAATAAAATATAAAAAAGTATAAAATATTGTCCCCATAAAAATCGAATATATGGTAAAAAATTGGACAAATAATTTGGAATATACCTCCAAAATGGTGTCGCCTTCCAGCAAATTTGGACATTGGTCCGGGTGCAAAATGCTTTTGACTCGTTGACCTGAATTAAAATTATTTAATTTATTTTTTCAGATTTTTAATTTTTATTTAATATTTTTTCCCACCAAAAGGGTCATCGTAAATTGTGAAGCCGAATCCCTTTTGGCCTTTGCAAATTTCGATTTCATGATTTTCTCGAGGCAATCGAAGCATATTTGAATTATTATTTGCCAATTGTTGTTGCATTTGTTGAGCCGATGCATAAACATTTTCCGTAAAAATCTTCAAAAAAATTAATTATTTTTAGAGCCAATTATGCCTAAGGGCATCCCTCTCATATTTGTCCTACTGTACCCTCAATTTTTGCCTAATCGCCTGTACCGTAACCCTATCAATCAAATATTGCCCCAATCTGCCTTTTTAAAAACAGCCTTTTTCCCTTCCTATTGCTTTTACCTTTCATATTTATTATTTATCATATTTTCCGGCCCAATTAATAAAGAATAATTTAAAGTCGAGTTCCCCTTATCCATATTCCTTTCTATGGGCTACTGGGGGACTTATTAGGCCTAGGCTAAGACCCAAGGCGAGAGCCTAGGCCTCTCGTCCTAAACCACTTTAGTGCTAGATTAGGACTAAAAATTTAATAATATCTTTTCTTCTGGCAAAAGTATTCTTTTCGAAAATAGGCAAAATTATTTCATAATTATTCGTTCAAGATAAGCGAAAAATTATTTCTTAATAAAAAATAAATTCCTCAAATAATTTGGACCTATTTTTCCATTAATAGTGTCATAATTTCTTAAATTAAATTCTCACCCGATTTGTTGGGTCCAATTGAAGCGGATATCCACGACAAATTTGAATTTGGACAATTTCACCAACGGAAATTGAGCGAAAAACTTGGCAAGCATCGTCCTGGCTGGCGCCAAGCATACACTGAAAATAATAATTACATTTATTTTTGCCAATTAAATATTTTCACCTGCTCATTGACATAAACGAGCACATCCCCAGATCGGAGACTGCCTTCAGCATGGGCTGGCCCATTCGTGATTATGCTTTTGATCTGTATAAAAATATATTTAATGATCATCAAAATTGTAAATTTAAATTAATTTGATGGTGCTAGATCGATTCAATAATGGTGCAAATAAAAAATCATTTTAAAATTTGAAAATTATTAGGGAGTGAAAACATTAAAAATTTAGAAAATCTTGGGTTTATTAATAAGCATTATCTATTATCTTATCATATTCTGGAAAAGTATTTCCAAAATTATCTAGAAAGAAAAAACACCAGTGAATATTTACTGGAAAGGGAAAACACAATTGTAAAACATTTTTTGGCGAACATTTTCCGGAAAGGGAAAACACAATTGTAAAACATTTTTTGGCGAACATTTTCCGAAAGGGAAAACACAATTGTAAAACATTTTTTGGCGAACATTTTCCGAAAGGGAAAACACAATTGTAAAACATTTTTGGCGAACATTTTCCGGAAAGGGAAAACACAATTGTAAAACATTTTTTGGCGAACATTTTCCGAAAGGGAAAACACAATTATAAAACATTTTTTGGCGAACATTTTCCGGAAAGGGAAAACACAATTGTAAAACATTTTTTGGCGAACATTTTCCGGAAAGGGAAAACACAATTGTAAAACATTTTTTGGCGAACATTTTCCGGAAAGGAAAAAACACAATTGTAAAACATTTTTTGGCGAACATTTTCCGAAAGGGAAAACACAATTGTAAAACATTTTTGGCGAACATTTTCCGGAAAGGGAAAACACAATTGTAAAACATTTTTTGGCGAACATTTTCCGAAAGGGAAAACACAATTATAAAACATTTTTTGGCGAACATTTTCCGGAAAGGGAAAACACAATTGTAAAACATTTTTTGGCGAACATTTTCCGGAAAGGGAAAACACAATTGTAAAACATTTTTTGGCGAACATTTTCCGGAAAGGAAAAAACAATTGTAAAACATTTTTTGGCGAACATTTTCCGGAAAGGAAAAAAAACAATTGTAAAACATTTTTTGGCGAACATTTTCCGGAAAGGGAAAACACAATTGTAAAACATTTTTTGGCGAACATTTTCCGGAAAGGGAAAACACAATTGTAAAACATTTTTTGGCGAACATTTTCCGAAAGGGAAAACACAATTGTAAAACATTTTTTGGCGAACATTTTCCGGAAAGGGAAAACACAATTGTAAAACATTTTTTGGCGAACATTTTCCGGAAAGGGAAAACACAATTGTAAAACATTTTTTGGCGAACATTTTCGGGAAAGGGAAAACACAATTGTAAAACATTTTTTGGCGAACATTTTCCGGAAATATTTGCAATTAAAATGACTATAATTTTAAATAAATTTCTAATTAAAAATGGATTTTTATATTTGCATCATTGTGGAATCGACTTGGAATGTAATTTGATTACTCAATCTTAATGCCTTTTAATTCTCCTTAAAATTATGGCCAAATCCCTCCCCAAATTGTCAAATTTTTATGCCAATTTTCCACCTGAATGAATTCCTCATGAATATTTGTTCCATCATTGCCAATCAATGTAAATCCAAGTCCTTTGGCTCCTTTCTGAATTCGGACATTGTGAATTTGGCCAACCAATTCCGATGGATTTCGCGTGAAATTATACTGAATTAATTTGAGGAATATTTTAATTTAATATTTCCTCACAAAATGTGCCATCCCATTATTTCCGCCATTCGTTTGTGGATGAAAATGTCCATTTGAATGGTTTTGAATTTGACCATAATTTCCTGCCGAATTAATTTTAATTCTTTTAAATTTTTGAATTATTTTTTACCATTATTCATTACATATTTTCCACCATGCGCTGATCCATTTTGCCAGTTTTGTGGATCTTTCTGCAAATAAACAAAATTAATTATATAATTTCATATATACATAATTAAATTTATTTAAATTATTTAATTTATTCTAATTAATTCACCAAATGGCCTCCTCCTCCATTTTCAGTTTCATTTTGTTGGAATGATGTGCTTGGATGTTGATGTGATTGATAAATTGGCTCTTTGCCAATAATTGTTCCACCATTTGCCATTGTCCCATTATTTGGCCCTATTCCATTTCCAACAATTCCCAATGTGTTCGGTCGTTCATATTGCGTTCGTTTGTTGATGTGACTGTTAAAATTATTCCTATTTTATTTTTAAATAATCAATTTAAGCTCAAAATTGGGAATTTTTAAATTTTTTAAATCAAAAAAATGTCAATATTTTTCGACAGAATATTTAGAAATATTCGATGAATTTTCCGCCGATCATTCAATAAAATGAATGCAAATTTGCCTTCTAGGAATTGGTCAAAATCAAAATTTGAAGTTTTAAATTGCTTAATAAAATAATTATTTCAACAATAATCTAATCATAAATTTTGATTATTTTGGCAATTTCTCAAATTTTTTGTATATGTCAAAGAAAACGAAGAATTGTGAATTTCGTTTAATATTTTAGAAATGCGAATCCAACGGTAGTAAATTCTTTTTAGCCAAATTTATTCGCTCCTTACAAATAAACAAGTTGGTCCAATAATTCGCTGCCATTTTTTGGCTGTGGCTGATTTTGTTGGAATAAATTTGTTGTGGATGTTGACCGGGGGCAGCCGCATTGATGGCAAAGTGGCCGATTATTTTGGAGGAACATTTATTTTTTGCCAAAAATTTTTAGAATCAGAATGAATGAAAATAAAAAGGGGAAAATGGGGATGTCGGAAATGGATACGGACGAGGAATGAATGTGAATATAAGGGGGAATGGAGGTACAAAGCGTGGGAATTTTTATTTTTTACATATTTAAATTGGAGGAATATTTTTTATTTAGTTGCTTTTTTTCAAAAAGAATGTCTACCCAATCAAATGTCCCATTCAAAATTGAAATTGCCTCATTCCGCCCGGAGGTCCTGATGAGGTGAAAATGGAGAATTCGGGAATAATCTATGCGAGGTGAAAATATGGAAAAAAGGACTAATTAGAGACAAAAAAGTGGATTTACGCATATTCCTCGAATTCAGGGTTTAGGTATTATCCACTGCCATTTTTATTGATAAAATGAATTTTGGCAAATTAAAATGGAAAATAATTCGAATAAAATAAAAGGAAAGAAGGAATTAGCATTATTGATGTGCAACAATGTTCCTCCCCGTCCATTTGCATTGTTTTGGCTTTGAAGAAGGCGTTCGCTCCTTTTTCCATTTCCAAGTTTCGCCTCGGTCCTTTTATTCCGAGGATTTGTGGTGGTCGCATCCTCGAAGAATGAATGAATGGCGGTGGAAAGGGGTTTGGAATTTGTTGGATGGATTTTGTGCGAATAATGGACTTTGGCATTGGATTTGGATGCGGTGAATGGATTTGCTCGGGGGAAGGGCCTTCGGTTGTTGTCGCCCCTAATTTTCAGTCGATTTCGTCCCCTTTCCTCTCCTTTGCGGGAAAGGCGCTGGGGGGGGGGGGGGGGGGGGGGGAGGCGCTGAATGCTTTTAGCCACGAATGGCCCAAAGTCCCCCCTAAAGCCTAAATCTCGCCAAAATGTGAATGCAGGGAAGAATGGAAGGGGGAAGGGGGCTTCTCGCGCCTAATCTGATGAAAAAGTCCACAACAAGAATGGATGGAATGGAATTTGTTGGGGTGAAGAATAAATTTATTCGGGAGAGGATTGGGAAAAAGCATAGAAGGGAAAAGGGATTGGTTTGTTTTTTTTCCGTAAAAAATATGACATTTGGAAGAAAAAATATACAACATATTTTTATTCAGTTTAAATGTATCAAAAATTATGCAAATTAATTACGGAAAATGGTCTTAAAAATTATTTAAAAATAATGGCATTCGAATTACAATGAAACAAAATTTAAATTTAAATTACGGATTTAAGTGTTTTTAATTCGCATTTAAATTCCTTCCATGAAAAAGCTTCATCCCAATTCCATTTAATAAATCTAATCAACCCAAAAATTTATTTTTAGTGGGAAATGCGACTTTCTCATAGAGGAATTTCCGCCCAATTCCATCAATCCAATTATGGAACATTTTGTGCCAATCCCATCAAAGCGCCCATTAATGAATCAAATTCGCGCGACAAATTGGCAAATTCACATAAAATTTAAGTCCCATTCAAATTTCATTTATAAAATCCAAAAGTCAGTAAAATTATTGCCAAAATAATTAATGTTTAAAATGCTATAATTTTCAGAGTAATTCATAAATAATTAAAAATCTGTCTTAATTTTTAAAATATTATAAAATAATTTAAACTTTTTATAATTATCGTAGGAAACTGACTCGACATAAAATGTGCCATGTGTTGGATCGTCGACCCTTTCCCAGCCTTGGGGCAAATCATCGCCGCCCACCGTATCATCCAGCAGCCCACCAAATTGGACCATTGTTTCCCTTGGATCATCCCAAGTTGTTGAGCCGGTGTTATGGCTAAAATTGGCAAATATTAATCAATAAGTTAATATTTATATATTTTAAAAGGCGAAAAAATTAAAAAAGAGTTATAAATTATTTTCATAAATTATAAAGTCTCATAAATTTAGGGAATAAAGTCGGAAAAAATGTTTAAAATATTTTCATAAATTAAAGAAATTCATAATTTAATCAAATTTAATAAAAAAATCGGACTCAATAAAATATTTTTCGCCATTTTCGGTGTAAGAAATTTCCCAATTTGGTGGCAAAGGACGGCCGGTGGTAATGGTTGAATTTGAGGAATTATTTTGTTGGCTGCCAATGACCATATTTAAATGTTCAGCCGATAATTTATTATTATTATTGCCGTTGGAATTTATTAATGATGGATTTTGTAGGGCGTAGAAATGGCCTGAAAAAATTTAAAAAATTAATTATTAAATTTGATGCGAATTTAAAATTTGGAAAATGAGAGAATTAATTTATTGAATTTTTAATAAATTTATCAGCGCCAGTGGCTGAAAATAAATTTCACATTTCCTGACCAGATTATTGACTACCAATAAATTGTGAAAAATGATAAGAATTTGTTAATGTAGTGGCCCCGAATAAAATTTACAGTTTGGCGGCCCCTTTCAACTTTTCGGGGAGCGGCAAAAGACAAAAAGGGAAAATTATGAGCGGAATTTTTGGGGGAAAGGAATGAGAAGAATTTTGCGCTCTTTTTTTGGGGAAAAGGCCATTTTAATGTTTCACCGATCGTTGATCAATTTTTAATATATTTTTGATGGGGGAATATTAATTGATTGTAATGAGTGGATTATGAATTAATAATTTTTAAAAATTATTAATCGATTAAATTTGAATAATTATAATAAATATAAAATTGTCTGTGCAAAAATTATATTAAAAGGAAATATTTGGACCTTAAAGCGAGGCCTATCCCAAAAAATTCAAAAAAGTGCCTTGCTTCCATATATAGCAATTTAAAAAGAGGAAACCAATTTAACTTTGTAAATTGTGCCAAAAGGCATTTCTGCCTTTTCTCGATTTCAATTCATTAACCACTTGTTGAAAATAAGAAGAAAAGAATTGTTGTTGAAAAAATCAATACGAAAAACATATTGAACAAAATATGTGAATGGAATGGACGAAAATGACATTCATAAAAATATATTTTTTGTGCGCCCCCCCCCCTCCTTTGCATATATTTGTTTATGGGATGAACGCAAAATGGGTGTTTGGCTGGGTCCAGCAGAGGAGAATGGGAAAAATAAGAGGGAATGGACGCGGTTTTTGAATGGATTTGGGACGAAAATATTGGGTGAATGGAGGGCGGCATTGGCGGCAAAGTGCGCTCCTGGCAAAAGGTGGGGTATTGGGTATATGGCAAGGTGGGCCAAGGCCAATTATATTTGTGGGACATTTTGAATGGGAAAGGAAAGGAGGGAATTTACTGAAGGGATAATTAGCTGGAGAGCATACTTTGACAGTATTCATTAATGAGAAGAAGAGGAGGGAACGGTAAGCTAAAATTGCTGATTGAATAAATTCCATTAAATAATTAAATAAGCCAAAGGTAGTGTGAATTATTCGAAATTAAATTTTAAAGAAATTAAATAGTAAATACCCTCAGGGTAATATTAAAATTAAATAGGTATTAATGCCCCCAGGGTTAATTTTAATTATTTTTTTTATTTTTAGAATTATCTAAAATTTAAGAATAAATTAAATCAATTCGATCAATTTGAAGCAATTTTCGAGGATTTTTATTTGAAATTTGCTCAATTAAGAAGCAATTGAAGCGGCAACAAATTCATCAAAAGGGGGGAGGGAACAAAGATTTTTGCGGAGATGTAAGAATTTTGGGTGGTGGAATTCGGCTGGTGGGTTGTTCCATAGGTTAAGAATGGATTTGTCTTGGATCGGTCGGGGGTGGGAGAAATTGATTGGTCCGCGATGGCTCGCCCCCCAGGGGGAATGGATGGACGGGGAATTGAGGAGGTGGACGGGATTTTAGGAGGGTTGATTAGGGGTTGAAGCGATGGATGGGCACAAGGAATGGACGAGGATGAAGCCCAAAAGCAGTGGGGGAAAATGGATGGAAGGACGCCGAACTGGCTAGTCGTCGTCGTCGGTGGTCATCGATGGAAGAAAAGGAGGATTGGGTGTTACCCTCGAAGGGATGATTCAAATAGTTGAGGGGCTTATTTTGTGAGGTCGTCGGTCATCGCCTCGGTTAAAAATATTTTCCCTTTTCTCATCACAAAGGATAAAGGTAAATTTCCCTTGAGGCAATATTATTCTTTATTTTTGAATTTTTAAATCGAATATACTTAGAAAATTAAATCAAAAATGGATTTAGATAAATGCCAAAAATTATGTCGAATATACAATTAATTAAGAACAAATTAAGGGTCAAGAAAAATGGAAATTTAGAAGAATATATTAATATCGCTATGAGGAAATAATTAATAAATTAATTAATTCAATTTTGAAAATTCATCGTTAAAAAATTATTCGGGTATGCTTTTCAATTATAGAGGGACAGAGTTATATTTTGATCACGATTTTTCAGGTAAAATCACAATGAATAGATTGAATGGTGGTCAATTTGCCCACAATAATGGCTACAAAGGTTTTGTCCGGCCGCTCAAGGGCACTTCTTTTTGGATGGATTGGCGCGTGCGCAACGAATCATATTACAACGAAAAGCAGCAACAAAGGGGGGGGGGGGGGATATTTTGGATGGAATTGTTAGGATGAAAATGGATTTGGGCGTGGGAATAATGATGAAGGAAAGGGATGCATAATTTTTAAGTGAAAAAATGCTTGCAAATGCTAACATGTTTAAGTATAGAATTTGGAAATTAATTAAAATGGAAAAATGCGCATTCATCCTATTAGAAAATTGGCTAATGAGAGAATCCTTTATTAGCTAATTTTATTTTAATTTACCAAGGAATTCTTTAAATAAGATAAATTTTTAGTTGAATCCGGAACAGAATCGAATAAAATAAGCATTAAAGAGAGGATGGAAAATATGTAGTAGTAAATAAAATGGAGAAATCGCGTGCAAAAAAAGTTGTCGATGCTTTTCCTCCCCATTACCATTATCATCAGCCAATCCAACACAACCAATGGTGGTTGGAGGGGATGACTTGAGTAGATAGGGAAGGGAGGCCCAATTATTATTGGGAAAAAGCGGGGAAATGAAGTGAAAATGGGAGGAGAAGAAGGTGGAACCTTATTAGAAAAAGTTGGATGGAATATTGGCAGTCGAAACAAAATTGGATGCTTTGATTTACATATTGGTGGAAGGGTTTAATGGCATTAAAAAGGCATTAAATGGAGCCAAAATAAATGAATTATTCATTCAAACATAAAAATGATTGGCTCTAAACATTCCCTGCTTTGCTTTTAAAGTGGTGTTTTGAAGGTGGTTGAATGAATTGAATAAAATTGATTATTTCATTTGGCCAATCCTTCCTTCCATATGGCCAATTCGCCCTTTCATCATCCATCCACCTTACTCTTTGCTTTTTATTATTTGTTTTGTTGGCCAACCATCATCGGTGACCCCGTTCATCCATCACATCGCATTGCTCATCCATCGTCCCTTCCCTTTTGATGATGATGGCCAAAAGCCCTCCGCCGAAGGCCGTCCGTTTGGCCATCATCTTTGTCCCCTTCTTCCAATGGACGAAGGGCAAAATTGGAAGGGGGAAAAATGAAGAAGAATGAATTTGGAATTAAAAATATTGAAGGGCAATGGAAAGCGAATGGCAATGAGGAAATGGGGGGATGACCCATCGAAGATGATTTGGATTGAATGAATCGATGGATGATGAACGGAGAATGAAGGAGGAAATGGTGCGCACCATCGCCGATTATTATTCCGGCGGAAGGTCAAAGCCAAAGAAAGGTGGCGGAAGGAGGACAAATGTGAATATTAAGAATGAATTTTGGCTATAAAATTGTACGAATTGAAGGGTAGAGGGCCGATGACAATTTTAGTTTTTGGAATTTTGCCAATTTTCAATTTTTTTTTTTGTACAAAATTGAATTGGTATTTTGTGGAATATTTTAATTTGATAGTCCGGCCATATATTTGAAAAAATGGAGTTAAAATTGGAAAATTACTTTTGCCCAATGAATGAAATGAATGAATGACCACCGCGACGACCATTTGGCATTGATTTGTTTGAGTGAAGGTGAAATGGGAGAAAAGTGGGCACAGAAAATTGCAATTATTTATCCCCGGGCCCTTTTAGAAGGCAAAAAGGCCAGCAGGTGGGATGGAGGGAGGGTACGATGGGTTGAAGAGGGCCGAAGGTCATTCATTCCCATTGGACCGGATCCAATTCAATCCCCAACCACTTTCCATTGGAAAGAAGGACCAAAATGAATGTGGAAGTGGATGGAAATGGAATGCCAATGGACGAAAATTAGGGGAGAATTGGAAGGGGTAAACGGAAGAAGAAATCTGACCTCCGAGAAATGAGGGAGTGGGAAATAAGGCCACATTCATTGATGGAGAAAAAGAGAAAATTGGATAGCAAAAATTATTGTGGAAAAAGGCTACTCGAATTTGCGCATTGGCCAATATCTCAATAATATTTCTAGCTATAAAAAAGATTAATCAAAATATAATTGGCCACAATGTTATGGCCAGAAATATGAAAACTGCCCGATTATGTCTGCTTTTGTTTCCTTTTTAGCTTTCCAATCAAATTCAATAATTCTTTCTCTTTTAAATCAACAAGAGGCTCTAAATGTTAATAAACTAAACTTAAAGCTAATATTGCGTGAAAAATTGATTTGGCCTGCAAAATTCATTCGAAAGCGAGAAAAGCTTATTCTTTAATTTGAGGTACAAAAAGAATATTTCCATGTTTATTGGACATTTCTTGTGAGTAATTTTGTGCAATGGACCTTTTATGAGGGTTGAGGGTGGTGGACAACAACAATAGAGGAAAATGCGGAAATAGTTTGGAAAAGCTAATTTCGCTTTGCCGTCACTCAAATCGAATTTGTTTTTCTTTCCGGCAAAAATAAATGGATAGATAGGGAAGTAAAAAGAGGAAGGGGAAGAGAAGGAGATCCAATTTAAATTTGGACATTTTTTAATAGAAAAATTCTGAATTGATGAGAGAAAATGGACGAGGAAATTAAATTAAACTTAAACTTCCGTTCCGATGATTAAAATTTTTTATTTGAAATTTTAAAAATATTTTTCAAAAAATTTCCCTTCCTTTACCCACCTCGAAATTCGCTGCATTCCACCAATGTTCCATTTTCCAACAATTTGAGGAATTTGCCTGCGGGAATATGTTCAAGACGAGGATCCGAGGCAAAATGATGATTTTCGCCTGAGGCCGAATCCAATGGAAGTGTTGTGTCTAAAAAATAATTAAAATAAATAACATTAAATTTATTTTTTCAATTTATTTAAAATATTAAAATATGGATAAATACCATTTTTAGTGATTATCATTTTCAATGACCAAGAGGACATTTTTAATGGTTAAATATTCTGCCAAAATAATGGGAAAAATTTATACAGTAGAATTGGAATTGGCCAATGATTTTGTACTTAAGAATAAATTTTACATTTTTTGCTGGCAGAAATGATTCATCCAAATCCTCTACCTTTTTCCATCCTTCCCAAAAAATCATCTCATCAGCTTCTTCAATATTTTTATTTTTTCCCATTGAATTTTTTTGGAAAATGGACCAAAAGATTTCTACTTTAAAATTGATGAATCAACAAAAAAAATATTTAGGCTTCTTTTAATATTTTTAAATTATGTAAAATATTTTTTTTGCAAAATTTTTACAAATTTTTGGTGGTTCGAATGTTATTGTTGCCAGTTCATTCGGCCAATCTGCTGGTAGCATTTCTTCATTTGAATTGGAATAATAAAAATTTTGCCAGGCATAATTTTCCTCCTCTTCTTCCTCCTCAAAAATTACTGGAAATTCATTGACATTTATTGACATTATTTCATTTTGCTCGGACATTTCTTGGGAAATAAATCTAAAAATTGAAAAGAAAAAATTAAAATAAATAAAATGTGGTGGCAAATTATTTATGTTAAAAAAAATTAATAATAAATTAAGATGAAAAGATTTGAGGAAACATAATTTCGCCTCCTTTTCTTTTCCTTTGATTTCCCCAATTTGCTTCCCATCAACTTTTCCCCAGGCAAATTCCTACATCCTATTCCTATATAATCAAACAAATATTCAGAATCCAACGTGACATTCAATGAATGGCGCCCTTTCCCCCAACAAACCAGCAGGGCAAAACCAACAAATAAATTGAGAAAGAGTTATTATCATTTACCGTTGCAAGGGTTGAATTGGGTTGGAGTCGGTCAAGAATGTCTCAAACTTTATTTTTGGTTTTTATTTTATAAATTTTATAAAAAGGTTTTTTAATTAAATATACCTAATTGCATAAAATTTGGGTCGAATTAATATAATTTATTTTGGAAATAAACATTAAATTATAATCCTCTCACTATTATTTGTGCTCACATATTTAAATTTGTTAAGTATTATAATAGAAGTGGGGAATTTAAGTGCAGATTTTAAAGGGCAAATGCCCAATAACGGCAAAAGTGCCCACCAAAATGGATGGAAAGATTTTTGGTAGAGACAGATGTGGGACCGGTCAGCCGCTCCATTGGTCCTCCCTTTGGCCATTTGGGACCAAAAGCCGGCGGCCCCATTCATTTATCTCGACCGACAATGGCCCCAACCACCCTTCAGCCTTCATTTTTCCCAAAAATTGTGGCAGAAATGGAAACCAGCACTCACAAATCCCTTTTGGGCTTAAATTTATGGGCCGAAAGGGTGGTGTTGGTTGGCCGGCACAAATATTTAAATGTGAATAAATTGAGGAAATGGCCCATTGAGCCCATTATTTGGGTGGATAAAAATGGAATAAAAAGGAGTTTAAAAATACTAAAACAACAAAATGAAAGATATTCTTTATTTTTAATTTACTAAATTAAATCTAATTCATCGAAGCTAGAGGCAAAAGGAGAATCGGAATTTATTTCCGTTTTGGAGGAATTGTTTTCAATTAAATGGGAATCAGTGCGGCGGTAAACGGTAAACTCATAATTTATAAATTTATTTTTTATCAATTGGAAAATTAGGGGGAATTATTTTTCTGCAAAAGGGTTGGATTTAATGCTCAACCAAAATATCAGAGTTCAAGGGCAAAAATAGATTTTAATTGAGAATGGATCAAATAATTTTAGTTTTAGGTGATTACTGATTAATTATCAGTGATTTTATTTAAGAAAGACTAATTTATTACTATGTAAAAGAATTAGAGTTCATTGTTCAGAACAAAATCATTCATCGAAAAAAAATGTAAATTCTCCGAATCAACATAATCAAAAAAGGAGGTAATTTTGGAATAAAAGATGGGGAAATTTATTGAAATTACAAATTAATGATAAATTGAATAAGGAGAATAATTGAAATTGGGCACACCCATTTTTATGATTTCCCGGGATTGTCGTCATCATCAACAAATGAAAATGAAATGCTCTCGAGAATTAATGAAAATAAACAATAAAATAAAATTGCCTCCCGGCGACCAGACTCATAATTTTTTGATTTCATTTTTCACTCATTTTTATTACCTACTTCGTTAATTTTGTCTATCACATTTCTATTTTTCAACAAATAAATCATCGCGCAACTTTCGTACTTTTGACTGGGACTATTATCAGGCAGCAAGCCAAATTGTAAATAAATTGCGTAGAACTCAAATTTGTTCATTATCCTTTCATTTTCTTCAAAAATTTTCATGCCTTTTCCCATTTGCACGTTTCTTTCGTCAAAAAACATTTAATTAAATCAGATAATTGTAATTGCTAATTTAAATTTTTGGGTTTGAAACCGGTTTTAAGGTTTTGAAATATGCTAAATCCGAAAATATCATTGGTTTTTCGGTTTAATCTCCTAACCAGTTTAGATAAGTGTTTTAAACCAACCTTACCGGTGAAATGCGTTATCCTAACACTAATTTTTCCCAGCAAATTATTGAAAAGAAATTCAGGTTTTTTTTATTAAGTTTTTAGTCAATTAAAATTAAATATTCGTGCGCATTAATTTAAATATTTATTTAACGAAAAATAGACAACACCACATAAAATGATGATTGAATTGGATATTCATGTTGGGATTGGATTTTATAGAGAAGAAAAGATGGATTTAGGTGAGGAGGAGGATCCGATGTGGAGACAAAAAAAATTAAACATTCATTCAACTGCAAAATGGGTAAAATATATGTAGGTTGGAACAAAAAAAAAGAAGAAAATGATCAAAAGTCATCAATCAATAATAATCCATTAATTCTTCTATTCCTCTCCTCTCTTCTTTTGTGCCAAACAAAACAAATCCAAAATCAGCCTTCGGTGCATAAATAATTAGAGGAAATAGTCCGGTGTTCGACGGGTCACATGCGGTTCGCCACGACGCGGTGCCGGGTCAAATTGAAGGAAGGAATATTTCAGCTCGTCGTCCAGCTCCACCATTGCCGCCTGATTTCCACATCGATAGCAATAGTTGGGCGCGGAGAACACGGTCACCACGTTGCGATCATGACACCAATTGTAGCCCTAAAATAATGAATGAATTAATTAATGGATTTATTTTCAATTTATTATTCGACTTAATTATATGGAATTGGATTATTCGTTTTCAGAGAAAGTTTTGTGAAACATAATTCAGTAACAATGAACCAATCATAATGATCTAATTTAAACCGTATTTTTAGCCTTATATTTTGCTTATACAATGATTTATTGTGCTCATTCCTAATTACTTTTGCTGGTCAAATTTAACCCAAATTTTAAAAAATAAACCATGATTTTCAGAATAATTTATGGCCATAAATTTGTCAAAAATTTATATTTCCAGAATGGAAATGGATAATAAACGATAAATGTTAATAGCAAAATGCCCTAATAAAATTGTTTAATTGATTTTCTCTTACCTCCATGACGAGTTGATGGGCACGCGAGATCAATGTTATTCCGTTTGCGTGGTTGAACGTCTCGGAAATGTCCTGGCCAAATGTGTAGCCGGCGCCACGTGGCGAAATGCCCCAACCTCCTCGGTCATCCGGATCCGACCACAACAAATCGCACATTGGGCCTAAAAATTGGATGAATATTGCATACATTTATAGAAAATATTGGAAATGGACGGAATTTCTAAAGGTGAAGGACCATGGACTAGTTAATTTTTGAATTTTGGCTTCTAATAAGCTTATTATTAGTACATAATCGAAAATCAAACCGAAATTGATAATGAGCGAGTTTTGGAAAGCTGAACCACTGTTTAAGCCCAAACCGGTTTTGGTTTCTTTTAATTTTGTTTAGACTTTATTTCCGGTCCGAAATTGAAAAAAAAATATAGACTAATTCGACCATGAGGATTCAATTGGGCGTTGGGCCTATTCATAAAAGTCTTTGGTATTCCAAGAAGCTAAGATTTTCAAATTTACTCTCTATCCCACATTTCATGAATTTATGGCTAATTAATTAACCATGATTTTCCCCAATTTAAATAATTTCTTTGGTCGAACTAACCTTCATGTGGTACTTCCTGCAAGCGCTCCAATGATCGAATATGGTCCAGGGTGTCGATGCTGGGCGAAAGGCCGCCGTGCAAACAGAAAATTTGGCCATCAACGAGGGCGGTCAGCGGGAAATAGTCGAATAAATCGGTGAAATAATTCCAAACCTGGAAATTAAATTAAAATAATTAGAATATTTGGATGAAAAATGAACTTTTGAATTGCCATATTTCCGTAAACATTCATCGTAAAATCCATAAACTTGGGTGATTTGCCGCGACTCGTGGTTTCCCCGCAAAATTGTCACTCGGTCACGGTAGCGAACCTGCAAAATGATTATTAAATGAATTTAATCGTTTTCTGATTAATCTAATTTAGAAATTTAATAAAATTTCCTAAAATTTATTAATGCTTTAAACTGAACAAACCTTCAAGCAGACCAACAGGGAGACGGTCTCCACCGAATAGTAGCCTCGATCGACGTAGTCGCCCATGAAGAGATAATTCGTGTCCGGCGATTTTCCACCCATTTTGAACAGCTCCATCAAATCGTGGAATTGGCCGTGCACATCGCCGCAAATAGTCACCGGACATTTCACCTCTTGCACATTGGACTCTTGTTTTAAGATTTCGCGGGCCTGGAAAAATTGATTAATGTTAATGTGTTTATGTTTGAGCACCACAAACCTTGTCGCAAAGTTGTTTGACTTGATTCTCGCCCAGCTGTTTGCATTCATACAATTGGGCAATCCATTCGTCCAGCTCTTTGATGAATTCTCGGCTGATCATTTCCCCGCGCGGTCCTCCACTGTTTGCCACTGCTGTTGCGGTGGTCGTTGTTGTTCCGGTGGTGCCATTTGCTGCCGGTGTGCCTGTCGCATTGTTGTTATTGTTTGGTTGGGTGGTCGCCGTCGGTTGGCCCGCTGGTTTGCTGTCCACTTCCATTGCTTCCATTTTTGTTGTGAAGATTGGCTGAAAATGAGAGGGTTGATTATTGATTTGATATATTTGTAAAATGAAAATTGGAATAAGACTTTAACTTTTTATTATAAGACCTTAACTCTTTTGGTATAATATAAGACCTTAAGTTTTTCCAATTTTTCATTTTATTGTTTTGGCAAACCTTTTTGTGATGTTTTGGAGTCTTTATTGAAGATTTGCACTATGTTTGGCTGTATGCTGATTGGATAATGATTTTTGAATTGTTGTTGGTTTTATTCGCAAAGAAGAAAGGATTATTTATTTTGCTACTTTTATTTAAACCTGTAAATTTAAGCAGAATTATTTAAAAAGTAAAGCACGAAATACGCGAAATGTAAAGGCCGCTTACTTATTATTATTGTTTTATTTGTGGTTTAGTCTTGCTAGTAGACAAATCTAATTTAAGGTTTGATGAAAAGACAAAGTCAATCATTAGATTTTGTCGGGTCCTTACTCCTTTAGTTCCTAATTGTCCAATATTTTTACAATTGGAGAAGTGTGAATAACAATTGTGGGCTTAAGAGTTCTGAGACTGCTCTCTTAAATTGGAAGTCGGGACTCGGGAGTCGGGATTCGGGAATGGAAATAGGAGGAAATGTCATTTATGAAAAGATGGAAATATCAAAATGCCAATTGTTCTTTTAATTAGCTTCCTAATTCCATTGACCATATCCCGAAACCCGAACAAGATTAATTCGGGAATGTGATATCATTTTTATTAGTAATTCATTCTTTCTTATCATCATTATTCATTAAAGAATGATTTCAGTGATTAGAAAGAAGGAAAAGGAATGGAAAAAATCCCATCATAAAAATCATATGCCTAATGATAAAAAGCAAAACTAAATTAATAAATGTCGGGATTGCTTTTTTAAAAGAAAAAATGAAAATTTTAAATATTCTTATGGATGGGAAATTTTAAAAATTAAAAATTTGGAAAAATTAGCGGCATCGTTGGTTTGAAAAGAAATGGAATTTATTGATTTTTCTGGGAAATGATGATGACGTTCTACTCTCGATCTCGACTGCCTCAAATTCCCTCCACCCTATTTCATCAGTCCAGCCGCAATGAAATAGAAAATAAATGGGAAATTTTTTATTACAGAGAGGAGGCAAAAATGGAAGGCGATTAAAAATAAAAATTGCGAGGGAATGGGCCCAGAGAATTTGGGGAACTCAAAATACGAAACATCCCTCTGCAGGCTGGTGATTTTGATAATATATTGGAGGGGAAAATTCATGATTTTATGGACAGGAATTGTGGTTATTTTTGTGTTGTTATTTATTTATGAAATTGATTAGAACAATTTCTAAACAAATTTTACTATTTATTAAATTAATCAGGACCCAAGAATCTCATCTTAAACTACTTGGTTTTTTTAAAATTCTGAAAAATTGTGAATTTTTCTAACATCATTTTGTTGAGTCTTGACTCTTGAATGATTGCGCCACTAGTCTTTTTGCTCCAATAAATTTTTGTTTGCTGACGTAAAATATTGATATTTAATTTTCCAACAATTCTGGTCCAATGCCTCCAAATGTTCTCTTCTCTAGCTATTGAATTAAAAATTGAAATTTCAATTGAATTTTTACTAGATGAGTTGAAAAATCCGAATGCATTTTTAAAATATTTTTGTCTAATTCTAAAAGTATAGCCGTGTGTGCCTTTTTTTATTCTCATGATCATGAAAATTTGGCAATTTTCCCAATTAATTGATTGTGGAATGAAGCCAAAAATAAATTTTAGGAGAATAAAAGCAAGCGGCCCCCATGGTTTTGGGTGGGTTGAAAAATGGAATACCCCATCGACTGACTATGTTCGACGCGAATAGAGCAGAGCAGCAATTTGCCAATCGATTCCTTGCCCTATTTTATTTATATGCTCTTTTTCGCTTCCCTTTTTCTCTTCTATTTTCTCTTCTTTCCTCCATAATTTTCAATGGCGGACCAAAACCATTTTCGAATGAAGAATGAACAAGTTTAGAAATATGGGAAAAAAATAAATTTTTTTAAATTTTTCCAATGAATTAAAATTTAAAATTGGCATAAAAAATAATTTAAATGAGGGAAAAGCATCAAAAAAATAATCACTGCACATTCATTTTCGACAATAATCATAAAATGTCCTCAAGGCCATAGGCCAGTCATTAAATATTTATGGAAAAGTGGAAAAAAACCAATTTTGCCGTTCATTTTGGCACATAGGCCTCTCAGTGGGAATTTTTTTATTCATTTTTCTAATAATGAGAGAGAAATTACGCTTAAATCTCGACATCATAAAAATAAACTTTAAAGGAGGAAATTTATTTCTTATTAATTGCCAAAGCTAACATTCATGGGAACGGGAACTTGAATTTTCCCCAAGGGAGTATTTTATATTTGATGTAATAAAAAGGGAATGAACACTCGAAGCATACAATATCAAAAAATGCATGGGAAATAAAGTCGAGAATGGTGGGAAAATGTGAAATAAGCCAAGATTGAAGTGGTAATGAAAATTGTGATGGCAACCAATACCGGAGGGAAATGGGACATAGGCACTAGGCAATGCGCAATGCCACGGCACACACACCCATGAATTTATCAATGCTTCGCGTGGAATTGGCGCATGAATGAAATGGAGCCGGATGGAAAAAAGAGAAAGAATAAAGGCCTACAATTCCCCTTCAATTATTATTACATTTCCGGTCAATTCGCCAGTCGACAAAAGGTGACAATTTTATCCCTAACTCCTAAAATAATAATTGTGATGCACAAAAATGGGACAAAAAAATATTTGAATGGATAAAATTCGGAAGAAAATCAATCAAAATTTTACGAATTCGCTAAATGAATGCTTATCTTTTAGTATTTTATATGCCTTTAATGATACAAATTTCCTTTGCAACTTTGCATATGAAATATGATACAAAATGTATTAATTTGTCATATGCCATTTCACTTATTTCTATAAGCTTATAGCTTTACAAGTACAAAATGGCCTATCTAAATTATTAAATATTATAATTGAGCCGAATTTGGACACAAATTTGTAGAGAAAAATGGACAAAGAAAGGGAAAAGAATGGAGGATTTACGTCTCCGACTCACTTCAGTCTACCATTGAAGCAAAAAAAGCCAGTCAAGCAGCAGCTTAATTTTTTGCCTCTTCTAACGGAAGGCAAAAAAGCAAGGCGGACTCGGACCGACTGCTGGGCTTACTGATGTGAATTGAGTGAATGCGAGAAGAGGAGGGAACGAAAAGCAGTGGATTGGCAGCTTTTCCTCTTCCTCTTTCTATATCGCTGGAGGGCGCTTTTCGTGTGTGTCAAATTGCTGCCAGCCGTCGACCACAGCTTCCTTTTTTCCCTCATTTTCAGTGAGGATTGAGGTGGATCGATAATGGATGGTTGAAGTTGGCAATGTTGGGATTATGGGGGGACATTGGCCTCAGGCATCCAATCCAAACACACATTTGTGCGCTGCTTCATCCCATTCCATTCCATATCCCTCCATTCCAATTCATCAGCAGGAAAAGCCGTAAGGGAAATTTTATCCCTCGTAAAGAAAAGAAGGAGAGCAAAGGGATTTGGAAAGATAAAGACAAGCAAATGCTCCGGCAGAGGAGGCGAAGGCTTGAATGAATGAAGTGGAATTTGAAATAAAGGGATTGATGGATGAAGAAAGGATATTATTAAAATAAATTATTTAAATTGCATAAAAAGTTTTTTTGGCATTTAATTCTCATGAAAAACATAAATTTTTCAATTTTATTTGTATGAATTTGTATGGGTTAACCCTGAAGGCATATTAAGAAGATTATTATTAGATTCTCCTAAAGGAATAAAATCATGGGAAAGTTGTAATCCCCTACCCACGAAGAGGCTTTCAATTAAGCTAATTAACGATGGATTGGATATGTTTTATGTTTGTTTGCCCAGGCGCGCCCTCACTTTGTTGAAGGGAGAAAATGGGCAACTGTCATATATTTTCATATTCGGTCCATAAATATTTCACGTGTTTTTCACACAATGTTCTAAATTTTAAATGACATCAAAATTGAATATTAATTTAATTGATTTTAGAATGAATTTTAATTAGGAATTATATTATAATACCATAAAATTGAATTTTTATATCACTCATTTAGAACTAGAATATAACATTTTAAATAAATTTTTAAAAATTCTAAAATTAAAAATATATATTTAAATTATTATAACTTAAATAAAGCATTGAGAAGATACAAATTATTTTTAAACTATTTGTACATTTCCATTTAAGGCAAAAACTCTGTTTTCGTAATTTTATTTTGGAAGATTAATTTTTTGCTTTTGGTTAATGGGGTAATTAATTATATTTGTGGAATAAAAAAAGCTCAAGCAAAGAAATAAAATTGAATAAAACTGAGATGTAGAAAAATGTAAAATAATAAAAAAAATGTGTGAAGAATGAAACCAAAAGTCAGCTGTCTCGACGGAAGCTAAACTAATCCATTAAATCAATGTGGTTTTTCATTCTCTTTCCGTCTTTTATTCCACATTTATCCGGCCAATCAATTCAACAGGAATCCAAATTCATTTAAGCGATGAATTTTAGCTGTGGCCCAACAAAAAAATTCTGCCATGTTTGCCGAAATTGGATCGATGTGATGGATGAAAAAGTTCAATGTGAAAAATTCACAAGTAAATTTTAAGCAAATTATGCAAAAAAAAAATATTTCTTCTAAAAGTGCACAAATCCTGCTTTAAATGCGCAATTTGTGAATGCCAATTGCAACCGGGGAGTTGTTCTCGCGATGATGGGCTCATCAATTTGCAGGCAAAATATTTTATTTTTATTATGCACCAAATATATCTATAAGGGAATAATCTACTTTTCTTAATCAAATTGAGTGTATTTGTTCTAATCTGGGCTAAAGTTGTTTGGGACGAGAATGGGCCTAGGCTCCTCAACCTCCGACCTTTACCGGAAGTTTAATAAGCCACCAGTGGATCAAAGAATGGGATAGGGACAAAGGGGAAACTCGACTTAAAATTATTCTTTATTAATTGTGCCGGAAAATGTGAATAATAATTGAACGGTAAAAAATATAAGATGAAAAGGGTGGATTAAAAAGGCAGATTGGGGCAATATTTGATTGATAGGGTTACGGTACAAGCGATTAGGCAAAAAATGAGGGGTACAGTAGGACAAATAGGAAAGACCCTTAGGCATTATCATTGGTACGGATATGGAGTGTCAAATCAAAAAATAAAGTACTAAAAAATAATTATTTATTTTGCAGTTTATGCACGATGAACGATCGCCAATTTGGTTTTGCCATACGCATATGATGTTAGGATCGGGTGAAAAATACAAAATGTTACAACAAAAATACGGTAGTGGAAGGAAGACTGCTGCAGGCCAAAAATGAAAAGAAATTGAATTGAAGTAAAATACCTAAATTTCACAAATGTGAATGTGCCATAAACAAAAATTTAACTGCAAATAAAATTTAAGACCAAAATTTTCCAATTTTAAAGAATTGGAAAATAATTTCACTGGATTTTAAAAAAGCACATAAAATCCAATCAAAAATAATTTAAAGGTGTCAGCTTCCTAATTTGTTCGAATCCCGGATTAATTTAAAATGGCATTTATGGATTGACCTCTGCTGAAAATAAATTTGGAATGCCTCTTGTGCTTCCAAAAATTCCATCATTTTTTTTAATGTTTTTGGATTGTTTCGCCACCACCGTCCCTTTATTAGTTGATTCAGATGAAAAGCAATAAATATTTGTATCCGAAATAAAGCAATTTTATCATAGCAATAGAATAAATTTTTGAATCCCGAAGAATAATGTAAATATTGAATAAAATGGATGAAAACATATTTCAATAATAATAATGATAGAATTTACGAAAATGATTTGCGATAATCGCCAAAAATATTGGGGAAAACAATTCATTCGATGCCCTCAAATTTCAAATCCATTATATTTATGCCAGGATTCGGGGATACGATGAAATGCAAACGAATTTTATTCTCCCCCATTTCCTCCTCCACAAGGAATCCCACAACTTTTTGCTCTTTATCTTTAATGCCTCGTTTTGGTCTTGGATTCGGATGGTTGTGTCCATGTCCATGTCCATGTCCATGTCCAAGGTCATTATTTGGATCATTTTCTTCTTCATTATCACCGTTGGGTTGGCTCAATCCATTGAGGTTAAGGGGGGATGATTCCGATTGTGTATCCTCATCCTCCAAATCAAATTCCACATCACTGTAAAATTATTTCCTTTTTTTTTGTAAAATTTTGTCATTAAAATCTTTAAAAGAATAATTATTTTCAAATGTGAATTTTTATTATTTTCCAAAATTGCTCACAAATTTCAACAAAGTCTGATAAACAATTTTAGTAATCAGCATTTCGGATTTTAAAATGACTTATTAAAAATAATGAGAAAATTATGAAAACGAAAATTGCTCAATTTTGATCTATTTTCTAGTTTTTTTTTTGTTCATTTATACTTGTCAAAGGCAACAATGCCTAAGTCGTCTTTCTTTCCTATTTCCTATTTGTTCTACTGTACCCCCACTTTTTTGTTCATCCGTCACCCTTTCAATCAAATATTGCCCCAATCTGCCTTTTTAAACCCGCCCCCTTTCTCTTCTAAAATGCCTTTTCTCCTTCACATTATTACCATATTTTCCGGCACAATTAATAAAGAATAATTTAAAGACGAGTTTCGCCTTTATCCTTATCCCGTTCATTGGGCCAATGAGGGGAGGCCTCCGGCGAAGGCTCGGGGCGAGAGCCTAGGCCAAACTCTAATAATTCTTTCACTAATTTTTTCTCAATACAAATATAAGGGCTATATAATGGTAACTAAATTGCAAAATTTAATTCACTTAAAAATTGATAATTTAGTGTGCAAAATTCAGCAATTTCCCACCTCTCTGCTGCACCCAATTCAGTCATTTTAATTCCATTATGAAATTCTAATTGATCATTTAATGTTCTCAAAATTGAATTAAAATCATTTGCATTTTTTGCTCCCATTCTTTCCTTCAAAATTTCATCAAATTCCTTCTCCAAATTGCCAATGCCGAATTCATTTTCAATTTGGTTGCCACCAAATATTTTCATTATATTTTTCTTAAATTCTTCCGTTTTTTTTATTGAATTTCCAATTTCGCCCAGCCATCTTTGGAATCTATCCATCGCAAATAAAATTCGTAATTTCAATGAATAATGCGAATTGGCACTTTTTTCATACTGAAATGAAAAAATTGGTTTTTTTTCCATAGCAAAAAAAAATTTATTCCTCATTAATTCATAAATATTTATCAACTTATTTAAAATTCGCTAAATTTTTCCTTGAAATTTGTCAGAATTAATAATTTTATGTCCTAAAGACATTAAAAATGAATTAAAATAAATTCTAAAAATATTCATTTGGATAAACAATTTCCATTCCACCACAAACTTGATGTTTTGGGTGCATGATGGAGAAGACGATATAAGCTCTGCCGCCAAATTCAATTGGGGCCAAAATTATGGCCAACATTGCGACTGCCCCTTGGGTAGCCAATTTGCCCACATCCTTCCCAACATTGGCCAATGTGCCCAAGGCACTTTTCAATCCCTCTTCAAATTTCTTTCCCTTTATTAGGCTTTTCACCAAAAGATGTTCCATTGGATTCAATTTTGGCGGAATTTGAACATTCTGTTGCCAATTTATTTTTTTAATTATTTAATTTTAATTTATTTTTTCACCTCTCCTCCCTCCAACAGCACAAGCACATTAACAACAATTTTTTTCAATTTTTTCACATTAAATTGATTTTCGTGTTGATGTTTTTCCAAAATTTTGCCGACTTCTTCCTCTAATTTTTGGCTAGCGGAATTGGCCAAATTCATTAATGCTTCAATGGCCTCAATGAAATATTCTCGTTCCGGTTCTTTGTCCTTCAATTCTTCTGTAAATGAATCATTCTAAATATTAAAAAAATTTATGAATAATTCCCCTTTAATTTTTACAGTTTTCTGCAGTGAAGCCCAAATAATTGGTGCCATAATCATAACTTCCAAAACAAATTCAATTGGACGAAGAATTTTGTAAAGGGCATTCAACGGCATTTGTGCCAACTTTTTAATAGGGTTCATTTGCCCATTTTTTGGTTTATTTTGGTGCACCGGTGCATTCGGATGATGGCCATCACTGTGTTTAGAAAGTCCGTCTAATATTCCAATTAATTAATTTTAAATATTAAAAATATACACCTTTTTTGTTTGAATGCTGGTTGTGAAATTGACTATCGGCATCACCTTCAAATTAATTTTTATTTAATTTAATTCCTTAAAATGAAAAATTTCAATTTAAATATTTAAATTTGTTATTATTATAATCTCAATTCTGTTATTAAATAATTCATATCATAAAACAATTTACCATGTTCACTCTTTTTTGCCATAGTAAGAAAATTTGATTTACCGGATCCTGCAATTCGTGGATTAGGTCCTATATAAATGACAAATTAGGAAATAATTCTAATTTTTTTAAAATGCAATACCTCCAAAATTAGATGGGCCAATTAATGCCGCTGAATTCACTAAATTGCTTGAGGCTATTAATGAGTTTGGGGCTTTAACCATTTCAAAATTGGCCAAAATAGAACAAATTAGAAATGCAAATTTCCACATTTTTCGTTCAAAATCTGATAAATTAAAATATTTATCAAATAAAATTTTTGTAATTTGATTTGACAATTTATGAATTATTCCTCTCCTTTTTTTGTTACTCAACAATTTCTGTCTCCTTCTTTGGATTTAGTAATAAAAATTTTCCATCAAAATTGGCACTGGAGGGGAGAAGAAAATGGATAAAATGAAATGAATTTGGGAATTGAAAGAAAGGAAAGGTCCTTTCATTTTATTTGCAAAATTCTCTCAATTACAATTCGGCCACCTGCTATTGCCTGCAATCCCACCTCCCCCTTGGCCATTTTTGTGACTCGATACCAATGCTTCTTGCCCTAAAATTTTGTTTTGATTTCCCTCAATTTCATTATAGAATTTCGGGCTCTCAAATCAGGCTTTTTGGCATATGATCCACCCTAGTCATCTCCTAAAAATAAGGGATTGGGCGGGAGGGAATTTAAATTGGCGAGGGGAAAATGAATAGGTAGATTAGAATTTGAGGTATGCCTTGATCCGCACAATTGTGATGGGATGGATTGCATTCTAAAGGTCTCGATTGGACCAGCAAGCCGACCTGCTGTCTGATTGAGAACTCGGCAGTGAGTTTCGGTCCAGTCTCTGCCCAAGATCTCGGAAAATCTTGGCGAGAGTCTCGTCTCTTCCGATCCCTAATGGACACAGCCCGAATGATAGAGGAATGTAAACACAATGGACACAATAATTATTTCAATTTAAGCTTAAATAGCATTCTTACTAATTGGTAAGCGTTGTTCTAAGTAAGCAGCAATTTGATCAAAATTTTTCGGTGCGGTGCGGAGCTGACCGATTCATCATCGGCTATTTCTGTGCTGCCAGCCTATCCTCCCAAAGGTTCCATAACCTAAATGTCTTAAACCTTGCCCTTTAAGACCCAGGCTCCAAACTTTTAAACCCCCCGAAAAGGCAATAAGGCTAGACTGTCGGTTTTAGCAATGTGAATTCCTAAATTTATTCCTATGTTCTCCTCGGCCGGATTTCATCATTTTGGGTTGTCCTATACAATCTATGGAAAATTTGAGCATTGATTACTATTGTGCCAAAATAAGCCTATGCTTCAATAATCCTGAGTCATATTTAACATTGAACTCATAATTAAAACAAATAAATAATTATCCAAAATCAAATCGGATTTTTATTATCAAATTATTAAAATATTCTGAATATTTAAGGAAATGGCAAAGGGATGTGGAAATAGGCTGTGTGCAACTTAATAGAACTCAATAATAAAATTTTGAATGAAAAGAAGAAATATTCTAATTTAGAAGGAATTAAATTATCCGCAAACATTTAATTGAAGACGGAGTCAATTAAGTCAGAATTAGACTAAAAGGATGCTTTGATTTTTGGCCAATGTTTTCGCGAGAATGGCCAATGACCTTCTCGCCGATTTGCTTGATGGCTTAATGGCTCCACTGATTACTGAATAAGAGAAATGGAAGGGAAAAAGAGAGAGAAGAAATGAAATTGGGAATGAAATGGAAAGAAATTTGGTTGGCAAAAGGCAAAAACAAAGGGAGACCATTGAATTGATTGGATGGTTGACGACGGCATTTTGTTTGTATTCATCGATTGATTTCTTTTACAAAATGATAATATAATGAAATTGAATCCGCGGATCAGCGGCGGATTCTTTTTTTAGATGGATAAAGGAGAAATTCGACTTTAAATTATTCTTTATTAATTGTGCCGGAAAATGTGATAACACTGTGAAGGGTAAAGCAACTTAATTGTAAGAAATGAAAAAGGACTGATTTATAAAGGCAGAATATTTGATTGATGGGGTGACAGGGCGATTAGGCAAAAAGTGGGGGTACAGTAGGATGAATAGGAAAAGGCCAGAGGCATTGATGGCATTGGCACTTATAATTGAATTTAAGGATGCCACTGAATTGAGCGTTTATGCAACAAAATGCGAATTGTACTGTAATTAATTTATTTTATTATTAATTAAATAAATTTAAAATCATATTTTTATTATTTTAATTAAAATGACGAATTTGGCAAAATTCATTGGTAAAATTTTATTGGACTTTGTGCTTCTCTTTTTCTGTTTCAAATGATCTTTATATGTTCGACTGAATTTTGGCAGAAAAGAAACCCAAAAATTTGAATATTTTGAACTTTTTATGATATCATTTGTACCAAATTTTACTTTTTTAAATATTTGTATAAAATCTTCCAAAAAAATTTTTGGCTTCAATCCCATCCAATATTTGCACATCTTTTTCCAATCCGTATCCAAAAAAAGTTGAGCCAAAATGTTCCAAACTTGGTCGACAATGTTTGGGCGGCCAAATCCCAAAAAGGGGAAATTTTAGAGCGATTGGGGAAATGCCATGGGCCAAAAAGCATTTGGGCAAATAAAAAATATGAAAAATTGTTTGTTTGACATTTTTGCATTTTGGGATCACAATCACAAGGCATAGGATGGGACTTCGGAGAGACAATCTATGAAATTGGAAATATCAAATAGGTGAATATAAAAATGGAATAAAAATATTTCTATCAACAAAAATTCCTTTCCCATTTCCCATTCTCAAATTAGGAAAACTATTTTTAATACCGGAGATTTAAAAATCATAGAAAAATTAAATTTAATAAATAAAAAAATTTTTTTAATATTTTTATCAATATTCGAAATTTTTTTGTGAACGGTTTTTTTACTAATTTTTTCATATATTATTTTTATTTTTTGGAAAGAAAATGAAAATAATTTACATTATTGCATTATTTCTTCCCATCAATTTCATTAATTTCGCCATCGCCGGAACAGGAAGTAAAAATATATGGAATATTTATAAATCAAAATAAATTTAAAATTTAAAGAGGACGATGTTATTGCAGCCGCTGCGGATTTTCAAAGACAAATGAATGATGAAATTACGAGAGCCAACGATGTTTTGTCCATCAAGGAGGATCCCATTAAAAGGGAATTGCAAAATTTGAAGGATATAAAAGAAGATGCGCTTACAAAAATTAAAAAAGCAAAAGAAAATGCCATAAATAATGCAAAAGACGACACAGATGTGGGCAAATTGGAGAATGCAATTGAACAAAATGCGGAGGAAGTTAAAAAACAGGTGAATGGTGGAACAATGAAATTGATTTATATTTGGGGATGGCTTTGTCGCGCAATCATAATTTTCCTTTACAATCAATTTTGGCCCAACTCTGAAAACGATTTTTTGTCCTACAATTATAATTCAATAATTAATTTCCCGATTATAAAAATTGGGAACGAAACAGACACTGAATTAATGATGCAAAAAACAGTGATTTGACTATAAATCGGGCATAATTTTGGAATAAATTCAAAAGAAATAATAATTAAAATAAATGTGGGAATTTATTGAATAAAAAATGTAATAATAATTTTAGGGACTTGAAGTGACAAATGCAATGAATATTGCATTGCAAAAAGCCAAGCTGATGGTTGAAGCTGCTTTAAAAAAGGCCACCGAGGATCTTGATGCCAAAATCTCATCAGAGATTAAAAATAATTATCCAACTGTAAGTGAAAAAAAAAATGAAAATTAAGATAATATTAAAATAAACAAAAGCGAATTTGAAATAAAAAAATATTTCACGAGAAAATAAATATATTTTATTGTTTTTTTTTTTCTGATCAACCAAAATTCACCTAAAAATGTAAATAATAATACCCAATACCCCATTCATTGTTATATTACATTTGTGTTTTTAGGAATCAGCCGAAATTGAGGCTCAAAGGGGAGAAGAAGTGGGGAAATTCACAAAAGCAAAAGAGAATGCGGAAACTAACTTGAATTCACTCAAAACTACGGTTGAAACAGAAGTGGATCCGGAAATCACAAAAGCAAATGATGAAATTAGCAGTGCAAAAAAATTGGCGGTTGAAGAATTGACGAAGAAATTGAAGGATTTAACTGGGAATCCGCCGGAGAAACCGAATGAAAAAATTGAGGTAAAAAACGAATTAGAATTATTAGAAAAGGTTGAATAAGGATTATTCGGGAAAATTTTAATAAAATAAATTAGCTTAAAATTGTTTAATTTGCATAGAATAAAATTTAATTTTATTAATAATTATTCTTGGAAGTCATTTAATTTGGCGAAAAAAATACTGAATTTGGTGAAAACTTTTCGTGTCGAAAAATATTATTTTTTTGAGGCCATATAACTTGGCCAAATCAGACTTCTTTAAGATTCCCTAACCCCTAGCCCTTAGCCCCTAATCCCATGCCTGCCCTGAACCTAACCCTAGCCCTAAACCCCTAATTAGGGCCAAGTTATATGGCCTCAAAAATATAATTTTTTTCGACACGAAAAGTTTTCGCCAAATTCAGTATTTTTTTCGCCAAATTAATATTATCTCATTATTGTTCGGAAGAAATCAAAAAGGGAAAGGAAAGGGGATGTATTATTAAAGTATAAATAAATACTAATTAATTGAAATTTACTTCAAAGAAAATTCTCAAATAATTTTGTAAAAAACATATTTATAGACTGCCGCAGAAAATGCAGTAGCCAAAGAGGAAAAAACCGAAGAGAAAGGGGAAGAAAAAATCGCAAAAGAGGGTGAAAGGGCGGAGGAGGAGGTGAAATTGGCAAAAGAAAAGGCTGAAGCGGACATTGAGGAAACGAAGGACAAAGCCTTGGAAATGACAAAAACAAATTCAAAAGGAGCAATTGATAAAATGAAGGCAGGGGAAAAACTGGCAAAAGCGGAGTTGGAAATGGCAATTACAAAGGCGGAAAAAAGAATCCAGAATGCAAAAGAAGAAGCGGACAAATCAGTGAAAAAAGTGGAAAAAGAAGGAGAAGAAAAAATTGATAAGGTGAATTTTGGGAGAAATAGAATATTCAGGGAATTGTTATGGCACATTTTTAATGAAATTTAATTGATACTTTTTAATTATCTATTTTCCAATTTTTTGATCAATGGAGAAAGCTAACGGTAACCTGCAGGGCCATCCGGTATAAGATTAGGGTCATTCAGAGTATAATCTCACTATCCATAACCCAAAAACCCTATACCTAATCATCCTAATTAGGGGAACCTTCATTCAATCTGAGGAGGTAGATAATTAAGAAGTTAAGAAGTACCATTCAATTTATCTTCATTATCATTATTTAATTTAACCAAAATTCCCATATTTTTCATTAAAGACAGCCAAACAGCAAGAAAAAGTAAAAGCAGGAAAAACGCCGCAAGCAGCGAAAAAAGCAACGAAGGAAAAATCATCAAAAGAAAAGAAATCTTCGAATGAAGCCAGTCCATCGGCGGCCGTGGAAACCGCAATATTGGATGGAAAGGAGTCACTGATTGAGGCAGAAACGGAGGCAGAAAAATCCTTGAATAAAGCATTTGAGGAGGCAAAAAAATCGTTGGCCGAAGTGACTGAAAATGCAAAGAATTCATTGATCCAAAAGGCCAAAGAAGCAATGGAAGAAGTGATCAAGGCAGGTGGAGGGGAAGGAGGAGGAGGTAATTTGAATTAATAAGTGAAAACATTTAATGTGCCAAAAAAACATTTAAAGGTAGCCAAAATGGTGGAATTGCTTCACAAACTGAGGTGGACAATTTCGAGAGTGTAAATGTAAAACCGGAAAGAGGTGGGTATTTTGGTCAATATTCGAATTTATTCATCGAAAGTTGCATTTAATGTTCTAGAATTTTCGGGCCAAAAAATATAGAGGCATTCGAGATACAATAAATTATTAAAATAAAAATTTAAAAACATAAATGTCAGTTAAATACTATCAATGCCAACAATGCCTAAAAGGGCCTTCCTATTCATTCTACTGTACCCCTACCTCAACCCCCCCCCCCCCCCCACTTTTTGCCTAATCGCCCCGTCGCCCTATCAATCAAATATTGCCTCAATATACATTTTTTAAACCCACTCATTTTCCACAAAAATATTCACTTTTATCGCATTTTTCCCGCACAACAGATAAATAATCATTTAAAGATTCTTTCCCCTCAAACCTCTACCCGTTTTTGGGCCATTGGGAAGCTTTTAGGCCTCCGACGAAGGCCCGGACCCCGGAGCGAGGATCTAGGCCCACTTTCATCTCGAACAAATTCAGCCTTAGATTAGGGCTAATAAATACATCAATGACATAATTTTTGATTATAATTAAGATTTGAAATTGTAAATTAAAAATATTAGAAAAATACCAATCAAAATATTGATAAAAAATTTGTAACAGATCCAAATTGCAACGATGTGGACACGGATAATTGTATTGGGAATATGAATTTATGCAAAAATCGGGTAATTAATTAACTTTGGACGGCCAATTTTTTAACCATTTTGAAGGCATATTTCCATATAATGAGCAAAAGTTGCCGAATGACTTGTGGACATTGCATTCCTGAATCATTCCAATGCAGGGACAGATACAAACCAGAGTTGGTTTAATTCAAAAATAATAAATTTTTAATGGAATTTTGCCTCAGTTGTGATATGTGGGGCCCAGCATTTTGTGCTAGCAAAGTTTATACGAAGGGAATGAAATTGCAACAATGCGCCCAATCATGTGGATTATGCAGTTGAGGGAATGAAATTTGGGAGAATAATTATCCACTTTTTGTTAGCTTTAACATTAATCATTTTTGTTTTTTAATAATTTTAATTGTGAAATTTTTAACCAAAAATATATTTTTGAATAAATTTATCTTTTTTTATTCCCTTTATCTTTTCTATAAAAAAGGTATTTTGGTTCATACTTTAATAATATTAATATTTGTTAAAAAAAATAATTAAATGAAATTTAGGAATATATTCGAGAAAATAAAGTATTGTCCAATTTCCAATTTGTGCCTTCTTTTGCCTCTAGGCAAATTCAATAAAAACATTCAATGACTGCTGCCAATATTGGAAATAGTTCCATAATTTGTTTTTCCTTATTTCTTACTATTTGGATTATACAAATATCCCCTATTTTATTTTTAATATTTGGAATAATTTCCAATCTGAAAATTTGCATAAAAATAATTCTTTTTCCAAAAATATCCATCCCATTTTTGGGACTATTCCAAATCCATTATACATATAACCAAATAAAAATATAATAGATTGGCATCATCTGATGAGTAAATAATATGGATGGTTGGACCCTGGGCCAAATGAATATTTTTGTCCTAAATATATTGATTATTTTTGTTTCTTCTCGCTAAAATGGATTAATCCGACAAAAAAGACAATATTCATTTTCTAGATAAGATAATTTATTGCGCAAATTATAGCCATTTTTATAAATTTTTATCTAATTTTTAAAAATTCTTTTTAATCTAAAAACACACATTCTTCATATTCCATTTAAAATAAAAATATCTAAAAATTTTACATTAATTCATAGAATGTGTTTTCTGTTAATGCAAATTTAATTTTCCATTTTCACCTGCAATTCTTCAATTATTTTAATATTTTTTAGATAATCAAATCAAAGCAATCTGTTCTTTGAATATTATCCTTTTGGACCAAAATTTAATTAATAAACATCATTTCCTGTGCCATTCATTTTTTGCCTTATAAATAAATAAATTTGCTTTTTCCATATTTACTAATATATTCCAATTTTTATTATTTTATTTTTAATAGCACTTTAATAAAATTATCTACTGCTTATTCCACAAGAGCCGTATCTTTGCACCTTCAAAAAAGTACCATAAATATAATAAAGAATAAATTCTAGAATTTTGCTATTTTTAGCTTTATTACAAATATTTAAATGTTTTTCATTTACCTATATAATTGTCTCCTTTAATAATATTTTTTTAATAATTTTGGCCATTTGGGTTTTGATTGACATTTTACAAAAAAAAAAATGCTGTCCTTTTAAAGCAAATTGAAGTCATCCTAAAATCTTCAAAAATTGAAGGCAAAACTTTCAAATAAATCAATGATTTTGGAATAAATTAATTTAATAATTCGTGAAAAAAATATTTCCCCATAAAAGAATTAAATTATTAATTTAAAATTAATTTTCCAACAAAATTAAATTAATATTCACTTTCAAATTCAAAAAGGAAAAAAATTTTTATAAAAATTCAACAAAAAATTTCAAATTCAATTTTTGCACCCAATTAGACATATTCCAAAAATAGAAAGGATGTGAGGCATAATTAAATATTATTGGCGCCCCTTTGGGGGTCCATCCATTCATCTTTTGAGGGGAAGTGAAATTCCCGTGGGAAATTTTAATTTCTTCTTTACCAATAAAATTGGCCATAGAATTGGGGGAGGTGAATTTGGCCAAATTGCTGTTGGCCGAATGAAGCCGCAAGGCAAAATGACGTTTTTAATGGGGAGAAGGAGAGGGCAGGGGGTCAATTGGCTTCCGGGGAACAATTTTTGGGCCGAGAATTGGGATGGGGGCTTCCCTTTTTGAGGAAGGCAAATAAGTGCCCTAGGCCTAGGAGAGAATGTGTTTTCGCTTTTTTCCCCATTTTAATGCTTTCATTAAAATTAATATATTTCATCCCCTCGCGTTCGCATTAATTCATTATTAATTAATTTTCCTATTAATGTTAATGAATATTTTTGGACAATTTTTTTGCTGTTCTAAAAGTAGGCAAAAATATTTAAATATTTTGTATATCATAAAACTAAAAAAAACAATGCCTGATTTATAGGTTTTTTTAACCGTGAAAATGCAAATTTGTTGAATTTTTGTAATCTTTGCTTAAATGGCATAAAAAAAGAATTGTATAATTTATTTTACTATAATGCCATCGCATTCAAATTGAACCAAAACAAAATGCTCCCTTTTTAATTAAATTGTCCATTTTGGAATAGATTTAAACCAATTTAGTAATTTATTGTCAGAAATGGTATATTTTGTTTATTAATTTATCGGCATTCCCCCTTTTTACGTCATATTCCAATGGATTCTTTCAAAATTTGATTATCCAACACAAATTGGAAGAGAATATTCCAATTTATTTATTGAAAAAAGGCGGGCATTTTGCCTTCCCTCCATTCCCATATTTAGATAAAATTCTTAATTAATTTTGATCAAAAATCATTCAAATTTTCTAAAAATATTCCTTTTTATGTAAAAACAAAAACAACTTAGAAAATGAAGCCAATTTACAAAAAAAAAACTTCCTTTTCCATTAATAAAATTAGCCAAATTTTTATAGGTGTAAACATCCTCATTTACATATTTTTAACTATATTAAATTCATGACATTTTTGTTGCAATTTTTCAACAATTTTAACAACATCAAAGCATAAAAGGAATTAACCAGAAAATGTCTGGAAAAGACAAATAACAGCTGACTGTCCTTGTTGACCAAAATTTGTTTCACGCTAAATTGCCAACAAAAAAGGCGTCAAATTACTTCCAAACATCCAATTCATTCATTCATCCAAATACTCATTTGTCATTTGTGTCAAAAGCAGACGAGGACATCATGCTCTGCTGGAATTGACCAAAAGCCGGACACGATTTGGAATATTTTCCAACATAATTTTATTTTTTTCTACATCAAACATCAAACTTCTCCATCCATTTCAATTTCCAAATTTTCCTCTTCAATTTGTTCTTTGCTTTCTCGCATTCCCATGATCATCCCTTTGGCAAATTCGCAAATGATGAGCATTCCGGAATTGATAAGGTTGGAATTGGAATTGTGCACACTATTATTTTGATTAAATCATTAATAAAATAAAAGTAATTTCAAATAAATTGAATAATCATTTTTACTGAAATTAGGCCGGCCGCTTAACGAAAATACATTTTAATTTAGTAGAAAATATTCCCAAAAAACAATCCAATTCATTCATTCATTCATTCATTCAATTCAGTTGCATCCTCGTTCTCTACATCCAACCAATTCTTTGCCTTTTGGGCATTCTTTTCAATGCCGCCTGTCTTGGCGTCTTCATTATGGTCACAAATAATCGGGAATATTATCGCAAAACTGTTTTGGTGGGTGAATTTATTTTCATTTAAATTCAATTCAAAATTAGATTCATTATCTTGGGGCAATGTCACTTTGCAATATTGGCCAATTGTTATTCACTTTTCCCGTCATAATTACGCCCGCAATTGAACAAGTCAAAATTAAAAATGATTTTAATATTTTAATTTGTATTTCATTTTCCATCATTTTAATTTTAGTTCATCGACGATGTTCGATTCCCTGCGGAGGCCACCGCAATCAGCAATTTCAATTCCAAAGCCGTAAAAATATTTTATCCTTTATTGATGGCCTCCAATTATTCGTGAATTCCATCATTATTAAATATATTTTCCCCCAATTCCATTGTTTTCAGTTCAATTTGGCTGCTCACCTTGGTTTGTGGCCATCGTTTCCATTCAATTTGCCATCCCAGCAATCCGTGGAAACGGCGGCTTCAATTTGTTCGGCACAGCAAAATTTGCATATTTGCATGCATTTTAATGGCAATTGGTAAATTTAATTAATTTTAATGAATATTTTTATTTGATCAATTTTAGCCATGAATTCCATCCGTTGGTGGGAATTGGAAAAATCACCAACAACCGAAAATGTGGAGGAATCAGTGGAAAGTGTCCTGCGTTTTTCCACAATTTATATTGTCCTCCAAGAAGGTGAAAAAATTAATTCAAAATATTAAATTTATTTTAATTTTTTAAAAATAATTAAATTTTTTTGAAGGTTTTTTGTACGGATTTGGGGTCTACATAATTCCAATGTCCATGTTGATTTGGTTCAATTATAATTGCCTCCGAATTATTGCAGATTCCAGAGAAAATGTTCATTTTAAAATTATTAATTTAAAATTAATTAATTAATTTTTAGCAACAACTTTTCCAAAATCGTTTACAAACTGAACATCGGACAGCGTTGATGACCATCACAGTTTTTTGTGCATTTTTTGTTTGCACCACAATGGCCATTTCCCTTCGTTTAGTGATGTAAATCAAATCAATTAATTATTTCCCATTATTATAATTTTAAATTAATTTCCTTCAGAATTTCATTTGGCAATCTTTTTGAATATGCCGAATTTGCTTGGCTCCCAGATTTGTCAAATTTATTGATGAATTTTAATTCACTAATTATGCCAATTGTTTGCTTCATTTTCACGTGAGAATTATTTATTTTTAATTAATAATTTGAAAATTAATTTTAAGCCGTGCCTTTCGTGATCTCTTTTTTGCTCTTCGCCAAAATCGAAGCCAATATTATTTCGACAAAATTTTGCAGCAAAATCAACGGCAAAGTTTGTGCGGCAAAATTGACGACGAAATGAACAAAAAGGAGGGACAAAATTCGGAAATCATTTAATTATTTTTTATCAGTATTTTGTACAAATTATAATTATTGTAAATTGATTTTATTTATTTTAAATTTTGTATAAATTTAATATTTTTTTTCGATTACAGTATATTAAATTAATTCACAAAAATATATGTGCGTCACCAATCATCATCGAACAACAAAATTATTATTTTTCCCAGCAAAATAATAAATTCATCGCTTTTCAAAATGATTCATTCATTTCGGTCGAATCCCATCCCTCAAATTGGGCGTTAAATTTATTAATTTATATTTCTCCATTAATCATCATTTTCTTCCATTAATTTCATCCATTTTATTTTAATTGCATCATTTTAACCAAAAATAATATTTTTATATTAATTAATTTCATTGGATTTTGATAATGTGCTTACATTTTATGTCCATTACTTCTAACTGCCCTTTGGCAATTATTTCAATTTTCTCCCACATTTTTTATTTTTAGATTATATTTTCCTCTCAATCTAAAATGAATATTCAACAAAATATTCATTTTTTCTTCATTTTGACCATCATTTTTGGCATTTCCCATTTGGATGGGCAAATTGATGAGAAAGATGGTAATATTTAAATAAAATTAAATGAAATTAAAATTAAAATTGGATATCAAATTGGGTTGCTTTTTAATATTAATTTAATTTCTCAAAGCCCAAATTTTAATTATTCACTTTTTCGGCACAAAATTAAATTGTACCAAAAAATATTATTTTTAAAATAATTTCCTTTTATTCTATTTTCTTAAAATTTTAAATAATTCATATATTCATTTTTTAGTGAATCCAAACGATTTATTGTATTGCAATTATTCAACTGCCAATTTTACGGGCGATACCGCTGATTTGAAGAATGTGAATTCATTGTTGAAAAAAATCAAGGGTGACGATAAAGATGTGAAAGAAAAGATCAACGAACGAAAGGGAAAAGAAGAGGAATACAAAACGGAAGGATATTCGATGGGATTGCCTGGATTTTCAGCAGATGAATTTGAAAAGTTCGAAATTAAGGAGGTGGGCAATTCAAATATTATTCCAATTTTTAATATTTTATTAAATAAAGGATCCAACATCCAATTTTGACATTGTGGAAAGGGGAAATGAGGAAATGGCCGATCAACTTTCGGAATGGGCCAATCAGGGTGGAGCCATTCACAAATTGATCAAAGGTTCGGAGTCGAAGGATTTGTTCAATGTGGAGAGTGGATTTGTGAAGAGCCAAGTTCGATTTGTGCGAACAATGCATTGCATTAAGGTTACTAAAATGAAAGAAAATATTATGTTTTTGGAATTAATTTTTTACAGAAAATGGCATATTTGCTGAAAAAGAAGAGGGGCAATGGGAAGAAAGTGGAATATGCAATTGGCGGCATTTGGATTGGTGGAAAAAATGGACCTACAAAAGAGGTGGGTGGGAGTGGGAGAGGTGGATTAATAAAATTAGTAGCCCAGCAGATTTTTTAAAAACTGATTGAACCAATAGAAACATGTGGAGCTTTTCCCATCAAATAATTAATTTAATTTTTGTAAATTAAATCATTCATCTAATTTAATCTCTTTATAAATTGCCAAAAGGCACAAAATTGATTGATTATCCCTGGAGCTATTTTTATCCAACAGGGCCCCACTAAAGATGTACTGTAATATAAAATAATAACAAATTAGGAAGGATAAAATAATATATTGTAAAAAAAGCCATTTAAATTTGGAAAAAATATTCAAAAATTCTATTCGAAAATTTTTTATTTAATTCCCCTTCACTAATTAGAATGGCTCAGCAGAAATTGTGGAGGCAATGCAGAATGTGGCCAATTTGAAGAGTGGAATTGCCTCAATTGTGAACACTCCAACTGCTGGTGAATTCAAATTTGATTGGGAAGAAGCGAAAAAGAAACGCGAGGAATTGGCCAATGCCATTAAAAAGGTGGCAGAATTGGAGAAGGGAGAAGGTAAATTGATGGATCATTTCCGTAATAAATGTGTGTTTTTAAGGGAAATATTATTTCCCTAAAATTGCCTATTTATTTATTAATATTCGGAATTTTCAGGATCCAGCATGGATTTGATGGGTCTTTTATACGTCAATCGAAAGGATAAGGATGCTGAGGAGAAATACTTTGTCTACATTTCCGCCAATGACAGTTATAGTCCGGTAAAAAAATTAAATTAATTAAATTTGATTAATTATTTTTAAGGAGGAGCATAAAGATTTCGAGTTGATTGAAGCAAAAAAGTGAAAGAATTAAGTCAGTCAGAAAGACGGAGAATTGACAATTGAATAAACAATGATTTACATAAATTCAAATTATTTTTAAATGGAAGTAAAATTGGCATTCATTCTTTTATTTTCAAAAAAGTGGAATTAATTTAGTGCAAAATAAGTTGGATGAATTAAAGAAGATGTGCAAAATTAAGCTCGAAAAATTTGTAGTCTAAATTTTTATTAGTTCAAAATAATCTCATAAATTAGCTAATTAAATTTATAATATATTTATTATTTATAAAATGTATAATTTTTTAATGAATTTTTCATAAAATTGCTTATGGGGAAAAATAATCAAATTAATTTAATTTTCCATTCCATATTCCTTCATTTTTCTCCTCCTCCCGAAGATGATCCTTCGACCGTATCCGAATTTGCACCATCAAAATTTTCCAATGAATCTGCGGCCCCATTTTCTGTTTCCTCATCATTTTCATTGGCCCCTCCTCCTTCCAAAATCATTATTCCCTCCTCCAAATCGCCCAATTCGCTGCCTCCACAGATTGAGGAAAATGTTCGGCCAGCTGTGAAATTCAATGGGGAAAATATTGGGAATTTTTTCATTTTAAAATAATAATTTAATTTATTCAAGAATACTTTTATTTAGCAAAATTATAACATTTAATTTTTAATTTTTTTTTCTAATACATATTAAATACATAAAATTATGGCCAATTCCCTTTTCTTTTTGTCCCAAAATTGATTAAATTTTGCCAATTCCCATTTAATATTTTATTTTTTACCTCCAATACTTCCTCCCCCACTGCCCCCTCCTCCTCCTCCAAGGCAATCGGCATTGAATGCATTTTGTAAAATTTCCATTCTTTTGTTCATCATCCTCAAATCCGCTGCATAAATTCGCTTTTCCTCCTCCAATTTGAGGCAATCCATTTTTAATTGCCTTTGGGCCGATTGCAATTCTGCCTCCCTCCTTTTTCCCTCATTCATTTGTTCTTGCAATGACAATATCTCCTTCCTCAACCGCCTTTTTCCCTCCATTTCCCTTTCTTTTGCCGCACGTTCCTCTGCCAATTGTTGATGCACGGAATCCAAATCGTCTTTCAATTTGCTCAAAATTGCCTATGAAAAAAAAATAAAAATTTTGAATAAATATTTTAAAATTTATGTGAGAATTAATTAATCGGAATAATTTTATCTAACCTATATATGGGCCTAATTTAACATTAATTCTATTCATTCAACATTATCTTTTAATCTAATTTTAATCTAATCCCTGAAAATCCATTTTATTTACGATATATAATATTGCAGAAAATTCGATATTTTCAGATAGTGCCTAAAATTATGGTACAGCAGAAGTATCGGTGAATGATACTCTCTCATTTTGTTATAAGACAGCTCTAAAATTAAATTTTTTAAACTGTAAAATTTCCAAATATTGAATAAAGCTTAAGTGCACAATTTCAATTAATCTATAGATTTATTTGTCCACCTCAATCCTCTGTCTTTGTGCCTGTTCCAATTCCAATTTTGCCTGGCAATCTCGCAGCCTCAATTCCGTCATTTCCAGCCTCTGTCTTTCCACATAATTTTGGCTGCTGAATTCCGTATCCACCGATGCTTTTGTCAATTCAGTCTTCAAATATAAATTAAATTGAAATATTTTCGCCCCCATGTTTACCTTCAATTCCCGCAATTCCCTCTCCAATTGGGCAATTTGTTCTAATTGGGTGCGCATTTGGATTTGGTCCATCCCAGCGAATTCGGTCAATGCTTTTTCGCGTTTTAATGCTTTCTATGTTTGGTTAATTATTTCAATTATAATTCAAATAATTATAATTCGCCTCACTTGAAGTTGTCCATCATGTTCATGTGCCAATGCCGTGGCCGCATTCTTTTCACGAATTGCCAACAACAATTTTTGTTCAGCAGCCAATTTTGTGCTCAATGCACTGTCCAACTAAAAAAACCCAATAAAATTAATATTTTTTAGTTTACTTCTGCCCGAATTTGTGCATATTCATTTTCGGCTGCCAATTGAGCACGAAATGCAGCCAATTTTTCGGTTTCAGCTTCTTCTGTAATCAATTTTTAATAATTAATTTAAAATTTATATTCCCGAACCAATTTGTTGGCGAAGAGTTCGAAGTTGTGTTTGTCGGTCGAATGTGTTTTCCCGATCCCGGGCCAATTGTTGGGTGCTTTGGACGACTGCAAGGGCCTTGGCCAGTTTCCTTTTCAGTGTACGATTTGCACTCATCAATGATGATGAACTGTGGAAATAATTTAAATGAATCGTTTATTTTTACAAAAATTAGTTCTCTTTTAAAAAATAAAGAATATTCCAAATTCTACACCTTTGTGCCAAATCAATCATTGAACCGGCCATTGAACCAATTTGGCTTCCGCCCATTTTCTTTTCTGCCGCATTTTTCTGCTTAATCAATGACATATTTTCGGCAATTGCCTCCTCTAATTGACTCTCCAATTGACGAATTCGTCGTTCATTTTGAATTCTGTGAAAAATGCTCAAATTTATTTTAAAAAAATAGTAAAAACAGAAGGATTGGTTAGATTTAATTTTAAATGAAAAGAATATTGCGATATCTCGGAGAAAGCTTTTCCCTTTAAGGAAAATGTTCGCCAAGTTTTATTGTTTCTTTCCGGAAAATGTTCGCCAAATGTTTTTTTTCCTTTGTGTTCTCTTCGGAATACCGTATGCTTTTTGCTTTCTCTCATAAATTAAAATTTGCTTTAATATTTCTAATTTTAACTAAGATAATAAGAATTCTAAATTTTTAAACTAACGTCACACCAGGGCTGCCATAATACCGGGTTTCCCCGGCATTTACCGGGGTTTTGATGTCCTGGCCGGGGTTTTGCCGGGGTTTTGGGAATGCCGGGTTTTTGCCGGGGTTTTCATAATTTGCCGTGTTTTTGCCGGGTTTTTAAATTTTTAGCTAAATTTTTCGCTGCGCGGCTATTTCTGGGTCAAATTTTTCGCTGCGCGGCTATTTCTGGGTCAAATTTTTCGCTGCGCGGCCATTTCTTGGTCAAATTTTTCGCTGCGCGGCCATTTTTGGTTTTAATTTTTCTGTGCGCAGCCATTTTTAACTAATTTTTCTTCCAATCAGGACCATTTTTAGCTAATTTTTTTCCTTCCTTCGCGGCTTTTTCTGGCTAAACTTTTTGACGACAGACCGATTTTTAAAGCTTATGATATCTTTATTTCATAAGGCACATGCTCAAAAAGTCAATTAAAAATGTACTCAAAAAGTCAATTAAAAATATAAATCTGAAGTAGAAAATTTTTACAAGCTTTTAAATTGCATTTTAACACGTTTTAAAAGATGCCGGGTTTTTACCGGGGTTTTGAAAATTTTTGCCGGGGTTTTGCCGGGATTTTGAAACTGAATGCCGGGGTTTTGACTTTTGGAGATGGCACCCCTGCGTCACACAAAATATTAAAATGAATATTTCACCTAATCTGTTCCAATTCATTTTGTTTCGCCTCATTTTCCCTTTGAATTTCGTTTCGTTTTCGGGACTCCTTCAAATTCGTCTCCAATTGTTTGCGTTCTAATTGCTCTTTTTGCTCCAATACTCGATCCAATTGCTCTCGAACCCGAGAAAGGTCATCGTTTGTACTGGAAAATTATTGAAAAAATGAAAGTCAATTTCGAATTAATATTTTCGATTTATTTTTGCACCTTTTTTGCCTTCGCTCCATTCGTTCATTTTTGCCCCGTAAATCGTCCATTTCCGCCTCCAGGTCCTTCAATTGTTCCAAAGCCCTTTGGGCCTTTTGCTGCGCAAAATGTTCTCGATCGATTGCATCGGCCAATTGACGCTTCAAATTCATTGTCTGAAATTCAAAATTTTAATAATTTATTTTGACAAAAAAGTGTTATTTTAAAAACAACATTTTTGCAAATAAAAATTAAATGTGGGGAAATTTTCTGGAAAATTCATGTCTATTTTTAAACAATAATTAATCAAATAAAATTTTCATGCGTAATCAGCCTTCCCACACATTTTATTGCGCAAAATTTTTACCTATATTTTAAAAGTGTGTAAATGGAAGGAGCGAAAAAATGGAATTCGAAATGTGAATAATATTTTTATGGCCTTTTATTTGGACGATGCTGCGAATGCGGTGGAATTGTGTGAGAAAGTTGGGGAAAAAACGAATCGATTCGATTGTTTGTTCCTATTCCCCAATAAAAAACAGTCAGGCCAATAAACCATTGGCCAAACAAATTATAAAGAAAAGAGGGAACAAATTATTATTATTTTTTTCTGCAAATTCAACTTTTGTACAAAACTCATTGCATTTTTTAATAATGGATAGGTTATCAAGGATATGGAAGGTCCTTTATTTGTGAGAATATTTGGTATTTTTTGCCAACAAAGATAGAATTTTTTATTTGGTCTAAAATTATAAAATTCAATCAATTTCAGTAAAATTTCATGAAATTTCCATAAAAAGTTAATTTTAAATGGTAAAGAATTTAAATTTTTTACACCTTTGATCTTATTTTGTTGGCCACAAAATTATGGCCAAATCGCAAAAAGGAACTTCCGATGCGGGGAATCGAACCCCGGCCACGTGGGTGAAAACCACGGATCCTAACCACTAGACCACATCGGAATATGAGTGGTTGCCTTATGAGAATTCTCTTTAACTTCCCCTTTCCTTTCCATTATAGATGAGCGAAAAAATGAATGAAATAAATTGGCAGAAAATGGGCTATTTTTATTTATTTATTTATCCAGCCTATTCTTCAAAAAATAAAGAAATAAAAATTTTTAAAATTATGAAAATAGATGCATGAAAGTTTGAAAAAAATATATTTTATTTGTCTATTTTAGTTCAATAAATATAATTAAAATATTTATTATTTTAATTCTCATTATATTTTTTTATTAAATCAAATTGTGTTCCAACCTTTTCATCGGTTTCCCAGCAGTCTTCTGCATTTGATGGTTTTTCCTCATTTTGTTCATTAGCCTTCATTATTGCAGCTATAAAATTGCAAAATAAATAAAAATACAAATTTATTCTATAATTTTATTTTAATTTGTATTCTGACACTTTTACACTATCATAATTTTAAAAAATTTAATAATTTAATTAATAATTTAAAAATTAATTAGGTAGTTTATTAGCCTATTAATGAATTTGATTTGAGTATTTTTATTTAAAATTTCTTTCTTCTTATTGAATTTACCCAGAGGCAATTCCACTTCCCTCTTTTTCCTTCGTCTTATATACAGTATTTTTGCCCAATACTATCTTTTTTTCCTTGTTAATTTACAATTTTGCCCTTGGCTATTTATTGAAAAAATTTTCCCGAATTTCATATTAAAAAAAATTTTAAATGCCTTTAAAAACTTGCCTTTTTCCTCGATTGCCAATTTTTGTTCCCTCAAATTCTCCAATTCCATTTGAATTTCTCTATTTTTGTTGCTCATTTCTTGGCCCCATTTATCGGCCATTTCCTTAGCCTTTTTTGTGGATTCCAATTCAAGTTGGGCCCGGGACATTTCTGATCGCATTTCGTCCAGTTCCAATTCCAATTGGGCAGTTTGTTCTCGCCAAAGGCGTTCCTTCTCATCCGAACTGAAAATGGCAAAATTATAAAAAGGGAAAATATTAATTTTAATTAAATAATATTAAATAATAAATATTAATTTTATAAATGAGAATATTGACCTTGTAATTGGAATTAGCGGTCTAATTTGTGTGAATAATTTCCACCAATTACTGCTTTTCATACACTGCCATGCTTCCAAATTTGTTTGAATACAAAAAATGGCCTCCTCTTCCTTTTGCCATTTTAATAATTTTTTCTTGACCAAATAACGTCGACAATTCGCCTAAAAATAAATCGAAAAATTAATTTTTAAATTTTAATTACTTGAAATGCAATTATGGCCGGCAAAATGGCAAAATTCCTTTTGACAATTAATTCATCCAAAACTTCTCTGTAAAATTTTTAAATTTTACTAAATATTTCCTTTTTTTGAAGGACCTTTGCAAGAGAATTTGGGACAATCCAAGCCGATATCGATGTTCGGCAATTTGAGCACATTCCAAAATGTTTCGGGCAAATTCCCTGCTGTCTTCAAATTCAGCGGATTTTTGGCCAATTGGATGCAAAATGCACCGAAATACACGACAAAATGCCGGAAATGGTAGCCTTTCTGGGTATCCTTTGAAAATATTAAATCATTTTTTAATTAATTAAATTAGTAAAATGAATTTTAAAAACTAATTAATTTTAATAAATTACCCCCAATTCCAATTGTGGATTGATTTCTTTGATTGAATGAGGCCATTGTTGGGGAATGGTTGGCAAAAATGCAATTTTTCAAATGGGAATTGACGCAGAAAAAATGATTATTTGAGCCGGCCGAATTTTGGGCACATTCCTAAAAATATTATTAATTTAAATTTTTAAATATAATTTTTTAAAAATAATTTTTTAAATAAATTTTTTGGACAATTTCATTAAAAAAAGCCCATCCGAGATAAAATGAGTAAATTAATGTAATGTCCATTTATGCGAAAATGAATGGACTTGAGGGGAGGAAAACAAGAAAATATCATCCATCCTTTCTTCTTTGAATGGTTGGATGAGCCGACAAAAAGGGAATGAGAATTTGGTTGGAGGGAAAAAAGATTGGATGGATTTGATTAGATTCGATCATCGAATCAATTTTAGGGTAAAAAATTGAATATTCATTCATTCAAAAATAAAGGGGAAAATGTCCAAAATATTTTTAATATAAATTGATTTTAAGTTGAATTAAAATTAATTAATTTAATTAATTAAAATTAAATAAAAATTAAATTAAAATTAATTAAAATTATTTTTGACCTCTTCCCCATCCTCTTTTGTATTTATTTCCCCATTTTTTGCCGCCAATAATAATTCATGGCCGCCCATCTCAATCCAACATCGTCCATCCGGAAATCGACGAATCACTCGGCAAATTGAATGTTGCCCTTTTTGGATTGGAGATAGTCCATTTTCGGCGCAAAATTCATCTAAAATTAGAGGAAAATTATTTTAATTAATTTGTTTTTGTTTACAATTTTCATTTTGGCCATTTTCCTGTTCCAATTTTTCCAATGAAATTTTCCTAAAATTATTGTATGATAAAAAGGGCCGATTGACACTATTATTTTCATTGCTGTTTTCAATTGTGGCGGATTCCATTTTGTAGATTCTTTTTCTTTAAAATTAATCAAATTTTCCTCCTTAAATTATAATCATAAATTAAATATTAATTATTTAGCTCCTCAAAATTCTCAAATTTTTACTCCGTTTATTTTGAATATTTGACCCCATTTAGATATATATTTTTACAAAATTTTGGTGACCCATTTGGCCAATCCCACTTCACTTCACAATTCACATTCACAGTGCCATTGTTCCTTTCCCTCCCCCTTGGGAGGTTTCACTCAAAGAATGGAGGAATTTGAATGACTGAGTGGAAAAGCCGAGGGGCCAAGAAGGGTGAGTGAAGAAGGGTGAATGGCGGAAATAAGGAGGAGTGATGGAAATGGAAGAGGCAAAACGACGGAAAATGTGTGCCCTCTTCGAAAGGAGGGATTGGCTATAGAAATGCCCCTTTGGCCCCCAATTTGAGGTGGCCCTTTTTGGGTGGGGGCAGCCGGATGACAAATGAGAGGCGAAGGATCCCTTTCCCGCACAAAAAAGGTCGCGAAGGGGGCGACCCTCCAATTGGCCAATTCCAAGATTGCCATGGGACCAGCAGTTGGACGAATACTTGGTTCCATTTCCCGAAGATATGGGATGCCATTCTTGATGGCACATTTTTGTGTCCCCAACAAAAAAGAAGCATCAAGTTACTTAAAAAATATTTTTTGAAATATTTTTTTGAATTATTTAAAATATTATTCCATATTTTTTTAACAGAAATGACCAATAAAACATTGCATTTTTGTGCGGTCCAAGCAAATATTGAGGAGGAAATTTGCTGCCAATTAATTCGACTCCTCAATGTCCCAGAAAAGTAAATTAATTTAAAAATATTTAAAAATATAATTAAATATTATTTATTCTTTTCAGAGTCCCATTTTGTAATTTTGGCTCAAAAAAGGCAAAAATTGGTATAAATTTCCGTCCACAAAATTCCTCCATGGAATTTGGCCAAGAATTGCTGGGAGGGGAAAATCGATCCGGTAAAATTTTACAAAAGATTTAATTTTTATTAAATTTTTAAGCCTCAGTTACTTCACTTTTCCAGCGATCATATCCAAAATTTGGACCACCCTCTCCATCCATGAATTTGAAGGCATATATTATTTAAATTATTAAATAAAATAATATTTTTGTATTTTTCCAGACTCCACCCGATGAAGTGCCCGAAGAGCATTTGACCTTTCTTTTTGGCGTTTTTATGCTCATTTCAATGGCCGTCATTTGCACACTTTTCCTCATGAAATTGGCAAAAGCTGGAAGGTGGAAAAATTGACTTTTTAATTAATTTAATTTCCAAAATAAAATTATTATATGATCCAAATTTAGTCCCGATTCGTCAATTCGTTTCAATTCCCGTTGTTTTGGTGGAATTTTGCCTCCGGACTATTCACTAATGCTTTGGATGCCCAGAGGAAATGGTCAAAAAAATTAATTTTTATATATTTTATTGAAACTGTTAAATAACCAAATTACGTCTAAAAATGATTAAATTAAATAAAACGCAGGTGGTCATCACCATCATCGACCATCTTCATCGGTGGCCACCCATCGAATGGGGCCAACCCGTCGAAATGGCCATTCCCCTTCACTTCTCCTTCTTTTGCGCAATTCATTTCGATGTGCCGATGGCGCCCCTTCCCAATCGTCGGCAGAGAATGACACCGAAAGCACTTCGGCCGCATCAATACCCTCCTCATCCTACGGTGGTGGTGGAAGGTCAATTCGAAATGTGAATGCCGTTGGGGGTTGTGCGACTGGATGGATTCTGGCCCCAACGGGGAGGAGGAAAATGCCTAGAAGTGGAAGGAGCTGCGTTTCCATTGTTTCATCGAGCAGGTGTCAACTATAAATTTTCAAAAATTGCTAATAGTAATTTTTTATGTATATCAGAATATAAAAATAAATATTAAAATTTAATCTTATTCAATAAAATTAAATGTATTTTTAAGCATGAATGCTCTACTCCCTAACACAATAACACCATCATCGTCCAGTGGAAGTGCCGGATTGGCTGGCTTAGCTTCGGTAATATAAATCAAATTTTTAATTAATTTAAAAATTTAATATTTAATCTAAAAATTTTGATTTTCCAGTTAAATGCCTGCACGTCAACTCCAAATTCTTCAGCGGCAATTCCACCACCACCTTGTTATGAAGAATTGGAGGAATTTTCAAATGGGGAAATAGAAAAGGGTGATGAAAAGAAATAATTATATTTTATATTAAAATGATTATTATATGCTTATGTCCTCATTTATTGTATAAAAAATGTGTTAATATGTTGGTGATTGAATACAACCAAAAAAGTTGCAGGAAGCAGGACAAATCCCTTTAAAAGATATTTTTAATGTTCAAAAATTTGACACAGATTTTTAAAGGATTATTCTATTAATAAAATAGCATTTATCAGCAGGATAATGGACAAAAACAATAACATTTAATAATAATAATAGCATAATAATAATCTTCATATTTACATCACAATTTAATTCTCAATCTTGTTCGTTTCTCATTTGGGTTGTTCACTTTTCGCATAATTTGTCGCCATCCTTGATCATCACCAATTTTGAATCGGCATAACATGAAATAGCTCCTTCCTTCATCGTTGAACCATCCAAGGGTTAATTGCTCTCCGGTTTGATGATTTTCAATGCTTTAAAAAGAAAAATTTGCATTAACAAAGGTTCCAAATTTTTGTTCCATTTTTACCTGAATAAAGTCGGTTCACCCCAAATCATCAAAGTTTCTTCATCTTCATCGAAATGGAAAATGAATGAGACTGGCACAATTGATTCCATGAAGCGCTGTAATAAAAAATATTAAAATTTTCAACATTCTATATTCTATTGGGATTATCAATTTTGCCTAAAGGAGGCTCAATCAAAAGGAAATAATGGTTAATTTACCTTTTTGCAACTTTCCACAAATTCATGGATATCGTAAGTGTACATGAATATGTAACGTGATTTGTTGCCATCCAAAGGAGAATGAATCCACTCAAGAATGTGCTCATTTATGGCATTTCCTTCATCAAGTTGAACAAATTGGATTGTTTTGAGGAATTCCATGTTCAGCAAATTAAAATTGTTGCTAGTCGTGGCCAGTTTTGAGACATTTCCTAAATGTTTAAATTTAATATATATTCAATAGGATTTTCCAAAGCAAATACCTTGAATTATGTTACACAATTGATGAATTGGCATTGGCAGGGATTTTTCAAAGAAAATTTCTTGAATTATTTTGAACAATTGTTGAATAAAATTTGCACTTTCATTTGGATTCCTCATTCGAAGCGAAACATTTGTCCCCAAAAATGGATTGATTAGGCGCATAAATTCCAGTGTTTGATGGTTAATAAAGCTAAAATAATAAAATGAAGGCTTCAATTTTTGTATTTAAGCGACTTACCGAAAACTCAATCGTTCAAAACCGAGAATATTGATTGGTGGTTGCACTTGAGCAATTGGAATTTGTACAAACGACCTTGAAAATCGTAGTTTGGCCATTCTATTTCCATTATTTGAAAAACGCTATAAGAAAAAATAATAATTGAAGGTAGATAATAAACACAAACCAATGATGGAACAATCCGTTTATTGTGTTCATCGATGCGTGGCCGCGAAATTGCATTGAAAAGCCAATTAGTCAGGGACACAGTTTGGGCCAATTCATTGCGGGAAATAAACAGAAGAATGTCCGTCCAAGTTTCAACAGGAAGGCAACTGAATTATTGTGATTAACGATTCTAATTGAAGTGAAAACATGCATTTGTTTTTGTTGATCATTGAATTGCTTTGAAGCGGAATTGCCCATGATTCTAAAATGTTATAAATGAATTGGTAGATTATTTAATCGATAATCAATAAAGTAAAAATATTTCTTTAAATATTAATTAGTTTTAAAACCAAGTTTTATAATCATTTATCAATAATAAATATCAATTTTATTTCAAATGACTGAAAATGAAGTCAATCTTTCATAAATAAATCAGTGCTCAGAATTATTTAACAATAAATATCATAATATTTATATTCCATTTAACAGCCAATGCTTGTTCCAATTGGCAAACGCATTCCTTCTTTCTTGATTTCGTCCTCATTGTCTTCATGCTCAATCTCCCACATTGTCTTCTTGTTGAATTTCTCCTTCGTTTGAGTTGCCAATTTGTAAAGCGTATAGAACACGCTTTTGTAGTCTTCGTAAGTTTGGCCAAATAATTCGTCCTCAAGAAAGATCTGAAAAAAATGGCATAATATTTAATTCAACCAAAAAAACTTACACATCCATCTGCCAGTTTTGCCTTTTCTTTTGCGAATTTGTAGAAGAATTCATAGCATTTCTTCTTTTCCGCTGGATTCGCATTGATTTGATACTCACTAAGGGCACTTGCAAGTCGGCAAAGCATGAATCCATCAGCCAAATATTCCAAAAATCCTTTGGGTGTGACCGTCGTAGACCATTGATTCAGGCGAAAAACATTCACAGTCTTCTCCAACCAACGCAGCACTTTGTAGTTCATCTGAATTTAAATATAATAAGAGAATGAACAAGTAATGAAAATTGCTAACCTTCTCAATTTCTCTTTCACCTTGGAAATTCCATTCGTCAATCATCGCATAGAATGCTTCTCGGCCTTTGCACGGTGACATTTTGCGTTGTTTTCCATCCAATGATGAAGTAACCGACTGAAAATGAACATTTAAGTAAGTAAAATTTGCTTAAGCCGCTACCTTCTCTTTGTATTCTTTCACCATTTCCTCCATTTTTGATATGAATTCGGCTTTCTCCTCGTTCAATTTGATCACTTTATTCTTCAGTTCGGCACATTCTTCTGCCAATGATTGCTCATTCTCACGTTTTGCTGCCATCTCTCGATTTGACAATAATGAAGTTGATTCTTAGTTTTTGAATATTAAGAAAAAGAATTGTTGTCTGCGGATTTGCTGAAAAAAATATTTATTTATTTACATTTTTAAAGCATGTTATTTTTAAAATTCAGCTATCAGCTAGGACTGGGAGCTGGGACTAGGACTGTTGTGGAGCATAGGGAAAAGTAGAACGTAAAATAAACAAGCTGAAAATGTACAACAATTAAGTAAAATAACTAATGTAGGTGTTTGGATGTAGTTGTAGGTCTTTTTAGTCTTACGTGGGGCTTAATTGCCTGTCTAAAGAGGCTGAATTTTGAGTCTAATTTTTCTCCTGTCTAAAGGGGCTGAATTTTGAGTCTAATTTTTCTCCTGTCTAAAGGGGCTGAATTTTGAGTCTAATTTGGAGGATTTTGAATTAAACTATATAAAAAGGTTTTTCGACATTCTGGGGTGTGCGGAAATCAAAAAGGAGGTGCGCAGGATTAATCCGGATATAGAGAAATTAAGGTGGATATAGGGGGATTAAGGTGGATATAGGAGGATTAAGGTGGATATAAGGAAGGGGATTAAGCCCCGAAATAGATGAAAATTGGTCCGTAGGGCCAGTGGAAGGTCGGGAGATGGGCTGAAGGCCCTGAGAGTGGGTAGGATATGGCCGGATATAAGGGGATATACGTGGATTAAGGGGATTAAGCCGGATTAAGCCTCGAAATGGATGGTCGTGAGTCTTGGTTTGGCTGTTTGCTTCCGGCTTCGCGAGAATCCTATGCTCCGAACCCCTAACCCTAATCCCTAGCCCCTAACTAAGCTTAATCCCCCTATATCCACCTTAATCCTCCTATATCTGACTATATCCTACGTGCTCCGAACCCCTAAATCCCTAGATCCCATGCCGCCCCTAACCATAACCCTAATCCCTAGCCCCTAACTAAGCTTAATCCCCCTATATCCACCTTAATCCTCCTATATCTGACTATATCCTACGTGCTCCGAACCCCTAAACCCCTAGATCCCATGCCGCCCCTAACCATAACCCTAATCCCTAGCCCCTAACTAAGCTTAATCCACCTTAATCCCCCTATATCCGCATATATCCCGCGCACATTCCGGGCCTTTGTTACCCTTCCCCGACCGTCCACTGGCCCTCCAGGCCATTTCCCCTCAATTTCGGGGCTTAATCCCTCTATATCCACCTTAATCCTCCTATATCCACCTTAATCCCCCTATATCCACCTTAATCCTCCTATATCTGACTATATCCTGCGCACCTCCTTTTTGATTTCCGCACACCCCAGAATGTCGAAAAACCTTTTTATATAGTTTAATTCAAAATCCTCCAAATTAGACTCAAAATTCAGCCCCTCTAGACAGGAGAAAAATTAGACTCAAAATTCAGCCCCTTTAGACAGGAGAAAAATTAGACTCAAAATTCAGCCTCTTTAGACAGGCAATTAAGCTTTTCCGTTTAGTCTTAGATTTTTGGTTGGTATTGGTACTGTACCTAAAATTGATTGTGTTTGTGATTTGTGTTCAATCTTCAATTTTCATCAATCAATTTAATCTAATAAGTAATCAATATCAACACAAAACAAAATAAGTTTTATTCTGCAGTGTTTTTTTTTTATTTCGCACATGAATCTAATCTAATAAAAGCAAAAAAAACAATTATAATATCTAAGTAAAAAAATTAGTTAATATTTTCAAAACCCTGATTAGATTTTAAGCCAACTTTATCAGCTTTATCATTTATAATTTGGAAGAAAAAGGTTCAACATAAAAAGTTTAAATCGATAAATTTATTTTCCTACCTCATTAAAATTTCAATTTACTTCCTATACATACATCCCATTTTACTTACATTCCACTTTTATTATTCATCAATTCCTACTCCGCATTACTTATACAATAATGAAAAATGCAAATTTCAGAAGAATATTTCAACGATTATTATTAATTGCAAATCAATATAAAAAAATGAAGATCATTTCGCTGTTTTCACTGATTGCTTTCGCTTTGGCAACAACCCTGCCTTCTACTATTTTTGGCCAGCATTTTGCGGTTTCCAACTGTGTGAAGAAGTACTGCTTGATTTTGGAGGCGAACAACATCACTGGGACTCTGGAATATCATAACACGGTTTGAATTAACTCAAAAATTATAACAAAAAATCAATAAATTTTTAGTACTTAAACGAGATCATCAAGGTTGAATTCGCGGTTCCGGAGGAAGGCTTTGGCTCAATCGAGATGAACAAGGATGGCAGTGTTTGTGCTGAGAAGGAACAAACACTTCAGTTGGATTTTGTGCCAAAAATGCAACCGGAAGTGTCACCATTGGAAGCACAGGAGAAATGGTTTAAATAAAATTAATAGGATTATTCAAAAATATTCCAATTTTTAGGAGCATCATTTTGCAATTTGTGAAGGAAGGCACCGGGTCAGATGAGCGCTTCAAGCTGGCCAATTATTCCCTCACTGTGCACTACTATCCATCAATGAATTCCTCATTTACTAGTAAATTTTGAAGGAATAACTTACTTAAAATTTAACAATTTTAGATGACACCATCCCATATGTCTATTCAATGGCGGACGTGAAATTGGCTGGAGTCGCAACCCACAAAGGGTATGTATGGAGAACACGGGAGAATTTTGGAGTGTTTATTTTGATTTTTTTTGCAGATTCATTTGCTCCGAAGTCCCAAATCTGCCACCATTGAAATACAAACATGCCTCCATCCAATTCAACAAATTGAAGGTAATTCTGTAAATATTCCTAAAAAAAATATCAAATTTTCCATAAAGGTTGTTGCATTTGTCTATCAGGACCAACCGGAATTCAACCAAAATCAAGGTCTGAAAAATTGATGGAATTAAATACTTAAAAATTAATATTTCAGCATTCGAACCATGCAGCAGGGAGGATTTGCCGGTAATTTTTTTTTTTAAATAATTTACAAATGTTATCAATCCCATTTCTCATTTGTAGATCAGTTATTGGATTTTATTTGGAATCGCCTGTACTCTTATTTGCGCCTGTACTCTTATTTGCATTGGATTGTACGGCATTTGGGATTTCTGCCGACTTGTAAATCGTCAAGGAAATGCCTCAAACTCAAATGCCTCGGTTTGAGTGTGATGATGAACGACGGAATTGATGATATCCTTTTTTGATAAATTAATTTGTTTTCAACACATCAAATCCAACCAAAAATCGGACAGACCAACAATATACCTATTTTTTGTATAACCAAATTCTTCTCTTCTCCCATTTAATTTGGCTTTTCTTCTTTATTGTTTTCCACCCCAATTTTATGGCATTATTCCATCATTTCCCCCGGCATCCTTTCATCCAAAATTCACGAAATATATTTTATTGATAAATTTGATTTCATCAATTGGAGATTTTTTGAAAATTTTTTTCAGGCGAAAACTGATTGAATAAGATTTAATCAAAAGAGTTTTAGACTTTTCTAACGGGCGGATTTAGAAAAATTCATTACTTAAAAAACTATCAGAGATCCTGCCATGAATTTTTGATATTTTTAGCAATGATAAATAAGCGATAATAAATTTATTCAATAAAATTAAAATAATTCCCAACAAAACCGGCAATAAAATTTAAATTGGAATGCCGAAGACACAATATTAAAAAATAATTTAATCCATAAAATTCAAATTCATTCAACATCATTCATCAAATATTCTCTTCATTTCCCCTATTATTGCTGTTGGACAACGGCGACAGCTTCAATTTCGACCAATCCGCCTTTGGGCAATGCAGAAACCTGCGTGTGTTAATTTAAATATTAATAATTAAAAAAGAATAATATTTTACCTGGTAACAAGCCCTTGCTGGAAATCCCTGTTTTTCATTGAAGAATTTTGCATAGACTTCGTTGACTACTGGGAAATGGGCCATGTCCACGAGCAAAATTGTTGTTTTCACAACTAAAATCCGGAAAATAAATTTAGCAAAAAAAACCAAACCATTGTCGAAATTGGCACCGGCCGCTTTGAGTATTTCGCCCATATTTTGCATTGCCTGCTCCGTTTGAACTTTCACTTCTGGGCCTTTGAATTCTCCACTGCCCGGCACCAAACCCAATTGGCCACTAATGTAAAGGGTTGGGCCGGCACGAATTGCTTGGCTGAAAATATTAAATAATATTTTAATAATTTTTTAATAATTAAAAATATATTTTTAAAATATTTTATTTATAATTTACCTAGAAATTTTATTCTTTTAATTAATTAATTACCTATAAGGCCCAATGGCAGCCGGCGCATTTGCTGTACTCACAATAATTTTCTTCAGTGCCGAAGACATCAGAAAAATTAAAATAAATGTAAATTAAAAATGTAATAAAATTATTTTAAAAAAATAATATAAAAATGGACCATTTAAGACCATATTAATAAAATGGTTGTTATCGATACAAAATTATTCACATTTTTTGTGCTTATCAGCAAAAATAAAAATCAACAAAAACAAAATATTGGAAAATTGATAATAAAAAAATGTTAAATTGTAAATTTTCTTTTTTTTTGTGTTCAATATCGATCCGAAATGAAGAGGGAATGGTCCGGTCCAAGGGAGACCTGTTTCACGGTTTCAGACAATGTAACCTGAAAAAATATGTGGGAATATTTATTATTTTCCATATTTAAATGTATAATTTTGTGCTAATTTTATGATTGAAAATTAAAATAATTGATTAATTTTTGGTTGATAAATTTTTATTTATTTAAATTAAAAACCTGGAATGGAAAAAATTGATGATTTCGATGCCCTATTGCCAGGCTACCATGCTTATTTGCGCCCCAAGTGAACTGAAAATATAATTAAAAAATAAATTGAATTTAATTGGGATTTTTTAAACGGACCATATGACCAGCTTCCGTCAATGCGCCCATCGAACAGCCGGCAAATACCTGAATAAAGGGTGGCGAATTAATTTGGATTATTTTAAAGATTTGAGTTTCTAAAAAATTATCGATTAAAAAAAAAATCTGCTCAATTCTTTTTTAGTAAATTAAAGTTAAACTTATAATTTGTTTATCAAAAAGGGTACAAAAATTCAAACTTCATTGATAAGGATTCGAACTTGAGTATTTTTCAAAGGGAAACCCAAGATAGTTACCCGTTAACCATTCGGCTATTTAGTTCCATTATTTATATACATTAAAAAACCTATGAGTGATTTTTTTAATAGATGGAACTTGGAATATTTAAATTAATTCCATATAAACTTTAAATATTAATTATATTTAACGAACCCTTTTGACTTTGTTGTTCTCTTTCATTGTGGATGCAAACAAAGGCGGGTCCAGTTGGATTGGCCGATCCAAATGTTCCACTTTTGGTCCAAGTCCGAGCACATATGAACCCCAAGTGAAGCAGTGGCCCTCCGAATTGCAAACAATGCTTAATGAGTGAAGTAAATTTAATCAAATTAAATAGTCAATAAACCATGAACTTCCGGTGGCCTCGGCCATTACGGCCTTGCCAATTTTGAAGGGAACATGCCGAGGGAATAAAATCTATAAAATTATTTGGATTATTTTCGTAATTAAATTAAATTTGGATTTTACTAATTAAATATTTAGTTTTTTAAATTAAATTATTTTTGAATTTTTAATTAAATTAATTTTAATTAATTTACCTGCGGTTCATCGGTGATTACGGCCAATTGTCCATATTCATTTTGGCCCCAAACAAATAAATCGCCTTTGGCGCTGACTGCAATCAAAGTGCTGAACGAATAATATTCAAATTTAATTAATAATCAATTCATACTGAAACGTTACAAAAAAAAATATTCAACAAAATTCTAAAAATATTTTTCCACAAAAATAGAAATTTTACTCTGTGCTTCCGCCAATTTGTCGGATTTGTTCGCCCTCCAAATCGCCTTTGACCAATTCCGGTGCCCATTGAAATTGTCCATTCCCATTGCCCAATTGTCCATCCGTGCCCAATCCCCAGGCGAATATTCGGCCCTTTTTTGTCAACACAAATGTGCTGTCCAATGAGGCATGGACCTAAAAATTGATGGAAAATAATTTAAAATAAATTTTTATAAATTTAAAGTTAATTCAATTAATTTAAAAAGGATTTTTTAATTCATTTTAATTCATTATTTTATTACCTGAACAATGTCCTCATCTCCATCCAGTGGCAATGTTTTGACCGTGGCCAACATTCCATTCCGATTATGGGTGACCATTGGATGTTCAAGTGGATCAGCTGATAACACATTAAATATTGGGAATTAATATAAATATAAATCAAAAACCTGCGCATTGTCCGTGTGAATTGCTGCCAAAACAAATCACTTTATTTTGGTCGGTGAACACAATTGAATGCTGGAAATTATTTATTTTAATTTTATTTATTTTTAATTGTACCATTCGCCCGGCGGAAATTCCCCGAATATTTCCCACCGCCTCAGGTAATAATATTCGCTTTCCTTGCAAATACCACATATCCGCCTCATTCCTTTTATGATAGGAAAATGGATTTTGCTCATCGGAACTAAAAATTTGCAATTTATTTAAAATTAATTTATTAATTTATTTACATTTTTTCACCGTCATCATTTTGCCTTTTTGGTCCACTGATTTGATAGAAATTATTCAAACCGGAACCGTACAATTCTACGGAATAATAATTTAATTAATATTTAAATTAGCCAAAAAATAACCTCTAGTTGAAGCGAAAAGAGAAAAACCGGAACCGGCGGCCACAAATTTAATTTTCCGAACATTCATTTTGCCAATTCTCATTGGATTAATCAACTTAAATAATAAGTGAATTTATTTTTTACTTTAATTATTTTTATTTACAGAATGGGACGCGGCCGGCGATTTTACCAAATGTGGAATGGCAAGGGCACCGGTTGAAGTCAAACCTGTGGAATTTTGATAATTTTAGTAAAAATTAAGTTGATTAAATATTTTTTAATGCAATAATTTTTGTTTTTTGCATGTACTTTTGTAATTTTTTTATTTAATATTTAAAATTATTTTATTTCAATAAATATTCGAAAACCTGCTCCATAAACTGCGCAATTTGGCCTCTTCCGTTGGGTAAATTCATGCATTATTTTTGGCATTTTCTGTGGGATTCCCTCATGTAATAGCCGTTCTTCATCCGGCTCAAATTCATCCATTTTTGGATTGGCAGGAAAAAATTAAATTGAATTTTTAATTTTTTAATTCTGAAGAAAAACCTTGGGAATTTGTGGAGGTTGGGTTGGATGAAAATGTTGCTGCCGAATGCCAAATTCCTGTTGCCATTTTTGACTTTGTTGTATTTTTCGTGTACATTCGCAATATTTGCAAAGAATGGGAGCAACGGGGAAAATGATGAAAAGGTAAAAATTTGTCAAACATTTTGGCTAAAAAATTGACTAAAACAAAGTTAAAATTAATAAAAAAAATATTAATTAAAAAATAAAATAATTTTATATAATGAAATAAATAAAAAATAAATAAATAAATAAATTTATTCATTAATTTAAAAAATGTAAATTAATTGGGAATTAAATAAAAATTAATTGAGATTGGCAATTCTTCCTTCCGCAAAATTGCTTTCCTCTCCGCCATCCTCCAATCGAGGCTTTTTTGCGCCAGGAATATCCTAATATGAACAAAAATATTAAATAAATTTATTTGGGAATTTAATAAACCGATCCAAATTCATAATAATGTGGTGCAATTTGTTCCAACCATTTTGGGTCAATTTCACTCAAATCCCTAAAATAATTAATTTAAATTATTTAAATTACTAATTTTGGAGATTACCTAATTGAATTTTGCATGACATCCGTAAATAATACCCTTTAAAAATAATAAATATTTAATTTAATTATTTTTAATTCAATTTTACCAACCATTTTGGATATTCTCTCCTGTACATCAGCACTGAACCTTTGTAAACTTTGAATGAATGTTCACCCTTCACTGTCACATAAAGGCCCGTGTGATCATAATAGGCAACCTTTAGAGAATAATTAAAATATTTAGTCAAAAGGAAGTGGACCTGAGAGAAAAATCCACTCAAAAGTGCTCGCCGAATTTTGGCCGTCTCCCCAATTGTTCCTTTGCATGAAATGATTTTCAGATTGGCATTTCGAAGGAAGCTGGCGAATTGTTGGCGAATTGTTTCAACACGGCATAGCGCTTTGTAATTTAGGAAATTTTGTTGGCACCAACTTTGGGAACGGCCATTCTATGTTAATTAAAAGGGGATTAGGGAAATATTTTTTATATAAGTTTGTTAATTTTTAAAAAATTATTAATAATTTGTTGTAAATTTTTTACCTCAATAAATGCAGCAAAAACATTTAGCATTGTTAGGTGGTCGCCCTCCTCAACGGAAAATGAACGCCGGCTGACCTCAGATTTATGCCTTGAATGGGTTGGCTGGACGAAAACATCTCGGATTTGCATCATTGCCATCTGCAAAAAAATTAATTTTTTACTTGGGATATTTTAATTTTTTTATTGTTTAGCCGAAAAAATGGAAAAATAAATCATTCGTACTTGGAAGGATTCGAACCTTCGCGGGGAAACCCCATTGGATTAGCAGTCCAACGCCTTAACCACTCGGCCACAAGTACCATGGGAGGGTATCCGTAATTTTAATATTTAGATGTGATTTTTCCTATTGAATTAACCATTTAAATGGATACCAAAGTCAAAAATTATCTAATTAATCACAAATAATTTTTATTAAATTTATAATTAAATCTTACAATTGTTGCGATCTCACTGGAGCATTCAAAATCAACTGAAAAATTATTTAAAATTTATTTAAATTATTTTTCCAATGCAAATTAACCGGAAGAAATGAGTGCCTTTGCATGGGTTGGAGGCAAAGGAAGTTCGGCCATTTGCAAGCCAATTGGATTATTCAAAAGGCCATCTTCACCGATTGCTTTCAGCGCAAAAAGGAGTTGAAGAGCATGAATCATCGCGGTGGATGAAGGCCGGGAAAGGTAATTAAACCTGCAAAAATTGATTAATTAATTTAAAATAATTGGTAATATCAAAAATTTTATCAAACCTTAAAACATTTTGTACACCCAATGCCTTCAATCGGAGCACAACTGATGCCAAATCGCATCGTTGAATTTCGGGCAATGTTGTGTCACTCAGCTTTTTGTACTCCGATTCAGGGTAAAGTCGAAAACATTTTCCCGGCCTCAATCGACCGGCTCGACCAGCTCGTTGTTCAGCTGAATAAAATACAAAATAATTTAAATATTATTCAAAAATAATAACCTGAAGATTTGGAGCATGGCACAACGACGAGTGTTTCCATATCGATTTTTGGATCTGATTAAAAAATTATTATTTTATATGAAAAAAACAATTTAAAAAATACCAAAAATTCGAGTTTTCACAAATCCGCAATCGATTACTAAAAAATTAAATTATATGGAATTAATGAAATTTAAAGAAATAACCATAAACTATGCCGGCAATTGTCACCGATGTTTCGGCAATTGACCTGAATTATTAAATTATAATTCATTTGTCAATTATTATCGAATTTTTTGTGTTAATTTCTTATAAAAAATATTCAAAAATTATTTAAATAAATACGTTGTTATAACGGCCTTCCTTGTTTGATAAGGTGCCGAATCAAAGGCCCGGAATTGTTCTTTTGCTGGAAGACCTTTGGGCGAGAAAATATAATTTGAACTTTTCCCAAAAAATTACCTCCATAAAGTGGCACAACCAACAATTTGTCCTGGTCCTTTCCCATTGATTTTGATGCCTCCCTCAAAAGGGTGCAAACTCGTTCCACTTCATCTTGTCCAGTCAAAAATGCGAGAATATCGCCGGGCGGTTCATCCTTGTGGATTTGAAGGACCGTGTCCACCGTCGTTTGCACATAATCCGGAACACCACTTAAAAAGTATAATTTAAAGAGGAGATGGTGGAATGGAAACGAACACTTTTGTGTAGAAAACATTGACCGGGTACATTCTGCCCTCGATGGAAATTATTGTGGCCGTATTCTTCTCCTCATTTTTGTATTCTTCATTCAGTTCGAAAAAGTCGCGGAAAAGCTGGAATTTTTGGAATGATTTATTTTCTTATATTAAATCTAATTTTTTTTTTGTCCATTTGCCCAAATTGACAAACCTCGGCTTCGATTGTTGCCGATGAAATGATCACCCGAAGATCCGGCCGAATTGTGATAATTTTGCGGATTAGGCCAACAATCAAATCCGTATTTATCGATCTTTCATGGGCCTCATCGATTATCACAACACTGTACGCCTCCAAAAGTGGGTCACTCATCAATTCACGCAGTAAAAGGCCATCAGTTAAATACTGAATAGATGTTAATTTAAAAATAGAGAATTGGTGAATTTTTTCATATTAAATATTTTAAAAAATTACTAATTAATTTATTAAATAATTTGGAATTTATTTCAAACCTTAATTTTCGTCCGCTCTGAAATTGCCTCATCAAATCGGACGGCATAGCCCACTTCATCGCCCAATTTGCACATCATTTCATCGGCCACTCTGCTGGCCAATGTAATTGCGGCCACCCTCCTTGGTTGGGTCACACAAATTTTCAGTCCATTTTCGGCCCAACCAAATTCGGCCAAATATTGCGGCAATTGGGTACTTTTGCCGGAACCAGTTTCACCTTAAATTTCCTTTAAAAAGTATTAATTTTCATTCTTACCAACAACCACCACAGTTTGGAATCGTTCGATCAAATAAAGGAGTTGATTTCGGCATTTGGCGATTGGCAACCGTTGTCTCTTTAAATAAATACGGTCATTTTTTAATTATTTAAATGTCCCAACCTGTTGTTGGATTGACAATGCCAAATTTGGATTGTGATAAACGACTGAGGAGGCTGAGGAGTCAGCCGCATCCAGCTGAAGTCGTTGTTCCTCGTCAACGACACCAGCCACCGCCGGGTCATCTTTAAAATTAGGATTAATTCATTTTTATGGTTTTTTAATTTTTATATTAAAATTGTATTAAAAAACGTTGAATTTTTAACAAACCAATTGGTCGAAGGAAATATGGCCGCCCGCCGCCACCCATTCCTCCTCCTCTTCTCCCATGTTGATACTGACCTCCACCATTGCTATATCTGTCCATCTTTTTTGAATTATTTTAATTGATTAAATAAATTAATATTAAATAAATTCGCATGAAATCAACAATTGAACAAAAAAAATGAATTATAATGTTGAATAATTTTTATTCAATTAATTTAATGCAATGAAAATAAATTAATTTGAATTTATTTATTTATTTTGAATTAACAATTGAGCCGGGAAAACATCGGAAAATTCGTTTCACATTTGGCACATTTCGAATAGTCAATGAGACGCTAATATAAAAAAATATTAATTAAATTTTAAATTAGGCAAAAACCGTGTTTGTCGTTTAATTTCTTCAACAGCCTTAATCGGTTTTCCCAATTGATCTTTGTTCAAAATTGTGGAAATGTCGTCGATTTTATCCACCGTCCGTTCCTCAATTGAATGCAATAATTTATGGTAAGCTTCTCCTTGGATTAGAATCAAACTGCGCGGCTCCAACAACAAAGAGCCCACATATTTACGACTTAATTTGGCCCTCTAAAATATTTCAAATATAATTCAAAAATGTTGTTTTTTTACCTTAATATTCTCTTGCTTTTCTTCTTTGCTTTCATCCTCTTTCTCTTCTTGTTCATAAAAATCCAAAAGTGTGTGCGATCCCAGGGAGATGGTCGAAATTAATGGGAAGAAAGCGGGTCCATCCATATGTGGCTGCAAAAATATGGTTTAAATCATAAATATTTGCATAAAATTACCATAATTCCCTGTCCTGGCAAATATTCATTGACGAGAACATGATTTGGCCTATTGCTGCCGGGAAAAGTTCCATTTGGCAATGCCATGATTTTATCAATGCAATTTTCAAGCCACTAAAATTTAATTTTGAATGGAAATCATTTTAGACATACTCTGGGCAATGGCGCGTCTTGGATTAGGCAACGATTTTCGCAGACTGTTCCGCCCCAATTTTGCAATTTTCGATTGGAAAGTTGTCGCCATTTTGGCTTTGGTGCTGTGTAAATTTGCTCAAGCAAATGGCTTTCTTCTTGTTCATTCAAAAAATTAGGAATATAGAGGAAATCGCCGTTTTGTGCCATTTTCTTATTATTTTATTACACTTTTTAAATAAATTAGGTAAATTGGATCAAATTCTTCCGAAATTTATTAAAGAAATAAAAAATTGAAAAAGAACAATTCATCAAAATCATTTGATCATCAATCAATTAATTCCATTTCATAAGTTTATTAGAATTAAATTTAAAATGAGTCCAATCAACATGCAAATATTGAAAATTGTAATTTTTGGAACAAAAAATTATTAGCAAAAGTGCATAATTAAAAAATCATCTTTCATTTTGGTAAAATGGGCTCATCCAAAGCATAATCCAAATCCATTCGAAAATCTGAAAATTATTCGGGTTAATATTTAATACCAAAAATATTTTAATAAAAACACTAAATCAAATCCCCGCCCATTGACTCACTGAATGACCGAGTACCATTAAAAATGAATCGAAAGAAACTAAAGGTTTTTTCAGTCAGAAAGACAAACCTTGTCATTCTCGTTTAAAATTTATAAATCTTTTTCCTCAAAAATTCAAACCTTGCTCATTTTTCTCCTATCCAATTCAATTTCATTCCAATTTTTATCTTTGCTTAATTTTTTTGGTTATTCTCGCCAACCTTTTCTGAGTACAAATGGCTGACTGGCTGTGTGGCCAATCAACCCACAACAGTCACTTTTTTGGATTTTTCGGGCCTTGTGGACTTTTATTGCGGAATATTTATAATTAATTGACTAAACTTACACATTTTTGATGATTCCCTCTTTCCTTTGGATTGAATGTGTGTTGATTTTATGGACGAAAATGGGCAGCCAGTCCACGGGCAAATTGCGGTACAATGCGTTGGACCATCAATTCTTCCTACAAAAAACAAATTTATTAGGATAAATTAGCAAAAACTAACCAATGAAATGTTCTCATCCGGAACAACAATGCGTGTTTTTGCCCCAATTGGAGCCACTTTCGAAGTTGTTGGGCCACCACCAAAATTTGGTTTAACATCAGTCGATTCTTCTTTTGCGGTTCCTGTTGCCGTTCCCTGCTGTCCTTGGTAAGCGGCGAAGGCAGCTTGGGGTGGAAGTGGTGGTGGTGCGCCCGGCATGGGAATGTTTGAAGTGGATGGCGGGGTAGGAATCATTCCGGGAAGAAATCCACCGGGTGGTGGTATCATCCCAGGCGGGAACATTCCCGGTCGAATGCCGCCAAGTGCGGGGAGTGGAATGCCACCAGCTTAATATTAAAATTAATTTAAATATTCTACCATGAATAAACCTGCTGTAACACCAAATGGAATGGAAGAGGGCACAAAATGCTGCATTGAGACCTGCGGCATTGGTGGCATCCCTGGCATTGCGCCAGCCGCTATCATCATTCCAGGTGGCATTGGAATTCCGGGACGGGGCATTTTTGCGGGCGGCGGTCCGGATGGCTCATCCGGTGGTAATTGCGGTTCACCCCTAAAATATAATGCGATCAATGCATTTATTTAAATATTGTTGTGCTGCATTATTCACAAAATGCTATTTTTAAAGCAAATAGCCAATGTTTTAAATGCAACATTTATATTTTCTGGTCCGAGAGGATAATGCCCAACCATTGATAATTGAATTTTGGTTGGTCAATCGGTAAGGACCAATTTAAATTTTTTAGTTTTCTTTTAGCTCAAAATTGGCTTACATATCCGCTGGAATTCCTTCCATTCCGTACACTTCAATATTCACATTGTCACGGCCCGGTAAAGCGCCAGGGATTTTGTCAATTGTTTCTTTATGCACTTGCATACAATGAATGGCCAGCCCTGGTCCAGTGAACAATTTTTTGTTGCAAATATGACATTTGAAGTGTTTAGCTTTTTGGTGTTGAATTAGGATCTTCTCATCCTCAAATTCTCGGTTGCAATACCTAAATAAAAACATTTTGGCTTAATTCAGAATTAAAATTCTTACCAACACCATGGCTTTTGATTCTTCTTCTTCTTTCGTCCCATTTTTACGTCTAGAAATTTACTTTTCTGAGTTTAGACTTTAGATTAGATCACAATTTTCTAAATTTGGATTTGGATCACTCAAAAATGTCATCATCTCATTTAAGGAATAAAAAAATAGATTAGGTATATATTAAATGCTTTATTTACAAATGAATTATGAATTCATCAAACCAAAACCGATCCGAAAAATTAAGAACATGCACGAAAAATTCAGAAAAATGAAAAACGGACTAAAAAATTGGATATTCAAGATAAATTCAATTTTATTCCTATTGATTTTGGCATTTTTTATTTCCCTTCTTCTAAAACATTCACATCCAGGGCGGTATTTCAATTATGCCGGGTACTTGGTACTTGTTCCAAGTAACTTGTTCCAAGTTCAAGTTCCAAGTACAAGTTCCCTTGTTTCAATTATTTGCCCAAAATCTTTCCAAGTTACAAGTTAAATTTTCCAAGTAAGCGATTCCAAGTTCCAAGTAGCAAGCACATGCGTTTCAAATCCTTTTCATCTACTTGGAATAATTTTTGCTCACTTGGAAAGTAATTGAAACGCAGGGGAAGGGCTTTGCCCTTTGCCTTCGCCTTCTATTATATTCTTGGCCATTGAGTAAATTATAATTCGAGAATTATTCTTATTAGAAAATTTTTAAAATTTCAGAGATTATTTTCTAAATAATTTTCTATATGGGATAATTTTTTAAAAATTTTTCTACGAATTTTTACATTCACAAATATAAGCGTGAAATTCGTCAATCTTTCTATTTAAAAAAATTCAGAATTTAGAAAATAAGTGAAAATTTGATATCAAATTAAAGAGCTGAAAGAGAGCTACCGAATGATATATAATTTTCTTAAATTAATTTAAAATTAATAAAGATATAGCTAAAAAAATCGGCAAAAAATTAGAAATGAATTCATACTTATTTTGTAAAATCATATTTCTGAAAGATATGAACAATTTCATTAATTTTATATATCATTCGAAAGCTTAAATTTTGCCATTTAAAATGACATAAAAATTATGGAAAATGGTCTTCTTAGTCAATAATTATGAAAGGGCAAACTTCTATGCGCTCGATTATATTCACACAAACGGAACCAAGGTCAAAAAAATTTTTGGAAGCTTTTAAAAATTTCCAAAAAAAATTTTAGACATTCCAGCATATAGAAAATATATTTTCAGAAAATTTTAAATTTTTTTGTTTGCGAATTCCAAAGCTATGAATTTTTTCTTTGGAGAAGTCTCGACCCATCTATCACAATTTTTTTAATAGTCAAAAATTAGAACAAAAATTCTAAAAAAAATATATGATGTAAAATTTCGTCATTTTATTAATCTGTGAAAATCTTAGAATTTTTCAACAATTTTTGGCCAAGTTATAATTTTTTATAGTGGATGGATTCCAAATTTGCACCATTTTTATATAATATTTTTTATCTCTTCTAAAAATGGTCAGAAAATTCTGAAAAAAATTAGAGGCATAAAAATATGTTCATTTAACATCTCCTCAAAATTTCAAATTTTTTTATCCACAAATTCTCGAGTTATGCTTAACTTGGAATCCAATTTAGGGCCAATTTCAACCCGAAAAAATTTTGTTCCAAGTACCAAGTAAACTTTCCAAGTAGCAGGTAACTTGGAAAAGAAAAGCCATTTCGAGTAAATTATTGAAACAAAAGGACTTGTAACTTGGAAATTCTAACTTGGTACTTGGAACTTGGTACTTGTAATTGGAAAAATGGAATTGAAACATCAATTTATTCCAAGTACCAAGTACCAAATAAAAATCGTTCCAAGTACCAAGTACCCGGCATAATTGAAATACCCCCCAGATTCCAGACAAAAAATCACCGCAAAGCACAGCACACTCACACTCCACAGTCCACTTACTTCTCATTCATATCATAGGTATTCCCAGTTCCTCCCCCGACTCAGCACTCACCAATCAATCAATCAATAAAAACACGTGAAGGCTTACTTAAACGATTTGGGCTAAAAAATTATGAGATGACGTTTCTTTTATGTATAGGTAGTTATTACAAAATACTCATTTCTCCATTTTATTTCATGTGATTTGATTTTTTGACCTATACTATGCTGCTATGCTCATTTCTCAATTTTAGAAATTTTCAAAGACAATAAAATTTATTAAATTTCGTGATAATGGTTCGTCGACGCAGCGCCTCTCCCCGTGCCAGTTCTCCGGTTCGAAGTGCTCCATCCCGTGCTGTTGCTCCTTCACCTCCATCCAAAACAAGTTCAACTCCAATTGGATCTGGTCAACCTCAGCAACGTCAACCTGGATTATTTGGCCAAATGGCCGCAACTGCTGGAGGAGTTGCAATCGGATCGGCTGTGGTATGCTTTTTATTGAATACTCAAAAGTCACAAAATGGAATTTATTTAGGGACATGCCGTTGGCAATATGTTCGGCGGTGGACGCGGTGAGGAAGTGGCCCAACAAGCTCCGGTTTCAAATGAGAAGCCGCAACAATATTCGCAAGCTTGTGAATTCGAATGGCGTCAGTTCTTGGAATGGTAAATCAATCACATTCAATGAATATGAAATCCAAAATTTTATTCAGCACTCAAAACCAATCGGATGTGGGCATTTGCCAAAGCTTCAATGACGTTTTCAAGGAGTGCAAGGCTCGTTATGGCCAATGATTCAACCGCGGATGATTGTGCTTGACAAAGAAATGAAGAGAAGCAAATGAACAATTAAAATGATTTTAGGATGAAATGAATTAAAATGATGCGATAATTTTTCGGATTTAAATTTTCAAAAATTTTGTGGCTCATGAAAATGTTAAAAGTTATTTGATTAAATTGATAAATTTTGTGATTGATCATCTTTTTAAAAAAATTTATTTTTGTCGTTTTCGAAAAGTTAATTCAATTATATTGGTCAATTGGGTGTCACCTTTTGTGTTCAATATTCAAATTTACCCATTAAAATTTAATAGAAATAAACCGCCATCATTTTGGATAAACCACTATTAAATCTTTGCTTTTGACAAATCAATAAAACATTCAAATATGACGCACACAATTCTGCTTATCCAATCCAGTGCCAAGGTTGACTCCCGAACATGGTTTGCAATAAATTATTTGATTAAATTAATGAAATTGAAAATAGTCAAAAAAAAAAATAATGAAAATGTCGGAAATCGGGAAGATTTATTAACTGTGTAAATATCTTGGAACCAAAAACCTTAAATCCAATCACTAGAGATTTCATAGATATTCGTTATTTAAATAGGTTTTTGGTTTGGATTTAACCGATTTTAACTCATGAATCAAAATGAAAAGAAAAGTTTAAACGGATTAATACCCATTTTGATCAAACCTTAACAATACCATTTACTATCGGTGTCTCATCAAAATCAAAATGTATCAATGGGTGTGATATATAAGGGTTGGCATTCTAGAACAAAACACTGAACCGTTTTACAATCTTTTCGGTTAAATAAAATCCAATAAATTTAACTCGTTTATTCCATTCCATTTATCAATAATGCAATAATTTTAAAGGAGTGATTATGAGACTTCGACCGATTGCATGGAGGCAGTTTGCAAAATCTACGAAGAACATTTGAAGAAGCTGAACCCGGATTTACCATGCATTCAGTCAGTTTTAACATTTTTCGATATTTCCTACAAATAATTATTTAAGATATGACATTGCGGATTTGTTCAAATTTATTGATCGTCTCTCCGATTTGTGCTGTCTCGTGCTCGAGAAAAATGTTTACGTCCCAAAGGTTTACATTTTTAATTCGAAATTTTGGCATAAAATTTAATATTCCAGGGCAAAGACTACATCAAGGAACAAATTTTCATTCTTCTCCGCGGTCAAGCTTCGGGCTCTTCCAAATGAATGAATGAATATGGGAGGAAGAGGAAATGAATTCCCATTTACAAAATTGATCTTATTAATTTTTTGTTCCTATATTGAATATTTGTATTGATTTAATTTAATCCAATTTTTTTTTTTTCACTTTTAAATCAACAATAAATTTTGGGTTTTGTAATTCTAATTATAAGCTGCTATATTTGATTTTCTGCTGGATGAATAAAAATGCTTTCTTTTAAACGAAAATAATATGACAGTAAAAAAGAATTGAAACAAAAAAAATGAATGAAGGAATGTTTCCAGAAATAGAAGATGAAAATGAAAATGGAAAATAAAAACACCAAAAATACAATAAAAAATGAGAAATAATTTTTGTATGGAGAATTTGAGAAGTGTATTTGGGGATTGATGGATGGAAAAAAAACAAAACAATATGTTAATTAAAATGTCAACAACAAAAAATGTATTATTCCCTTTGTTGAACATCTCCGTCATCGGGTTGAACCTTTTCTTCTTCTGCTGCCCAGAATGATCAAAACAATAACAAATTTAAATATTCCAATATATATTCTCCATATTCATCACATTTCATCCAAAAATGAAATTGAACTTCTGAGAAAATGAATTAAATTATATTTTTGTAATTGTTAAAATTAACCCGGCTTGTTTTTTCATGAACCGCTGATATTGGCGATATCGACCGGATTTTGCCAATTTCTCTTTTTCCTCGCGATCTTTTTGCTCTTTCCACCGAGTGAATTCCGGTCTTTTCCACAGCTCATTCAACAAATATTCTTCCATTTGCCTTGGTTCGGTAGCAGCGAATTGTTCTTCTGTCAATTTCAAATTTCGTCGAATTAAATAGCATTTGGCCTCGTCGTCGTATTCCTCTTTTTTTATCCAATATTTCCAAACCCAATTCAACCACCAACGCAATTGGGTGATCAATGTCAATGGCAAAATTATCTAAAAAAGTGAGTAAATATTGTCAAAAAAAAGTTAATAAATAAACGAACAATTTGCCAGGCCAACGTTTGATAAACAGAAGGTGGCCTATATCCGCCACTGATGCTAATATTTTCCTCAATAATTCCGCTAAAAATAAACAAGTAAATTAATGTTCGGATATTTTAATTAAAAACCCAAAACCTAATCACTGTTTCGGCATCGATTCCATTTTTCTGCCTTTTTTTAATTTTTCCAGTTTGTTTGTCAAATTCCAACACTCCTCGCTCTTTGGCAATGTCAATGGCCATACTTCGGAATTTTACTTGTTCCTTGGCATACCTCAACGCTTCCCGATATTTTTGATGGGCGCTCAAATACTTTAAAACAATAAAATTAAATAAAATTTCAAATGTAAAAAAAACCTGAATAATTGAAATAAGCAAAATAGTAACAACAATAACAATGCGCACATCCACTCGTGGTGCCGTTCTCAATCGATAATATTGATAATACTAAAAGGATTAATCGATTGAATTTTGAATAAATTGTAAAAATATTCAGCCCCATTTTTACTTACATTGTAATATCGCTCCTCGGGATGATCCAAATAATAATCGTAATATTCTCTCGTTTCGTCATCTTTTAATGTCTCATAGGCCGTGGCAATTAGTCGAAATTGGTCTTCAGCCTCTTCGCGTGGAATATCCTTGACTCGATCCGGATGATGTTGACGTGCCAATTTTCGGTAAATTCTTGGCAAATCCGACTTATTGAAGTCATCTCGAGTGATTTCCAATACTAAAAAATATCGTTAATTTTTAGGATTTTGGCTAATCATAAATGTATAGGCATTTTTAATTATTTATTTTTATTATTTTCATACCGTCATAGCAAGTCACTGTTCCACAATATAGGCCAGGGGCAAGTCCAACCGATTGAACCCTCATTGGAAATGTGAGAAATAAAGTGGCCATAAAAGAAGAAAAATAAATTAATGAAGAACATTTTTTGGAAAGGCGTAAAAGAAGCAACATCTAAAAAATGTATTAATTAATTTCTGTTTTTTGGCCAACTCATCAAATGAATGAAGAAGCAATTTTCGGATAGCAAAATGATTGAATAAGGAAGGAAGGAAAGGAGATGCGAGATATAGCCAAAAAGAGAATCAATAAAGCCTTTTTGGGAAGGGAGTTGATTGAAGCTGGCTGGACGCTGGATTGGAAGCTTGAATTGAATAGAAAATCGGGAAAATAATGGAGTACTTTCTATTTTCGGTCAAAAGGATGAATGAGTCTTATAATTAATTATCTATGGAAATGGAATGAATACTTATATTTACGGGGGTTGGGGCTTGGGGGTTGGCTTTTCCTTTTAATTTTTTTAGTAGAAGATGAAATAAAAAAAATGTAAATTTAATCGAAAAAGGGTTCGAACTTCGAATTGGTTATTAGGTATTATTTTTTTTATTTGTTGCCAACAAAAATCCTAAATTCTGATGAATATGAATGCCGATGCCGAATACCGAACAATGATATAATGCAGAATAGTATATTTTTCTTCCTTTTTCTTTCTTCAAACCATAAAAAAATTCATTCCATTCCCATTCCCAACTACTACCTAAATATTTTTTTATTACCAATGCAAATCCCATACCCCTCGGTCACAATGGGGCGTTTGTCTGCCGCGGAGAGCGGAGAGCGTTTTGGCATTCCGTCGAGTGTTGGTCACATAAAACGGAATTTTTCATTCCGTCGCCGACAAAAAATTTCCGCCCATTTTGTGGTCACATAACCAATTTCCTCCTAAATCATTGTGACCACAAAATAGGACGGAATTTTTTTCGGCGACGGAATGCGGAATTCCGTTTTATGTGACCACTCAGATTTTCAGGAAAACGCCGAACGGAAATCGAATGCAATTCCGTCGTCGCAAAACGCCGAAGTGGTCACAATAAAATTTGAGAGTTTTTCCGCTCTTTCAATTTAAAATTAAATTTATTTTTAAAAATTATTTTAAAATTTCAAAAATTTAATAAAAATCTAAAATCAGGTATATCTTAATCAGAAAAATTTCCTCTTTTTAATGATATAAAAATCAAATGAAAATATAAAAAATTTATATGATTTATATTTTGCATCTTCATAAATAATCTTTTTCCTCATCCAAATAAATAAATTCTTATATCATTGAATAGAGCAGAGTTTTTTACATAGGATAGGATCAATTTGGAAAGCTTATAAAATTTTTTAATATTTTTTATTTATTTTTAAAAATGTCTAGTCGAGGGTTTTTGGGCAAAATACAAGGAATTCCGCTCGGCGGAGGACGGAAAAATTCAAATTATTTGAATTGCCGGCGTTTTCGGTTCGACGGAAAAAAAGGCCAAAATCGCTCCACTGTGACCAGCATCAGCGGAAAACCCGATCGGCGGAAAAACGTCGGGCGTTTTTCCGCTGTCTCATTCCGCTAGAATGGTCACAATAAAAAAACGCTCGGCGGAGAGCTTTTTTCCGTTCGACCGAAAACGCTCGACGTTTCTGCTGGGGTGGTCAATAGAGAAAACGCGGCGGAAAGCGTTTTTCCGCTCGACGGAAAAAAAGGTCGGCGTTTTCCGCTGTAATGTGACATAGTTTTCCGTCGCGGAGAACGGAAAACGCCCCATTGTGACCGAGGGGATAGCTAGCCACGTTTCTCCGTCACTTTTAAAACAATAAACATCTATCTTTAACTTCCTTTTTTTATCGGATCGATGAATAATTAATCGTGTTTTAAACTTAAGGAAAAAAATTGTTACATTTTTCAGATCTATTTACCCAAATATTTGGGAATTAATTTAACCGATTATATTATGATGGAATCCGTCGAACCGGAAATGCATCCAAATTTGGACGATGACCCGAATAAGAAACCAATTGAACAAAAGACACAAAACAGCTCAAAAGTTTGCCATTTTGTAGTATTAAAAATCATTAAAATTTAGCTTGAAAGTTTATCACGGGAAGACCTCATCAAATTGGTCAAAAAACAATTGCTCAACCAAAAAGAAATCAAAAAACAATTGGAAACGGCGAAAAAAGAGGTAAAAAATAAACCGGAAAGAATTTGAAAAATAATTTTAAAGGTAGAAGAAAGCACAAAACGGGCGACCGAATTGGAAAAACAACAACAAATTGGAGGAGGAGGAGGAATTGGGAGCGGGGAAACTTCGATGTTGACAGCGGAATTAAATGATTACAAAAATGCAATTGGAATTGTTCGAAAGGAATTGCAGGAATGCAAAGAGCGATTGGCCGAAAAGGAATCACTTGTTGAGGTTTTTGATAAATTAAAGATATATTTTGATAAGAAAACCAATCAACATATCTATCCATTTCCTATTTTGTTAATTACTTTTAATTAAAATCAAATTAGATAATTAATTAAATAATTAATTAAATTTAATTTCTACAAGGAATTATCCCAGCGAATTGCCGAACTCCAACAGCAAAAGGAAGAAACGAATGAAGAATTGCGCAAAAAGTTGACCGAAGCAGCGGAATTGAGAGAAGCGGTGGAGGAAAAATCCAAAGTGATTGGCGAAAATTCCAAACAAATCAACGGATTGCTGGTCCAATTGAACGAATCGAGGCAAGCAATGCAAGAGGAAATGGACGGAATGCGGCTAAAATTGCAACAACAAAGTCAACAATTGGCAGCGGAGGAAAGGGCAGATTTGGCAAAAAATGCGGAGTTAAGAAGAATGAAATGCGAAAATGAAACAATGTCCCAAAGATTGAAGGGAATTGAGGAGGAATTCGCCAATTATCGAGTGAATTATTTTATTTAAAATAAAAAATAATCCAATTTTTATAATAGGAACGAGCCGAATATGCACTCAAAGCAAAAATGGTGGCTAATAATGAGGAAAAGGGAAATGCCACCACCAAAAACACACAAATTAGTTCAAATAATGAAATGGAAAAATCATCGGCAAATGAGGAAGTGAACCAATTGGTGGACATTTTGCGGCAACGGAATGCGGAAATTTCGCAATTAAGGTGGGTTAGACATTTTAGAGAAAAAATATATAATACATAAAAAATCGATTTAATTTACCATATTTCTTTTTCTTTCTAATAGTGGCCACGGGGTACGGATACTATTTTTCAGAGATCCTCCAACTGAGACGAAATTCAGATTTTTCACCTTTTTTTCTTTAAAAATCCTCTAAATATGGTATATTATTAGAGAGTGAGGGCCAATATTAAAAAAAATAGTGTAATTTATTTTTACATAAATTCCAGTGCCAAATATTCTTTTCTCGAGGAAGTAGACATTTTTGACAAAAATATCTAATACAGTAAATCTATGTTGTGGCAAAATTTCTTTAATTCGAAAAAATTTAATCTAATTAATTTCTACATAAATTTCAGTGCCAAATGTTCATTCCTTGAGGAAGAAGTCCGTGGAAGCCAATCGCACACGAAAACATTGGTGGATGAATTGAACGCATTGCACGATTCGATTGGCCAAATTCGACGGCAATCCCAAATTGAGAGGCAACGGATTGGACAAGAATGGGCCGAAAGAATGAAAGTGGAGATGGCTTTGAAGGCAGAAATGGAGAGGGAAATGAAGGAGAAGGAGGTGGCGGGGGAGAAGGAAATGGCCGGGATGAGGATGGAAATGGCCAAAATGGCAAAGGAATTGGAAGAAATGCGCAAAAAGGTAGGCAAATTGGAAGGGGGAAATGGGGGGTTTTCAACAAGGTCAGTAGGGGGATCTAATTTTAATTGAGAGCGGCAGACCCAAAAATGGCTTTTTTCCTAAATTCCATATTCCGTTTAATCAAATTAGACCGGTTTTTTCCGTACCTTACACGAATAATAAATTTTTACCATTTATTACTTGATGATTTTTGACTTTTTTTATTCGGTTCTAATCGGCCCATATTAGTCGAATGGCGAAGAGGATAGAGTTAAATAGGGGTCGTGAGTTCGAATCCTGGCAAAGGCAAATCATTTTTTTCACTTCGATTAGAGTTTAGGAAAGTTTTTTAACTAAATTAGTTATTCGATATTAGTTTTTATTTTATATGAAAAATTTTTGTGGAAAACTGACACAATGTTTTTAGCATTTTTTTTTTTTGGAAAAAGCTTCGGTTAAACAGTGCGGAAAAAAATGAAATCCATGTACGGAAATTTGGAAAATCCAGCACGGAAAATTGGAAAATCCGCTCTCTAAATTTTAGCATTAAATTATTTATATTCCCTCTTCAATTTAAAGGTAGATCAATTGTCGACCGAAGAAAAATTGTTGCTGTCGAATTCACCCAAACGGCAAAAGACCCCTCAATTTGGAGGAGGAGGAGGCACCCAAAAAAGCATAAATCGACCCCAAAAATTGAAATTAATGCCAACGAATTGTTCAAATCAAATTATTAATGACCAATTGGAAATGGAAATGATCAATGACGGGGAAAATGGAATTGGAATGCACAGTGAAAGTTGCGGATCCGATTCGTTGGAAGACCTTCAATCCATTCTTCAAGAGGCCGAATTGGCACCCACAAAGTAGGGCAAAAATATGAATATTCTTCCAATTTTGTATTATTTTTAGTGACATTCCCTCATTCAATGTTGCCTCATTGGCAGAAGGCGATGATGGACTCGAATCGGTGGCCATCAATTCACCCCAATTCGAATATTCCCTGGCCGAAACACAACAATTACAAAAACAATTGGCCGATTGCCGGGAATTGTTGAGTGAATCTGAAGGTAGGAACATTTTTATTAAGTTTATTTTAAATAATTATTTTAATTTAATTTATTTAAAAAATTTTTTTCAATATTTTAAATTATTTTAATTTAATTTATTTTAATTAATTTATTTTATTTAAGAAACGAATATTCGATTGACGGAACAAATCAATGTGTTGAAGGAGGAAATTAGACGATTGGAACGGAATCAAAAGAGGGCCGAACATTTGGTGGGCAATGAACTTGGATCGGAATATTTCAAAAATATTGGTTGGAAATATTCACACCCATAATTTTGAAAATTCCCAAATTTTAGTGTTGAAATTTCTGTCTCCGCCAAAAGTCAATGATGAACGAATTCAATTGCTTCCAGTGCTCCAAACAATTTTACATTTGGACAGCAACGAATTGGAATTGGTCCGTCGATATTGCAACAGCCAATCAGCAACGGCGAGCGAAGGGAATACTGTGGGGGAGGAGGAGGAAAATGGACCCAGCAGCGGCACTTTATCCGATTGGGCATCCATTTTTGGCTGGAAATGATTGAAGAGATGTAATAATGTATAATTTATTTATTCCCTCTATTTCAACAATTCCATATTCAATCTGTGATATTTCTTCAACCCACATAATTCATATATAATTTGATAATTCCCTCAAACATAATGCAATTTTCACAAATTTGATTTGCAAGACTGAATAAAATTTGAATGGATAATCTTTGTGAATTCTCTTATGATATTTTACGCATTTCGACATGACAATCCCAAATTTTGAATATTATATGTCGGCGGCAAAATTGGAAATCAGGCAAAATTGGAAATGCCTAGGCAAAATTGAAATATCTACGCCTCTTTATCTCGAATCTCTACATTTTGGTTGTGATTATAATTTTTAATCGAGAATTCGGATAAAATGCTTGTTAATTATTAATTAATAATTCCGCCAAGTTTTAATTCTTTCCGAAAATGTTCGCCAAGTTTTAATTCTTTCCGGAAAATGTTTGCCAAGTTTTATTTCTTTCCGGAAAATGTTCGCCAAGTTTTATTTCTTTCCGGAAAATGTTCGCCAAGTTTTATTTCTTTCCGGAAAATGTTCGCCAAGTTTTAATTCTTTCCGGAAAATGTTCGCCAAGTTTTAATTCTTTTTGGAAAATGTTCGCCAAGTTTTAATTCTTTCCGGAAAATGTTCGCCAAGTTTTATTTCTTCCGGAAAATGTTCGCCAAGTTTTATTTCTTTCCGGAAAATGTTCGCCAAGTTTTATTTCTTCCGGAAAATGTTCGCCAAGTTTTATTTCTTTCCGGAAAATGTTCGCCAAGTTTTATTTCTTTCCGGAAAATGTTCGCCAAGTTTTAATTCTTTCCGGAAAATGTGATAATAATTTCAAGGTTTAGAGTAAAATGCCAATGTAATTTTGTTTTTTATAAACATTTTATCCAAACCGGTTTTCACTTTTCATTTTTCTGGTTTTGCGTTTAGCTATTTAATTTGCTGGGAAGGGATTAAACCAAAAAAAAAACTAATGAATGATGTTTACGGATTTAACTTGTTGGGAACAATTAAAACAAGATTGAAATGTTTTAAACGATTTTTCGATGAAACGCGCGAACCACGGTTTTTTTAAACACGAATATTTTCAAAGGAAAAGTATATATTTAATTTTAATCATTTAAATTATTCTGCACATTTTTAATCAAATTTTGTTTCAGAATTAGAAGAGAACGGATAAAATTTTCATTTTGATTTGCTAAATTTATTACAATTTACTAAATGTCGTCCGGCGGCGTCGTTTCCGAGGCTCCCAATTATCTGCTCTATGAACATGCTGTTGGCTACACATTACTGAAAGTGCAAGAGTTTGAGGACATTGGCCAGATTGTTCCGGAGGTTTGTGAAAACAAAAACACATTCATAATTGATCAATATTTGCGTAAAGCATTTAATATTCTTTGATGCTAGACTAAATGAGAGATCATGCTAGGTTAAATACCTAATACACATTTATATCACCAGTGAATTTTAAAATCCATAATAGAAAAAAAATAAATTAATGAGCAGATAGAATTGACTTTAACGGTTGGTTCTCAAATTTTTTAATCAGTCTGCATTTACAAACAAAGCCAATTCACCCAAAAACTTTTCATATTAAATCATTTTATAATTTTTTTAGGTCCAGCAGGCCATTGCCGATGCCCAGCGATTCCAATCGCTCGTTCAAGTTCGGGCATTTGAACCATTCAAGAATACGGAGGCTGCACTTGAGAATGCAAACAGTGTTGCTGAAGGTTTGAATTATAAAATGAATAAAGTAAATGAATAAAATATGACAAATCTATCAATTTTAATCAAATCAATTTCCAAAATAAATTTAACATCTTCAGGTCTGGTTCATTCCGACTTGCTGAATTTTCTGGAAATGAATTTGCCAAAGAAGAAGAAGAAAGTGCTTTTGGGCGTTGGGGACAAGAATTTGGCCTCCTCAATCGTTGAGAGCATCCCCGGCCTTCGTGCCACATTCCTCGGTGTTACCCAGGAAATTTTGCGCGGTGTCCGTTCGCATTTTCATTTGTTGGCCCGCGATTTGCCGCATGCCTCACTTCACAAGGCCCAACTTTCGCTAGGACACACCTATTCACGTTCAAAGGTTTAATTTTGCCAAAAATTTCCATTATATAATTTATTTAGGTGAAATTCGATGTCCATCGAGTGGACAATATGGTCATCCAAGCAATTGCACTTTTGGACCAATTGGACAAGGACATCAATTTGTTTGGGATGCGAATTAAAGAATGGTAATTTAATAAGGAATTGAATAAAATGGACATAAAAATGCAACCAAAAGGTACGCCTATCATTTTCCGGAATTGATCAAAATTGTGCCTGACCTCTACAACTACACCCGTTGCACAACCGCAATAATGAATCGAGCAAATATGGACGAAACGGTGGAGGAAAAAGTTCGAGGTTAATTCAAAACTAAATTATTTTGATTTTGGAATGAATTAAAGAAATCCTTGGTGATGAGGAAAAATCGGCAGAAGTGATTGAGGCCGCCCGAACATCGATGGGAATGGAAATTTCGGAGTTGGATTTGCAAAACATTGAATTGTTCGCCAAACGAGTGGCCTCAATGGCCGAATATCGTCAAAATATGCATCAATATATCAAAGTGGGTTTTTCGTGGTTATTTGAAATACAAAAATTGTTTTAAGGATCGAATGGACAGTTGTGCCCCATCATTGACAGCATTGATTGGAGAACAAGTTTGCAATTAATTTTATTAATAAATTACTTAAATAAATTACTAAAAAGGTTGGCGCTCGACTCATTTCACATGCCGGGAGTCTGACTAATTTGGCAAAATATCCGGCATCGACCATTCAAATTTTGGGCGCTGAAAAGGCACTTTTCCGAGCACTCAAAACACGTGGTAAGTTATTTATGAATAATTAAAATTCGGGTAATAAATTTATTTTTGGGAATAAAAATGGGCATTTTGGGAATTTTTCCAAAAAACAATTTTAAAAAATATTCGTACTTGGAAGGATTCGAACCTTCGCGGGGAAACCCCATTGGATTAGCAGTCCAACGCCTTAACCACTCGGCCACAAGTACCATAGGGTATCCACCCATTCGAATTTATTTAATCCAAAACATTTTAATTCCCTCTAATGGCCTTTTATTTTTTTTATTTTAATCATTTTTTATTCAGCGAATACTCCAAAATATGGCCTCCTCTTCCATTCAAGTTTCATTGGTCGAGCCGCCCCCAAGCACAAAGGTCGAATTAGCCGTTTCTTGGCCAATAAATGTGCAATTGCCTCTCGAATTGACAGTTTTTCGGATACTCCCGTTTGCACATTTGGCGAAAAATTACGTCAACAGGTGGATGAAATATTTTCAAAAATAATTTAAATATCTATTAAAGGTGGAGGACCGGCTGAAATATTATGAGACTGGCGAAGTGCCGCAGAAGAATTTGGATGTAATGCACGAGGCAATGGAATTGGCAGTGGAGGAAAAGAGAAAGGCAAAAAATGGGAATAATTTAGATTAAAAATTGGCACATTTTTAGGTCGAAAAGCGACGTCGCAAGGAACGCCGCCGAGCCAAACGGGAGAAAGCGGCCAGAGAAGCGGAGGAAAGTGGACAAATGGAAGAAACCGCTGATGAGGCAGAAGAGGCAAATGTTACGGAGGAAATGGAAACTTAAGAAGAATATTTCCAATTTTGTTAATTTGATCACATTTTGTTGAATAAAAAAATAATTTATGCATTTGGTGGTTTAAAGTGCAAAACATTCCATGCAAAATATTCCCCTTTTACTCAAACATTCGTTGCATCTTTCGTAGTCGTCCGGCCCCCGGACCGAATCACAAAACCAATGGCATTCCAGCATCCAATCTCGGCAAATGCCCTTATAGCATTTGATCACAATTTTTTCAATCTTAAAGTACAAAAATGTTTGGTAAAAGGTTGATTAGTTTACGGTCTGCATTTCGTGTTGTTCCGCCAAAATTGGCGGTGTTGGACTGTAATATGGAGGCATCATTTGGTAGGAGGAGGAAGTTGGGGGGAGAAAAGTGGCAAAGGAATTTGCTGAATTGAGGAGGAATAGGAAGAAATGGCCAACAAATAAATTAATAAAATTCATTTGAAATCTTTAAATTTGCATTTTAATTTTATGCCCTAAAATTGTTGCATAATTTCCATTAAATATTCAAAAGTTGGAGGCCGTTTTGATTTAAATAAACCGCCGCAGTCCCCTAATAATGGAAGGAGGGAGGAACCAGTTTAGTCCATTCACCCAGTGGTCATTCAAAACAAATTTTCAAGGAGGTCATCCCGTCGGTCGAGGAAATTGCGTAAAACCCCCCACAAAATTATGGATTCAAATGGCGTAAAAATTGGAAAATGTTTAATTAAATTTCAACGAAAAATATTATTTAAAATCTCAACAACAAAAACAAATAAATTTAAAAAAATGAGAATATCTTTCTTTAAAATATCCAAAATTATTCCAAATATTTTTCTTTAATTTCGACCGCCTCCTCTCCATTGGTTGTTTCTCGGCATAAACTTAAAATAATTAAAGCTAATTTCTTTATAAATTATGTAAAATTCACCGATCGATTTGGGGGCTGTTGCCATCCGCCACCGGCGAAATGTTGTTGGCCAAATTGTTGAGGATGGGGCATATGATGATACGGTAATGGATTTGTGGATGGATTGACCACATAAGGATGGTAGAAATATGCCGGTGGATGACCATTTGGAGGTGGTGGAAGCGGCACTGGCATTTGCATATGTGGATTTGGCATCATTGGCTGTAAATTGGCTTAAATTGAAGTAAATTTTGGGTGCCAACCTGTTGTTGGAATTGTCCATTCATCATTTTTGTACCGCCTCCTCCTCTTTTGCCTGCATTGCCTCCCCTTTTTCGATGATTTAGTCGATCACCGCCCTCTCCTCTTCCTCCTCCTTTTTTCTGTTGCTGCCATTTTGGTCGATCTACAAAATTAAATATTTTTGTATTGAATTTATCCCCAATTATTCATTTTTACCTTTAAATCCATTTCCGCCTTCACCACCAATTTGTTGTTCCCTCTCGGCTTGCAACAATTTTTGCTCAGCTTCGCCCATCATCGGCAATTCCAGCTCACCAAATTCGTTGGCTCTACGTAGAACAACCACAAATTTTGGGTGGTCGATTACCTTTATAAAAAAATTTGAAATGAAATTTTAAAATCAAAATTCACAAAACGATTGCGCAAATTCTCAAGGATTGTTCGCTCCGGGTCCACGGGATAATATCTGTGAAATTTAATAATTTAATGCCAAACGAAAAGTCATTAAAATGAATTATTTTACCTCATTTCTCGTTCATCGGTCGTCCCTGTATCCAATTCCACCTCCATAAAAAATGACAATTTATCAAGGCCATCCTTCATCAAATCCATTTCATTTGGTTTGGATGATTCAAAGGCACTAAAAATAATTTAATTAATTTTGAAACATTGAATTGGACAAACCGAATGAATGGATCCAATTGGGGAAGGTCAAGCTCAGAACGCGAAATGACACTTCCATATGGTTTTGGACGGAGAAATTGGCGCAGAAGAGTGATCAGCCGAATGCTCTCCGGGATGTTGTGAACCTAAAAATGGCAATAAATAATTTACAAAATAATTAATTACCGTGTAATTCAGCCATTTTAATTCACTGTGTTTTTGTTGTTTTTCTTCCATTTCCAATTCGCCATCCTCTTCTTCCTCGTCCTCTTCTTCATCTTCTCCTTCTTCCAATTCACCAATTTCCTTTGTGGTTATTTTCTCTGAAAAATAGTATCATTTTAAACAATTTTCGGTACTAATGAAGTATGAAGATTGTCCCCTACGAGGGAAAGGATGATGATGATGATGAAAAAGAAGAAGGTGAGGAGATCTTCATCATCATCCTCATTCCCTTGTAGAGTCCAAACTCCATTAGTATACTTAAATTTATACCATTGCTATCATTTGTTGTTTTAGATTCTTCTTCTTCCATTTCTTCTCCTCCCTCTTCCACATCCTCTTCATCGTCCATTCCATAATCGACCAATGGAAATGAAATGGCCAAATTTGTTTCCTTTTCATCGTCCTTTGATTCTTGATCGATTGCCAATTTAGTTTGATGGGAACTGTAAACGAATTTGACAGTGCATGTCCAAAAAATTGTGTCCGAAAATGGCTCATGATGAGATTTGTTGGGTGAAGCTAAAATCAATTTTTGGTTAATTTTAAATGTTTAATTAATTATACAATTTTTTGGTTCATCCAATCGTAACCAAATTCGACGGAATTGTGCGTTTTGAAGGAGGAAACGTTCCGGTTGTGACAATTGATTAAATTGACGAAGTCCATGATCAATGGAATTGGCGGTCGAAATTGTTTCTGAATTTTTATTTTGTCCAAATTTGATTTGTGTTCACAAACTTGTTTTCTGCATTTCATCATTTTGTTCCGCTACTTCCTTTTCGCCCCCACCAATATTTGCCCGAATTGCATTCCCCAATTTGTGCAAAAATTGTTGATCCTCAATGCCGGTTTTATTCTCTTGGAATTGACTGGTGCCAAAAATTGGTTTCCAGGATTTTTTTCTTGGACGAATGGATGATTGACCATCGCACTAAACAAAAATAAATTATTCTGATTTTATTTTTGATTTTATAATTACTAACTTTTTGATCCTCTTTGTGCGTTTTAGAACATTTTGCTGAACAAGTTCTGGTCGAACATTTTGGACATTTGTAGAGGGCCGGCGCGGTGCAAATTACACATTCATGTTTGGATGGTTTGGCCAATGAAATTATTGAAGAAGTGAATGGCTTTAGAAATTCAGAACTCTCTTCTGTATTCGTAGACAATGTTTCCAGCATAGTCTTTTTTTGTTGTTCACGTAAAAAAGTTTGAATTAAAAATGAGCTAAATGAACAGATTTAAATAATTTTATAATAGAAACTAGTTTTTCGCAATCCCAGCACACTAAAATCGAAAATAGAACAGTTTTTTTGGGCTAATCAATGTGTTTGCGCATTTTATTTAAGACCTTGATTTAAAACATTTTAATCAAAACCATGTTTTTTGCAGTTTAACATTTAATAAACCATTTAGGTTTAAAATAATGAGTTAGGTATTTTAATTAATTAATGAATGATGCATCATCAAAATAAGTTATAATTGCTTTGGGGCCTGATATACTTCGGGCAAGTAGCAAGTTTTTTCGTCTCACATCTCCATAAGAGACAGTGTTAAAATTCACTCTCTCGCGACTTGCCGGCAAGTTTTTCCTCTTTTCACCTTATAGGCACTAGAAGCTGAGCTGGAGCGAGAGATGTGATGAAATTTACTCTTTTTCTTTAAACTTGCCGGCAAGTGCGAGAGAGATCAGACACACATGCGATAAATGGAGAATTTGGAGAAAAAAAACTTGCCGGCAAGAAAAGTATGCACAAGCAAGGCCTTTATCATAATTTTACGATTTTCATTCCTCAAAAACAAATAGCAAACAATTAAATAATGGTGGTGGAGTGTGGACTGTGGAGTGGAAAAACAATGGAATAATTTAAGAGGGAAAAAATGTCTACAACAAAATTAATTACAAATACAACAAAAACTAATATAAATATGGATGGAGAAACAAATAGTCATTTTATAATTTACATTTTTTATACACACAACACAAAATCTTTGTTTCTTTGAGCTTGAGCTTTGATAAGTTATATACTAGAAAGATGCTTTCGACATTTGCAAAAAAAAATTAAGGCTCTTTTTCTTGGGATTTTTTCGATTTGGGACTTGCACATTCTAGGGGTAACTTTTTGATGCGCATCCGGGAAAAATACGCATTTTTCATTTTGGGTTCAGTGTCGCGGAGAAACCGGTTTAAAAACCGGTTTGCCCAGGTAAAAATTTTTTTAAAAGGCCTAAATCAAAAATCGGCTCGGTGAAGATAAATCTACACAGTGGTAGCTACATTTTGATATATGGGTCGAGGGGTCTACCATGGCCAGGGGAGGCTGGAAAAATGGCAACGTGTGGCCAAGTCGGGTGCGCGAGTCGGAAATTCCCTTATAATTTTTTTGAGAGTTGAGATAAATGTGCGCGATAAAAAGCAAAGTTGTAGAGCTTGACGAGACGAATCCAATGGTATACTGCGCGAGTTGTGAAACCAAACCTTTATCGAGATATAAGCTTAAACCGGTTTCAAAAATCGGTTTATATAGGTAAAACTTTTTTCCTTTTGAATTTTTCTATACCCAATGTATTATAATTATTGTAGAGAATAAAAAGGCGGATAAAATGAGATAATGCGTGCGCGGGATTAAGCCGGATAAAGGGGGATTAAGCCGGATTAAGAGGGATAAATGTTCAAAATGGAGGGATTAAGGTGGAAAATGAGTCGAAAATGCAGGGGAATCGCGCCAAAGGCACTTGGGCTGGGCTGGAGGCCCAGGGGTGCGCGGGATTAAGCCGGATAAAGCGGGATTAAGACGGATTAAGAGGGATAAATGTTAAAAATGGAGGGATTTTGGTGGAAAATAGTTCGAAAATGCAGGGGAAGTGTGCCGAAGGTATGTGGGCTGGGCCGAAGGCCCAGGGGTGCGTGTGATTAAGCCGGATAAAGGGGGATTAAGCCGGATTAAGAGGGATAAATATTCAAAATGAAGGGATTAAGGTGGAAAATAATTCGAAAGTGAAGGGGAAGTGTGCCGAAGGTATGTGGGCTGGGCCGAAGGCCCAGGGGTGCGTGTGATTAAGCCGGATAAAGGGGGATTAAGCCGGATTAAGAGGGATAAATATTCAAAATGAAGGGATTAAGGTGGAAAATAATTCGAAAGTGAAGGGGAAGTGTGCCGAAGGTATGTGGGCTGGGCCGAAGGCCCAGGGGTGCGTGGGATTAAGACGGATAAAGGGGGATTAAGCCGGATTAACAGGGATAATGGTTCAAAATGAAAGGATTAAAGTGGAAAATGCGTCGAAAGTAATGGGGAAGCGTGCCGAAGGCACGAGGGCCGGTGCGTGCACGGGATTAAGCCGGATAAAAGGGGATTAAGCCGGATAAAGGGGGATTAAGCCGGATTAAGAGGGATAAAGATTCAAATTGGAGGGATTAAGATGGGAAATGCGTCGAAAGTAAAGGTGAAGCGTACCGAAGGCACATGGGCCTGGCCGGAGGCCTGGGGGAGGGGCACGGGATTAATCCGGATAAATGTAAAATAAGCAGGATTAAGAGGGTAAATGTTCAAAATGGAGGGTTTAAGGTAGGAAATGGGTCGGAGATGAAGCGAAAGCGTGCCGGGGTACAGTGGTCAGGGCGGAGGCCAGTGCGTGCGTGGGATCGGATACGAGAAGATTAAGCCGGATTAAGGGGGATAAATGTTTAAAATGGTGGGATTAATAGGGAGAAATGGGTCGGAGACGAAGGGGAAGCGTGCCGCAGGCACGTGGGCCGGGCCAGAGGCAAAGGAATGCGCGGGATTTAGCCGGCTAAAGAGGGATAAGAGTTTAAAATGATGGAATTAAAGGGAGAATGAAGCGGAGTTGAAGTGAAAGCGTGCCGAAGGCACGTAGGCCGGACACCCATAAATATTTTGGGGCGAGCGAAGCGAGCTGCATATGTTTGGAAGCGATCGGAGTGAGCCGAACGGGTTGAACAGACCCTCCGGCGAGCGAAGCGAGCCGTACATGTCCGGAGGCGAGCGGAGCGAGCTAAATGGTTGAATAGGCCGGCGGGCCCTCCGTCGAGGGGCCGGCGGGCCCTCCGGCGAGCGAAGCGAGCCATACATGTCCGGAGACGAGCGGAGCGAGCTGAACAAGAGGCCGGCCGGCGAGCGGAGCGAGCTCAACGGGTTAAACAGGCCGGCGGGCCCTCCGGCGAGCGAAGCGAGCCGTACATGTCCGGAGGCGAGCGGAGCGAGCTGAAAGGATTAAACAGGCCCTCCGGCGAGCGAAGCGAGCCATACATGTCCGGAGGCGAGCGGAGCGAGCTGAAAGGATTAAACAGGCCCTCCGGCGAGCGAAGCGAGCCGTACATGTCCGGAGGCGAGCGGAGCGAGCTGAAAGGATTAAACAGGCACTCGGGCGATGAAGCGAGCCATACATGTCCGGAGGCGAGCGGAGCGAGCTGAAAGGATTAAACAGGCCCTCCGGCGAGCGAAGCGAGCCATACATGTCCGGAGGCGAGCGGAGCGAGCTGAAAGGATTAAACAGGCCCTCCGGCGAGCGAAGCGAGCCATACATGTCCGGAGGCGAGCGGAGCGAGCTGAAAGGATTAAACAGGCCCTCCGGCGAGCGAAGCGAGCCATACATGTCCGGAGGCGAGCGGAGCGAGCTGAAAGGATTAAACAGGCCCTTCGGCGAGCGAAGCGAGCCATACATGTCCGGAGGCGAGCGGAGCGAGCTGAAAGGATTAAACAGGCCCTCCGGCGAGCGAAGCGAGCCGTACATGTCCGGAGGCGAGCGGAGCGAGCTGAAAGGATAAAACAGGCCCTCCGGCGAGCGAAGCGAGCCGTACATGTCCGGAGGCGAGCGGAGCGAGCTGAAAGGATTAAACAGGCCCTCCGGCGAGCGAAGCGAGCCGTACATGTCCGGAGGCGAGCGGAGCGAGCTGAAAGGATTAAACAGGCACTCGGGCGATGAAGCGAGCCATACATGTCCGGAGGCGAGCGGAGCGAGCTGAAAGGATTAAACAGGCCCTCCGGCGAGCGAAGCGAGCCGTACATGTCCGGAGGCGAGCGGAGCGAGCTGAAAGGATTAAACAGGCACTCGGGCGATGAAGCGAGCCATACATGTCCGGAGGCGAGCGGAGCGAGCTGAACAAGAACAGGCCGGCCGGCGAGCGGAGCGAGCTGAACGGGTTAAACAGGCCGGCGGGCCCTCCGGCGAGCGAAGCAAGCCGTACATGTCCGGAGGCGAGCGGAGCGAGCTGAACAAGAACAGGCCGGCCCGCGAGCGGAGCGAGCTGAACGGATTGAACAGGCCTGCGGGCCCTCCGGCGAGCGAAGCGAGCTGTACATGTCCGATGGCGAGCGGAGCGAGCTGAACGGATTGAAAAGGCCCTCCGGCGAGCGAAGCGAGCCCCGATGAACTGACCAAATGATAACCGTAGTCCAAAGACGAGCGAAGCGAGCCTTGAGGGAATATCCAAAAGGCCAGCGCATCGAACTCTATTCTCCACAAGATCCAAACATTTTCAAAGAGCGTGCTAGGGGTCCTTAAAGCGCCCCGCGCTTTCAAAAATATTTTATTACATTTCGCCCAGTCTAAACCGCTAAAGCAGTCCCGAAGGGACTGGTTATATACTAGAAAGATGCTTTCGACATTTGCACAAAAAAAATTAAGGCTCTTTTTCTTGGGATTTTTTCGATTTGGGACTTGCACATTCTAGGGGTAACTTTTTGATGCGCATCCGGGAAAAATACGCATTTTTCATTTTGGGTTCAGTGTCGCGGAGAAACCGGTTTAAAAACCGGTTTGCCCAGGTAAAAATTTTTTTAAAAGGCCTAAATCAAAAATCGGCTCGGTGAAGATAAATCTACACAGTGGTAGCTACATTTTGATATATGGGTCGAGGGGTCTACCATGGCCAGGGGAGGCTGGAAAAATGGCAACGTGTGGCCAAGTCGGGTGCGCGAGTCGGAAATTCCCTTATAATTTTTTTGAGAGTTGAGATAAATGTGCGCGATAAAAAGCAAAGTTGTAGAGCTTGACGAGACGAATCCAATGGTATACTGCGCGAGTTGTGAAACCAAACCTTTATCGAGATATAAGCTTAAACCGGTTTCAAAAATCGGTTTATATAGGTAAAACTTTTTTCCTTTTGAATTTTTCTATACCCAATGTATTATAATTATTGTAGAGAATAAAAAGGCGGATAAAATGAGATAATGCGTGCGCGGGATTAAGCCGGATAAAGGGGGATTAAGCCGGATTAAGAGGGATAAATGTTCAAAATGGAGGGATTAAGGTGGAAAATGAGTCGAAAATGCAGGGGAATCGCGCCAAAGGCACTTGGGCTGGGCTGGAGGCCCAGGGGTGCGCGGGATTAAGCCGGATAAAGCGGGATTAAGACGGATTAAGAGGGATAAATGTTAAAAATGGAGGGATTTTGGTGGAAAATAGTTCGAAAATGCAGGGGAAGTGTGCCGAAGGTATGTGGGCTGGGCCGAAGGCCCAGGGGTGCGTGTGATTAAGCCGGATAAAGGGGGATTAAGCCGGATTAAGAGGGATAAATATTCAAAATGAAGGGATTAAGGTGGAAAATAATTCGAAAGTGAAGGGGAAGTGTGCCGAAGGTATGTGGGCTGGGCCGAAGGCCCAGGGGTGCGTGTGATTAAGCCGGATAAAGGGGGATTAAGCCGGATTAAGAGGGATAAATATTCAAAATGAAGGGATTAAGGTGGAAAATAATTCGAAAGTGAAGGGGAAGTGTGCCGAAGGTATGTGGGCTGGGCCGAAGGCCCAGGGGTGCGTGGGATTAAGACGGATAAAGGGGGATTAAGCCGGATTAACAGGGATAATGGTTCAAAATGAAAGGATTAAAGTGGAAAATGCGTCGAAAGTAATGGGGAAGCGTGCCGAAGGCACGAGGGCCGGTGCGTGCACGGGATTAAGCCGGATAAAAGGGGATTAAGCCGGATAAAGGGGGATTAAGCCGGATTAAGAGGGATAAAAATTCAAATTGGAGGGATTAAGATGGGAAATGCGTCGAAAGTAAAGGTGAAGCGTACCGAAGGCACATGGGCCTGGCCGGAGGCCTGGGGGAGGGGCACGGGATTAATCCGGATAAATGTAAAATAAGCAGGATTAAGAGGGTAAATGTTCAAAATGGAGGGTTTAAGGTAGGAAATGGGTCGGAGATGAAGCGAAAGCGTGCCGGGGTACAGTGGTCAGGGCGGAGGCCAGTGCGTGCGTGGGATCGGATACGAGAAGATTAAGCCGGATTAAGGGGGATAAATGTTTAAAATGGTGGGATTAATAGGGAGAAATGGGTCGGAGACGAAGGGGAAGCGTGCCGCAGGCACGTGGGCCGGGCCAGAGGCAAAGGAATGCGCGGGATTTAGCCGGCTAAAGAGGGATAAGAGTTTAAAATGATGGAATTAAAGGGAGAATGAAGCGGAGTTGAAGTGAAAGCGTGCCGAAGGCACGTAGGCCGGACACCCATAAATATTTTGGGGCGAGCGAAGCGAGCTGCATATGTTTGGAAGCGATCGGAGTGAGCCGAACGGGTTGAACAGACCCTCCGGCGAGCGAAGCGAGCCGTACATGTCCGGAGGCGAGCGGAGCGAGCTAAATGGTTGAATAGGCCGGCGGGCCCTCCGTCGAGGGGCCGGCGGGCCCTCCGGCGAGCGAAGCGAGCCATACATGTCCGGAGACGAGCGGAGCGAGCTGAACAAGAGGCCGGCCGGCGAGCGGAGCGAGCTCAACGGGTTAAACAGGCCGGCGGGCCCTCCGGCGAGCGAAGCGAGCCGTACATGTCCGGAGGCGAGCGGAGCGAGCTGAAAGGATTAAACAGGCCCTCCGGCGAGCGAAGCGAGCCATACATGTCCGGAGGCGAGCGGAGCGAGCTGAAAGGATTAAACAGGCCCTCCGGCGAGCGAAGCGAGCCGTACATGTCCGGAGGCGAGCGGAGCGAGCTGAAAGGATTAAACAGGCACTCGGGCGATGAAGCGAGCCATACATGTCCGGAGGCGAGCGGAGCGAGCTGAAAGGATTAAACAGGCCCTCCGGCGAGCGAAGCGAGCCATACATGTCCGGAGGCGAGCGGAGCGAGCTGAAAGGATTAAACAGGCCCTCCGGCGAGCGAAGCGAGCCATACATGTCCGGAGGCGAGCGGAGCGAGCTGAAAGGATTAAACAGGCCCTCCGGCGAGCGAAGCGAGCCATACATGTCCGGAGGCGAGCGGAGCGAGCTGAAAGGATTAAACAGGCCCTTCGGCGAGCGAAGCGAGCCATACATGTCCGGAGGCGAGCGGAGCGAGCTGAAAGGATTAAACAGGCCCTCCGGCGAGCGAAGCGAGCCGTACATGTCCGGAGGCGAGCGGAGCGAGCTGAAAGGATAAAACAGGCCCTCCGGCGAGCGAAGCGAGCCGTACATGTCCGGAGGCGAGCGGAGCGAGCTGAAAGGATTAAACAGGCCCTCCGGCGAGCGAAGCGAGCCGTACATGTCCGGAGGCGAGCGGAGCGAGCTGAAAGGATTAAACAGGCACTCGGGCGATGAAGCGAGCCATACATGTCCGGAGGCGAGCGGAGCGAGCTGAAAGGATTAAACAGGCCCTCCGGCGAGCGAAGCGAGCCGTACATGTCCGGAGGCGAGCGGAGCGAGCTGAAAGGATTAAACAGGCACTCGGGCGATGAAGCGAGCCATACATGTCCGGAGGCGAGCGGAGCGAGCTGAACAAGAACAGGCCGGCCGGCGAGCGGAGCGAGCTGAACGGGTTAAACAGGCCGGCGGGCCCTCCGGCGAGCGAAGCAAGCCGTACATGTCCGGAGGCGAGCGGAGCGAGCTGAACAAGAACAGGCCGGCCCGCGAGCGGAGCGAGCTGAACGGATTGAACAGGCCTGCGGGCCCTCCGGCGAGCGAAGCGAGCTGTACATGTCCGATGGCGAGCGGAGCGAGCTGAACGGATTGAAAAGGCCCTCCGGCGAGCGAAGCGAGCCCCGATGAACTGACCAAATGATAACCGTAGTCCAAAGACGAGCGAAGCGAGCCTTGAGGGAATATCCAAAAGGCCAGCGCATCGAACTCTATTCTCCACAAGATCCAAACATTTTCAAAGAGCGTGCTAGGGGTCCTTAAAGCGCCCCGCGCTTTCAAAAATATTTTATTACATTTCGCCCAGTCTAAACCGCTAAAGCAGTCCCGAAGGGACTGGTTATATATAAATTATAATATGATGATGATGATGAATGATAGTGAATTTTGTAAAAAACAAAACTCGAGACTCGACTCATGAAAATTTATTTACAGAAAACAAACAATACTTTAAAAAATGAGTAATATTGCTGCGGACATCAAACAAGCTTTATACGCCATTTTGGGAAAGAAAAAGATTGGAAAACCGAATTACCAGTTCCTACAAGAAAACAGCCGAGCGGGTGGAAGATATCGATGCCAATGCACCGTGGATGGTTTAAATTATAGTAAGGTTTACAACATTATTCTTTAATTTATTTAACATATAGTTGGCTATGGGTGCTCACGAAACAAGAAAGATGCGCAGACCAATGCAGCACGAGACTATGGAGAATATTTGCTTCGTGAGGGACTCGTTACTCCAGCCGAATTACCCCAGTTGCAGCTTCAGGTTTTATCATTACAAAAAATATGTATTTTATATTCCAAATTTTCAGCCATCTGACTTGGCAATGGCACCATCCCAACCAGTGGATGTTCCCGGGATTGAGCAGCCCACTTCCTCATTGCCATATCATTCGGAGGGCCTCCCCCCGCAACAAGAGGGCCGACAATTGTTGGATGACTTCGCCGCCGATGGACCAGAGCCGCCGAGTTTCTATGCAAAACCACAAATCCCACAAATGAGTGCTCACGATCTATATGTGGAGCAAAAAGCAGAGCAAGTTGCACAGGTAATCCAAATTCTAATTGGTTTATATCAAAAAATCAAAATCTTTCCAGTCCGAAGCGGTGGACATGACAGCGGAAATTCATGGTGGATGGACATTGGAGAATTGCAAGCAGGCATTGAACGAATATTGTCAAAAGAAACGATTGCCACCAAGGGACTATAAAATTACAAAAACGGGCACCGATCATGCCAGGTTTCGCGCTTTCTAATTCAAAATAAATTTAAATATTTTTAGCACAGTTATTGCCGAGAATGAATTGTTTTTGCCGCAATTGAACAGATGTAAATTTATTCAGAAATTTTTTAATTTTATTTGCCTTTTTTAGCGATTAATGGACGTGGCCAAGGCTCGAACCAAAAAATGGCCATCACTTCTTGCGCACTTTCCCTTGTTCGTCAACTTTTTCACATTGGTTTTTAGTTTTGAAAATAATAAAATAATTTTGAATTGAATTTGCAGGCGACATTCCCCCGGTTTCCGGTGTCCAAGCGGCTCGAGGCCAAAAACAAACAGCCGATAATGTATTTTATTATTATTTTTCCTAAATTCCAACATCATTTATTTTAGTTGTCCGAAATTAAAGTTCAAATTGAACCACATTTTGCCACCCGAATTGAGCAATATTTGGCAACCGTAGGCGTTCAACCGGCCCTCGATGGAATTGATTCGGCCAGCGCCCAAAATCCATGTTCCCTGCTAATCGATCAAAAATTGGCGGAATTTACTTCGACAGAACAAAATGCATTTTCTTCGACAATTGTTTGGGCACCGCCAAGCCAAAATTGGAATGCTTGGAAGTTAGTTTTGAATGGGAAATTGGCCATTTCATTTAAATTTTAGGGCATCCAACATTGACAATCAGCCAATTGCATTTTGGCCAATGGAACAAATTAGCGCAGATTTGTTGAATCAGGAAAATAAAAAAGTGATTTCGGAACGCATTTTCCAATCTCGCCGTTCACTGCCAGTTTTTCAGGTTAGAAAATGGGAAAAAAAACGCAACAAAATATTAAAACCTTCCAGCATCGAGATGAAATAATTCGATCAATTGCCGAAAATCCAGTCGTTTTGATCAAAGGTTCGACCGGATGCGGAAAATCAACGCAGGTTTAACAAAAATTAAAATAATTATTTAAAAAATTATTCAATTCACAGATTTGCCAATATTTGCTGGAAAGTCATGTGTCAGGCAATCGTGGTGCCCATTTCAATTGTTACATAACTCAGCCAAGGCGAATATCAGCCATCACACTGGCCGAAAGGATTGCTGCGGAACGAGGCGAGCAATTGGGCGAATCCGTCGGATATTCCGTCCGGTTTGAGGGATGCACCCCGCGGCCGTATGGAGCAATTATGTAAGTCAATTTTGGATAAAATTAATTTTAAAATTATTTCCTTCAGGTTTGTCACTGTTGGTGTTTTGATGCGTAAAATGGAGATGGGCCTGCGCGGCATTTCCCACGTAATCATCGACGAAATCCACGAAAGGGACATCAACACGGATTTTATTCTCATCGTCATTCGGGACATGATTCGGGCACATCCAAAACTTCGAGTCGTTTTGATGTCCGCAACAATCGATGTAAATTATAAATTTAAATTAATTTAAATATTTAATTTAAATTAATTTAAATATTTAATTTAAATTAATTTAAATATTTAATTTTTTAAAGACGAGCATGTTCACCGAATATTTTGGCCAATGTCCAATCATCGAAATTCAACAACGAGTCCATCCGGTTCAACATTTCTTCCTGGAAGACACAATTGGGATGCTCAAATATATGCCATCAATGCCGGCCGAATCGGCGAAGAAAAAGAAAAAAAGGAAGAAAACTACAGCAGAAAATAGTGAAGGAGGAACAAAAGATGAAGAAGAGGAAGGCGGCGAAGATTCGATGGCATTGAGCGAAAATTTGTTGGTTTGTGCCGAAAATTACCATCCTTTGGTGAAACAGGCCCTCGAACGAATGAATGAGAAGGAAATTCCAATTGAATTGATTGAGGTTTAATTTGCGGTTTATTCAAAATTATAAAAAATATTTGTCAAGATTTTGTTGACGGATATTGACCAAAACGGAAAAAGCGGTGCGGTGCTAATTTTCCTGCCCGGATGGAGTATGATCTCGCTGCTTTGGAATCGACTAATGCTGCATCCAATATTCTCTAATAATAACCGTTTTGTCATTCTACCACTGCATTCTCAACTTTCGGCCAGGGAACAGCATCGAGTGTTCGAGCCGGTCGGGCCAGATCAACGCAAAATAATCCTCTCAACGAACATTGCCGAAACATCGGTCACCATTGATGATGTGGTTTTCGTCATCGATTCATGCCGGTTAGTGATTTTTATTTGGTTTTATTTTAATTAATTAGATTAAAAAAGTGGTAAAAATTAATTTCCAAAACAAAATTAAATAAATAAAATATTTTGATTTTTTTACATATTAATTTTTAACCAATATTTTTATAGAGTTCGCGAAAAAATGTACACATCCCGAAACAACCTGGTCCATTTTGCAAATGTTTGGGCCTCCCGTACAAATTTGGTGCAGCGGAGGGGTCGAGCCGGCCGAGTCCAAGAGGGCTTTTGCTTCCATTTAATCACAAAAGCCCGTTTCGAAGCGTTGGAAGAGCATCGAACGCCGGAAATGTTACGGACCCCGCTGCACGAAATAACATTGACCATCAAATTACTTCGACTTGGCTCCGTTGGCAAATTCCTGGAAAAGGCCGTTCAACCGCCTCCCGTTGATGCCGTCGTTGAGGCCGAGGTTTTTTTTTTTTTATTAATTTTGTTTTTTTATATTTTCCAATTTTTTAAGGTCCTCCTTCGAGAGATGAATGCTTTGGACAAGTTTTTGGAATTGACCGATTTGGGCCGCATTTTGGCCCGTTTACCCATTGAACCAAAATTAGGGAAAATGGTCCTTTTGGGCGCAGCTTTGGGCATTGGGGATTTAATGTTGACTTCAGGTAAAAATTGTAATAAAATTAATAATATTAATTTTGTTTCAGCCGCCGCCACCAGTTTCAATTCACCTTTTGTGCCAAAAGAAAAAATGCACACCAAACTATCGCATATGCACCGATCCTTTTCGGGCAATCGTCCATCCGACCATATTGGCCTGGTCAATTGCAATCAACAATTTGAGCAAGAATTGGAAATTGATGAATCGGCGGTGGACACATTCTGTCGCCGATATTCACTCTCCTACCCTCTGCTGAATATGACACGAGAGGCAAAACGGTGAGTTAAATTTATTTAATATTTAATGAAAATAAAATTATTGTGATGGTAACATTAGGGCATTTAGGACCTCGTTTTTAGCGCGAATTATTATATTCCATCGAGAAATATACTGAAAAATTTATAAAAATGTCTAAATGTGTTTAACAAGCCCGAAAAAAATATTTGTCTCTGAGCGGATTCGAACCCGAGACCTAAAGTGTAGCATAACTAGAGAGTTTTCTTTGGACTAAAAACTTCAAATAAGAAAATTTTTGGAAATATTCTTAATAAATCCTAACTAGCTTAAACATAGCACTAACGGTGATAAGGTTATAAAAATGGCCATATTTTTTATTTTTGAACTTTATGCCCGATTTGACCTCAAAAAATAAGATTTTAAACGCACTATTAGACCAACCATGACGGATTTAAATCAATAAAAAAAGCCTTTAACTTTAATGATTAAAATTTCCACAGGCAATTGTACGAAGTGCTGACCAAAATTTGCTCTTTTCCCGAAACTGCCTTCATCCCATATCCAATCAATGTGCATGGTCCCGATCCAAAATTGGATTTGTTCCTCTCAATGTTGGTTGCCGCTTACTATCCAAACATTTGCTATATTCGGTAATCAAAATGAATAAATAAATTTAAAAAATGTCCACAATTTTAAAGGGATCGCCGCCGAGTGTTCACACTGGAACGTGCCGTTGCCCTCCTCTCAAACATGTCCGTTTGTGTTCCATTCAATCGAGGCGAACAACCCAATTTCCCTTCACCGCTCTTCATGTTCACTGAAAAGGTAAAAAATGTCATAAATTCCACCCAATCGCCCTGACTAATACCGATTTGCTCCCAATTTTAACATTTAACTCTGGGATTTCATCCTCTCTGGTCCATTTAAGAAGTAGAAAAATTACTCTCCTCTGACGAGTATTGAACTTTTAACCTCCTCCCCTTACCCAGGAAAAAGACTAAACCAATTAACCAAAAAAAAAAAAAACACTAAGTTTGAGGCCCTTTTTCTTCCTTTTTTTTATTGTGCAGGTAAAAGTGTTAGATGAGTCCAACTATGTCCAATCAACAAAACCCTCATGGATCGACGAATTTGCCGATCTTTCACTTCTCTCAAAATTCCAGCTCCGGACTTCATGCATTTCCTGCAAACAATGCTCAATGATCAGTCCCATTCAATTACTTTTGTTTGGCAGCCGCCGGGTTGACGCAATTGGGCCCAACAAAGTGCAACTGGATAAAATGTTTGTGCAATTTTATTCAATTAATGAATTAATGCCCAATTTTTAGGATCCCATTGGACATGTCCGCCAAATTGGCCGCCCAAATTGTGGCCCTTCGCCCGTGTTTGGACGCATTGATTGTGCGAACTTGTACTCATCCCGAACAATTGGCTGAACAACCGGAAAATGTAAATATAATTTAAATTAAATTAATGTAAAATTATTAAAGGACAAAATATTGGCCGAATTGATTTGTGAATTGTCCTCTGAAAATGGCTGGCTACCAACCGGCGAAGAGGGATTGGCTCCGATTGAAGGCACATCCGGCCAAGGCCAATCATCGTCCCAACCAAAAATGGAATATCGTTATAATATGGCCGAACAGAATTCATATACAATGGCGCAAAGGTTAATTATTTGATTAAAAAAATCAATAATAGGAATTTAATAAAGATAAAGATACACGCATACACCGAAAATGGTCGTTCAAGATCATTGTCCAAACCGGTTTTCAACAATTTACAGGGATTAAACCATTAAACCGAAAAACCAAAGATTTATTTCGGATTTAGCGGTGTTGAAAAATCCTTAAAACCAATTTCAAAACATACTTTAATTTAATTGTCTTAAACTTCTTTCGGTTTCGCTTTGAAATTTTGTCGGCTAATTAACAATTCTAATATCATTCGATATCTTTTAATTAATTACAATTTTCAGGCCCGAATTGTCTTTGCCACAGCCTTTCCATCTCCACCGAAGTCCATCACGCAAACGTCCCTTCGGTGCACCACCACCCTTTCTACCGACATATGGATATGGCGATCGACCAATGCCAAGTCAGTAAATTATTTCAAATTAATAATATTCCCATATTTTTTCCAGTTCCATTCCCACCAAACCCGGCTGGAACCGAGGCGATCGCAGCGGCCACCGGTTTAGCAGAAATGGCGGCGGCTGCAAATGCAGTTCCTTTTGAACAACGCGATTTTAGCTCAATGGCTGGATACGGGTAAATTTTTTATTCAAAAAATAATATGAAAATTAAAATAAATTTTATCATTTCAATTTCTCATTTTTCCTCAATTTCAGTCCAAGCAATTATTTTGGTAGTGGTCGACCCGAAGCAATGATACCCCAACACCGTCATTTGCACCAAAATGGAGGCCCAGTGTTCCAGGGAACATTCCCAAAAGGATCAAAAAGAGGAGGAGGAGGTCGCGGACGAGGAAGAGGCGCCGGAAGAGGACGAGGATATTTTTGAAGAAAGAAGAGAAATAAATTATTTTTTATTGTATCTCATTGTCCTCATTTTCCTCATTTATTTTTTGGTTTTTTTCACGATTTTTTCTTTATATTAAATTAACACAGTACAACACAGAATTTGATAAATTTTACAGTTTTTAAATGGGAAAATTTTGGGACTCTATTAACAAATTAGGGAAAATTCAGTTCATTTTTTATCAAATTTTAAAAAAAAACATTCAATTTATCATAAAAGAAGTAAAAACAATTCATCAGCTTAACAAACTTAATATTTTCGATCCTTTTGAATTCGTTCAATTCCTCAATTTACGGTGTAATTCGTTTTGGGTCACGTGGGAAAAGGGAAGAAAGTCGAACATTTCCGAGGCCCAGGAAAAGCATTGTGACGCGTTCAAGTCCTTAAAAACAAAATATTTTCTGAATAATTCCCAAAAATGTGAAAATGAACCAATTCCTCCGCCGGCATGCGGTGGGCAGCCATATTTGAATGCGTCCACGTAGGCTTTGATCTTTTCCAAATCAATATTGTGCAACTTTGCTCGTTCCGTCAAAAGTGCAGGGTCATGGACACGTTGGGCGCCGGACAGGATTTCCTCACCTACAAAAATGGCGAAATTAATTTTAAAAATATTTTTATTTTTAATTGTTTGGATAAAGCCAAAATTTTTTAAGCCAATAAATTTAAGACATATTTTTGAGTTAATCCAAAAATTGATTTTGCACATTCACAAAAGGACTAAATGGAGAAATCCGCCAAATTCAGTCCAAACCCGAATGTGCCAATTTTGAAAAATATTTCATTTATTTTTGGCCTACCTCTCATGAACATATCATAGCTGTTCGAGTATTTGCCATCCTTGGGATCCGGCATTGTGTAGAATGGACGAACGGCAAGTGGGAATTTGTCGAGCACGTAAAAATCGGTTTGATGGCGTTCTCGCACAATTCGGCCCAACAATTTTTCATTTGGAGTGCTCAAATCCTGCAAAAAATTTGTCAAAAACCAAAGGATTTGGAAGTATCTTGGAACCGTTTAAAATAACTCATCAAGGACTGAACTAGTTTTAATGATTTTGTTATCAAATAATAAAATTTGTTTCAGTAATGATGAAGTTTTGTCCAAAAAAACCATTAAAAATGACCTTTACCATGATTTAGCAAAATTTTCCAGTGGTTTTTTGACCAAAACTCAATCATTTCTGAACCAATTTAAATAAAATTATTATTATTTGATAGCCAAAACTCTTCTCTTTTATTTGATATTAAAATCATCCAAAATTGGTTCAAAACTTGATTAATTATGATAAGCGGTGCCAATTTGGGTCGCTCCCCCCTAATTTTAACCTCTTCATCGCCTTGTTCAACACCGGCCTCGCGCAACATTGTCACCGCTTGAGGATATCTTTAGGGTAAATAAATTAATAATTTTGATATTTGAATTTTGGACTAAACTGCAAAATGAGTGGTTTTTCCGTGTAGAGGAATGGTTCGCTGGGATATTGGCGGCGAATTGTCTCAATTTCGGTTGAATATTCCGACTGGAGTGTTTTGAACAGTTCAATGAGCATTTCGGCAATTGTGTTCATCACCTAAAATTAATTGGGTTATTTTATAATTTATTCCCTTCCAACCTCATGGTAATGAAATTTGAAGGCCATTTCCAGGTCAAGTCCCACAAATTCGGTCAAATGTCGGTGGGTGTTACTGTCTTCGGCACGAAAAACGGCACCAACCGTGAACACACGGTCAAAATCGCCGGCAATGGCCATTTGTTTGTACAATTGCGGCGATTGGGCCAAATAGGCTGATCCCTTGAAATAGCTGACCTAAAAAATTGAAATAATTTTAAATCAAATTAATTAATAATTTCGGAAATAACCTCAAACACGTTGGCGCCTCCTTCGCTGGCTGCCGAAATAATTTTGGGCGTATGAATTTCGGTGAAACCCCTTTTGGACAGTGCCGAACGAAATGTGTCGCAAATGCCGGCCTGCACCCGAAATATTGCTTGGCTGGTTGGAGTGCGCAAATCAAGCACCCTAAAATGAATATATTTTTTCATTTTTTAAGAAATTTGACCGACCTATTATCAAGTCGAGTGTCCAACTTGACCACGGCCAATCCCTCGTCCTGATTTTGCTCTGGCCTAGACGCATCCTCAATTTGTAGGGGAAGTCGGGGTTCGGCGGCCGAAACGATGAACAATTTTTGTATTCGAATTTCCACATCACTTTGGCTGCAACTCGAAACGGGCGAAGGTGTTTTGGCCACAGTGCCGAAAACATCCACAATTGATTCCTTTAAAAATTCAGAATAAATTAATAAAATTCGTTTTTATAAACCTTTGAAATGTTTTGGGTAAATTTGACGAATTGTTTGCTGATTTCTGGCCCAACAAACATTACTCCTTGAACACTGTGAATTCGTTGACGAATACAGGCAAAACAATTTTTGCCTTTTCCGCGTGAATCATGCAATCGACCTCGAATCCAAACCTTCAAAACTCAAATTTATTTCAAATCGCATTTGTTTGTTATACCTGAAGTCCATCCATTTTGGCATCAATTTTGCCAATCTCAACAAATTGCACATCTTCGCGTTTTTCCGAGGATTGAACCAGTCCATAGGAACCATAATTACCGGCTGAGACATCTTCTGCTGCTGCTTGTTGTTGTTCGGCCATTTTATAAGGCTAATAAATTTATTGATTTGATCTGTGAATGAATTTTTAGAAAATTATTTGTTTTACCCCTCGGTCACAATGGGGCGTTTGTCTGCCGCGGAGAGCGGAGAGCGTTTTGGCATTCCGCCGAGTGTTGGTCACATAAAACGGAATTTTTCATTCCGTCGCCGACAAAAAATTTCCGCCCATTTTGTGGTCACATAACCAATTTCCTCCTAAATCATTGTGACCACAAAATAGGACGGAATTTTTTTCGGCGACGGAATGCGGAATTCCGTTTTATGTGACCACTCAGATTTTCAGGAAAACGCCGAACGGAAATCGAATGCAATTCCGTCGTCGCAAAACGCCGAAGTGGTCACAATAAAATTTGAGAGTTTTTCCGCTCTTTCAATTTAAAATTAAATTTATTTTTAAAAATTATTTTAAAATTTCAAAAATTTAATAAAAATCTAAAATCAGGTATATCTTAATCAGAAAAATTTCCTCTTTTTAATGATATAAAAATCAAATGAAAATATAAAAAATTTATATGATTTATATTTTGCATCTTCATAAATAATCTTTTTCCTCATCCAAATAAATAAATTCTTATATCATTGAATAGAGCAGAGTTTTTTACATAGGATAGGATCAATTTGGAAAGCTTATAAAATTTTTTAATATTTTTTATTTATTTTTAAAAATGTCTAGTCGAGGGTTTTTGGGCAAAATACAAGGAATTCCGCTCGGCGGAGGACGGAAAAATTCAAATTATTTGAATTGCCGGCGTTTTCGGTTCGACGGAAAAAAAGGCCAAAATCGCTCCACTGTGACCAGCATCAGCGGAAAACCCGATCGGCGGAAAAACGTCGGGCGTTTTTCCGCTGTCTCATTCCGCTAGAATGGTCACAATAAAAAAACGCTGGGCGGAAAGCTTTTTTCCGTTCGACCGAAAACGCTCGACGTTTCTGCTGGGGTGGTCAATAGAGAAAACGCGGCGGAAAGCGTTTTTCCGCTCGACGGAAAAAAAGGTCGGCGTTTTCCGCTGTAATGTGACATAGTTTTCCGTCGCGGAGAACGGAAAACGCCCCATTGTGACCGAGGGGTTAATGCAAAAAAAAAATAAGCGAATTAATTTTAAGGCGCGGCTTAATTTAATAAAATTTTATGAATGATGAAATATTTTCGACATAAATATGAGGAAGGAATGGAAAGACGAAGGATGATGCAAATTTTCGCATCCTCTCATCAAGTTCTAAAATCGATTGTTTTTTGTCTTCGCAAAAAAAATGATTTTGGAAAATTATTAACTAGCTTGGGCTTGAAAATTCACCGAATCGAGTAGCGCAAAAATAAAATATTATTAAATTGGCTAAATTATTTTTCTACTAAATTTTATAGATAAATTAATTTTATTTATTTTTTACCCTTTTCTTGACCGATACGGAATTATAATTAAAAACTATTCCAGAGATTTGATAATATTCATTCAACAAAATGATGATGATTGATGAAAGCTTAATTCCATCAACCAGTAGCTCAACAAATCCACCAAGCAACATTTCAATTTCAAATTCCTCAAATAATGTTGAACAACAATCGACGCAGACCATCGCCAAACAAATGCAAAATTCGGATGAAAATGAACGAAAACGGGAAGAATGCTTGATGAGGGTTTTGCAGAAGGAAAGCCGCTTTGAAAAGCTGAAACCCAAATGTCACAAAGCGAAACAAGATTTGGTTAGTTTTTAGATAAAAAGAATTCTAACTTGAATAAATTTTGGAAGAATCCAGAGAAAAAAAATGACGCTAAAAGAATAAAGTTAAAATAATTAATTCACATCTTTTCGCTTTTAATCGATCAAATCAAAATATTTTCACAAAAGTTACTAAAATCTTTTTAAATTTAAGTTTGACAAGTTCCAAGAGGCCATTCTCAATCGTCGATGCGACATTTTCCAGAGGAGAAAGCAACAATTGGATGCGGAATTCGATGTCCGAAGAAAGGTTTTGGAAAATTTTATTATTTTGTGATTAATAATTTAATTTTAGTCAATTCAATCAAATCGAAAAATTCGAATGGAAATGTTAGCCAGAAGGCAGGAAGGTCAACGCCAAATTGTTCGGGATAATTTTGAGTGGGAAAAAATGCAAGTGAAAAGACAAATTGGTGATCAGATTGAGGAAAAATTGAAGGCCATCGACGAGGAGGAACGCCGATTGGAAGGTTTTAAAATCTAATATTAATTAGAATTTAATTTATTTACTAATTTTGTAGCAAATCTTTCGGAACATTTGTCCGCCACTTCATCCACCAATCCAACTGGGAATGCATCGAAAATTGCCAAATTTCAATTGGAGAGGCCAACAACCAACAAAAATGCCAAGGAAAATGGGAAAGCCGAAAATGGCAGAAGGAAAAGGAAAGCACCCATAGAAGAGGAGGAAGAAGAAGAGGAAGAGGAAAATGGCATCGGAAGGAATGGTGGCAGACTCAAATTGTGGAAGAATGTTCCGGTAGTGATCGCAAAATTGCCGGACAAATCCATTCAAGAGGATTTGGAATTGTTTTGAAAGAGGAGACTGAAAGAAATAATAAATTCAAATGAATTAAATTCCAAATGAAGTTCAAATTATATTTGTTTTTTTTTCCATAAATATTCAAATAATTATCACAGACATTTTTTTATCTGTACAAAATATTGAATATTTCAATGCACCACCAAAAATATACCAAAAATATTCCTCAATAAGTATTTTTTATTGGACAAATCTACTCAACCAAATACCAAAAATCCAATCTCTTCTGTGTTTTTTTCACAAATAAAAATGAGAAAATATTCTACAATTTTTGTTCCAATAAATTTGCTTTTTTGCCCATATTTTGGTCAATTTAATTAATTCAACAAATTTTAATTTATTTTTAGGAATTAATTTGCGTCCCATTTCAACAAACTCATAACATGGATTTGAGCCAAGAGGTTTTCAATCAATCAATAATTCAATGTAAAGTTGAATGAATTCTTCAGGTCCGCCTTTATGAAAACAATGCGGAAAGGGACCAAATCGACAATATGTCCGAATTATTTGCAATGATAAATGCACTGGAATGTTTGGAGAAAGTTTATTCCCGCGACTATGTCTCCTCAAATGAATACACCGCCGAATGCTCAAAATTGCTCGTTCAAATCAAAGTAAAACCACAAAATTACATTATTTTACCCAAAATTTTATTGGAAGGTTGCCCTTCGCCTTTTGCCTGGGACAAGCATCGACGATTTTGTGTGCCAACATCGAATCCAATGCCCGGCCGCCCTGCTCCGAATTCGCGAAGATCGACCGATCACAGTTCGAGATGATAAGGTTCATTCATACATTTAAAAATATTTCAATATTTATTGGATTTAATTTGGCGAAAAAGTATTGGAAACTGCGAATAGGTTTTAGTGGTTTAATGATTTGTCAAATCCCATACCCAATCGAAATCGATAGATCTCGTCAAGTCGGATCGAATGGTATATAATTTATCATGGTTTATTAAAAAGTTAAGGGTATTAAACTGTTTAAACCATTTCATGGGTTTTTTTTTGTTCAAAACTGATTTAAAATTGGTTAAACCTAAGCCGAATTAATTTTATATAATTAGATATATGATTTTTGGGTCTAGAACAAACCGTTGAACCGCAATACCCTTTTCATTTTAAATCAATATATTTTTTCAGGGCAATCAACTAAAATGCATTGCGGACATAGTTGAACTGTTCATCACCTCATTGGACCAATTGAAGTTGAACATTCGTGCGGCGGATGAGCTTTACCCAAATTTGAGTGAATTATTCGTCTCAATCAATGCAATGAGCACTTTGCCCGAAGAACATGACGCAAAATTGAAAGTCAAAATGTGGTCAGTCTAAATTTAATTTTAATGAACGAATTTATTTAAATATTCATTTTAGGCATGACAAATTGAAAGGGATGGCCGCACACGAGGAATTGTCGGATGAGACGGCCCGACAAATGGTATTTGAATTGGAAACTGCTTACAATGCATTCCAACGATTTCTTCGCTCCAATTAATGATGCACAATTTTGACAAAAAATTGCCCCATTTTATTTTATTTTAATTTTTTCAACAAATTATTTGATGTAAATTTATTATTAATAAATATTTCATCTTTTAATCGATTTCTTTTTTGTTTCCCTTCTTTTCCTTCAAATTCGGCATTTTCGGCGAATTTAATTCGAATCCAAATGGAAAAAGTTGCAATCAATGTTATTGAGCAGCAAATGAGTTGAATTAAAGTTGGCAATGAGACTTGGAAATTGTGGAAATAAAATAATTCGAGCAGTAAAAAAGCAATGAATGCCAAATTATAGCAAAAATGAAATTGGTGAAGTTGGCAAAATTGATGCCGGAAAAGAAGATGGAATTTGAGCAAAAATTGTTGTGAATTGGCAAGCAAAATTAGATGGAAAAGTAGTGGGAGATCAGTGCATTTTTTCGAGTCTGGAAAATCTTGAAATAATCGGTGAAAGAATGATCAAACCTTTTCCGAATATTGACGTCTGAAATTTAGCTGGATCCGATAAAATCAACCAAGAAGAACCGAATAATTGCAAAATTTCAATGACCATCCAACCACGAAAAAGACGACCAACAATTTGAGGCGATTTCGTGTCCATCGCATCCGTCATCCCATTTTAATAAATTAATTTGTTGCCGGTGAAAATTTCAAAAATTCATACTTTTTAGGCCAGTAATTCCATAAATACTCAATTTTTTGTTCCCTTATCTTTCCACTTTTCTTTCTGCATTTCATTTGGTTGCTGATTCATGATCCTCATAAGAAAAATAATATTTGTCATGTACCGGTTTTCTTTCTCTTCCATTTTTCCTTCCTTCCTTCCTTAATTTATGAATGATAAACAATGAAATGATGATGATGAGCAATGAGTCAAATTAATTCCGCAAGTGTCAAAAAAATTGATTATTAAAATCTCCACCATTATCATGGAAAGGAAAGGTTGCTTGCTTTTCTCCTCTAATTCTAATGTTTATTATTGGATTTATTTGCTGCTGACGTTGCTCCTTTTTGCACTTCCATCCATTCGCCGGTCAATAATACCATTTTATTGGTCGGTTCTGCAGCAATGTTTGGTAGAATTCAAAGTTTATTCCCCGGCCTCCCCCATGGGTCGCGGTCCAATGTCATCCGCATTTTTATATTTTTATCAGCCGCAAGCATCTTTTGTCTCTTCCATTCTCCCTCCCTGTATTTTTTTAACAAACACCAATCAATTTTTCATTCATTTTTAATTTAGGTAATTTAATTATTACCTATTCAAATATTCCAAATTCCATCGATTTTTTATCTCAAATTTGTGATCGCTTAAATTTGATAAATCACAAATAGCTCTCTTTAAAACCTACCCAACTGAAACAGTGAACTTTTTAATTTTCATTTTCATAAACCTATTTTAACGAATTAAATATTTAGCTTGATATATATTTAAAGTTTTTAAAAAACTTTGGCCAATTTTCCATCAAATTAATCTGACTGAAAATCAAACATGGCCAATAGATCTGGCAATAATCCACAGCGTGCCGGCAATGGCGGTCCAGGAGCTGGTGGTCCTACCAGAACATGTCAATTCAAGGTTTATTAATTCAAAATTAATCATCAAACTTTCACCACAATCAATAAAATTGTTTACACAAAAAACCGGATGAACGTATTAGCTTACTTTATTAACAAGCAAATAGGAAACATTGAAGATTGAAATTGATGATTAGGATTTGAATTTTAAATATTTATGTAAAAAACAAAAAATCATTCTAAAACTTATAATATTCATTTTTCCAAACAGCTTGTACTGCTTGGCGAATCTGCAGTTGGCAAATCTTCGTTGGTGTTGCGATTTGTGAAGGGCCAATTCCACGAATACCAAGAATCGACCATCGGCGCCGCTTTCCTCACTCAAACAATTTGCCTGGACGAGGCCACCGTCAAATTCGAAATTTGGGACACCGCCGGCCAAGAACGGTACCATTCCCTGGCTCCAATGTATTATCGAGGTGCACAGGCCGCCATCGTCGTTTATGACATCACAAATCAGGTTTGAAAATGGCCAAAAACCTTAAGATGAACCAAAAAACCTTAAGATGACCCAAAAACCTTAAGATGGTCAAGAAACCTTAAGATGACTCAAATCCTAAAGATTGTAGAAAATCTCAAGAAGAATAGATATATATTTTTTTTCATTATTTATTACATTACATTTCGGTTAATCATTATACGAAAAGATGAAAAATTAACCCAAATTTTCACATCATATTTCCATAAAAATTGATAATTATTTAAGGAATCATTCGCCAAAGCAAAGAATTGGGTGCGTGAATTGCAACGTCAAGCATCGCCAACAATTGTGATCGCATTGGCCGGCAACAAAGCGGATATGGCGGCAAAAAGAGTTGTGGAATATGAGGAGGCACAGGCATATGCCGAGGACAATGGCCTACTTTTCATGGAGACATCCGCAAAATCATCGATGAATGTCAACGACATTTTCCTCGCAATCGGTATATATTTCTGTTTTTTAATCAAAATTGAATAAAAATTGAGTTTTTTAGAAGGAAAAATGAAGGGAAATTTAGCATAAAAAATAAATATTTCCATTTTTTGTTTAAATTTTTTGCTCATTTTCAGCGAAAAAACTGCCAAAGACGGAAGGCGGTGGTGGACCGGCCGGAAGTGGCCGCGAACGAGGGATCAACTTGAACGAAAGCGAGGCACAAACTGGGCGACGGTCTTGCTGTGGCGGCGGCAATTGAGGAGGGAAATATTGTGGCGAAAATGGACGAATTATTGGCACAAACAAATACATTCATTGACGACTGACTATCTCCCTCCACCCCATTTTTCCACCTTTTGACTATGGAACCCCACACCACACATTCATTTTGACTCTTTTTTGTGTACCCTCGAAAATGAATTCACCCACATGAAAATATTCTAATTAATTCATATTATTTCATTTATTCAATTTCGCATTATTTTAAATAAATTCAGCAAAATGGTTCGGTCAAATTTTGGGAAAATCATCGGTGGATTATAAAAAAATAGTAAATTATGAAAAATTAAATACAAATTGGAAATAAAAATTTTTGTTAATTTTCTTTAAAATTGATAGGATTTTTCCATTTTCCCTCCTCTCTAGCTATGCCAAATTCGCTTTTATTTTAATGCCGACTTGAATTTGACAAAAATTGGAAATGTCAGTTGAGAAATTGAATGGATTTGCCAAATTCCGGTTGCAAGGATTCATGTGGATGCCTTTTGTATTTGGAGGGAAAAAGCTAAGAATTGGCCCATCCAAATTTGTGTTTTTCCCTTCCGGAAAATGTTCGCCAAGTTTTAATTCTTTCCGGAAAATGTTCGCCAAGTTTTATTTCTTCCGGAAAATGTTCGCCAAGTTTTAATTCTTTCCGGAAAATGTTCGCCAAGTTTTAATTCTTTCCGGAAAATGTTCGCCAAGTTTTAATTCTTTCCGGAAAATGTTCGCCAAGTTTTAATTCTTTCCGGAAAATGTTCGCCAAGTTTTATTTCTTTCCGGAAAATGTTCGCCAAGTTTTATTATTTCTTTCCGGAAAATGTTCGCCAAGTTTTATTTCTTTCCGGAAAATGTTCGCCAAGCTTTATTTCTTTCCGGAAAATGTTCGCCAAGTTTTATTTCTTCCGGAAAATGTTCGCCAAGTTTTATTTCTTCCGGAAAATGTTCGCCAAAAATGTTTTACAATTGTTTTTTCCCTTCCGGTTTTCCCCTATAAATTTGTGCCCAATTATTTGCTAATTTCTTCCATCTACATAATAAGCATAAAATACAACAAATTTATAAACAATATTCAATCAATGAATTTTTTTTGGCATCATTCCTAGATATATAATATTTTCATCATCCAAATTCATCTTTAGTTTGGCATTTGGCTGCCGGATGAGGGAAACAATGGGAACCACAAATGGAAGGGGAACATTGTGCCATCAACCGAGTTTGGCCCAATCCATTTTCTTCACTTTTAAAGTAGAAAAATTCACAACTCAATAGAATAGCCGGCTGCCTGTGGACAAGAGTGAAAACTGTAAATTGTAGATAGATGGATGTGGCCAAGTGCATTCGTCCATCCAAACAAGGATGGATGGATTCCCCTTCCATTTTCCCTTCTCTTTCTTTGACTTTATTCCCCCCCTTTTGACCATTCCCAGAGACTAAAAGCATTGGCCAAAAGGGGTAAAATGCTGTTGAGAAAGGCCACAGCAATGAAAATAGTGGATGGATGGAATTGAGGAGGAGGATGCCTTCGCATTTGCATTCGCATCATAAAGAAGACCACAGCAGCAGTGCGGGGCACAGGGTAATTTGGGTCGACCTAGACCTGTGAATAAAAATGGAGAATACACCAATGGTGAAGTAAATCCGCTCCAATTCTTTTCCTCATTTGCATCTAAATTTTATGATTAGCCCGCGCAAATTTTTGCAGAACAAAAATAGGAAAATATTGATTTAAATAATTTACATATTTATTTAGGGTTTAACCATCAAACAAAAAATACTTTCTCCCCTTCAATTTTCCAAAAATGTGCAAAATGAATAATTTACCCTTATTTGAATATTTTCTGCTGGCACTGAGCCAACCATCTCATCTCACCCAAAATCCATTCTTTTCCCCGATTTCGCGCACCACTGAATTCCAAATCCGTATGAATATTCCTTCCTTCCAATATTCCACTCATCAATTTATGCCCCCCAGCCCCATCATCCATTCACATTTCCCTTGTCAAAATTCGTTGTTTTGGTTTACCAGCATTCAATTTTGAATAAATTAAATTGCATAAAAAAATTTTAGGATAATAAAAATTGGAAGGATTAAAATGAAATTGAATTATTGCCCACGGAAATGTGCATTTTTGTACTTTGCATTTCCAATTGGAAATCATTTGATGTGCCTTTTGGCAAAACACTGAACTGTTGAAAATGAGAGGAGGGGGAATACATGGATTATTTCTCGAGGGTATAAAATAAATTCCCCCTTTCCTCCAATTGACATTGTCAACATCCACCAAATCCCATCCAAAGTCAATTCTCTTCCCACCCTGCCATTTTATTTATTTATTTATTTATTCCTCCCATTCCAATCGTCGATCCACTCAATCCGTAGCCACTAGCCACTTTCCATCCAATCGAAAATGCGGTGGAGAGAATGATTGGATGGATTGGCGAACGAAGTCGAGGGGATTTACGGCGGAATGGAATTATTATTTACAATAGAAGGTAGAAATGTGCATCAAATTTTCATGGGAAATTATTTAGAATTTTTTTCCATTTTTTTGCTGATTTTATCAGTCAGACAGAATATTGGGTCATCTTTTCCAGTTTGCTATTTTCTCGCGCACAACCAACCAAATAAAATATTTCTATGATTCATTCGATCGACTGCCCCTTTAAAATTCGCCTCGGGCGGACCAAAGTCCTTCCATGGTGTCTCCCCTTCTAAAATCATTTTGTTCAGCATTGAAGGTTGTGTTCGAGTCGCGTTCATTCGCCAATAGGGTAATAATGTGGAGGACCGGTTGGAGCATTCATTCATTCATTCTTGCGATTAATGCGCCAAATATGGGCGCAGCACCTTAAAATATGATTTTTTAAAGCCAGGCTTATTTTTTAAGACACCCTTTTAAACCAAATATTCAATATTCTTCCGCAATTCATCCTCCTTTCCCCTTCAGCCGCTTTGAATTATTTATTTTTACCAACGTGGCCACATAGAAAGTAAATAAAGGTTTTTGAGGCTAAAATACGTGAAGAGGACACAATAGTCCCATCGACTTTTATTTTTTATCCCACCCAAACAATCATCAAGTTTTATTATGGGCGGCGAATATTTATTTTTTTTTTCGAGAGGTGTTGAAAGCCAATTGGCAGCCAGAAATGATGATTGATGACGGCTTTTTAGGGCCAATATGCTGGAAAAGTGTGCACACTTATCATCATCGAATCGACACAATAAGCGAGTATCGCATTTCACCGTCTTTCCCATTTTCTCCTAGCCAAAATGCCCGTCATCCATCCGCATATTGTTTGATGGAGCTATTTGTGCCCCCCCCCCCCCCAAATTCTGCCAATAACTATCTCATTTTTTACGGCATTTGTTCCCGGTTTTCTTGTGAGTAAAAATATTTTCTTCCTTCTCATAAATTTTGCCCAAATTCCTTCCAAAAGATCCTCATTCTCCCTCAAATCCACTCATCATCTACATAACATTTTTCGCTACTATTTTATAAACTTCCCCGAATTGTTTGACACTTGCTTTGCTTCTATTTTTATGGCTATAAAAATCATTTTTCCATCAACCCATCATATTTTGCTAAATATTTCTATTTCAATCGGTTTAAAAACGGCGAACTACACTCATCAAATTCGGAATTTTTTTATTCGTACAAAAAATAAAATTCCTTTGAAACAAATTTACTCAAACTCAATGGAAAAGGTCCTTTAAAGAAATTCAAAATACTAGAAAATAAAAAAAATTGACTTTATGTATTAATTTTGGATAAAATATCCAAATATTTGTTTCTTTTTATCCTCCAATTTCATCATATCCTCTCTTTTTTCTTCATTTCTTTTTCTCTTTTTTTAACATTCTATTTTCATTTCTTGACTTCTTCCTGCATTATTTTCATAAAAATTGCGAAAGACAATGCAAAAGTCAGAAACATACAAAAATCGGTTCAATCTTCAATCTTCAAAGAATCAAAATTAAAAAACCAGGCACAATCAATCCCGCCGAATCCTTACTTATCTAATCAAATTAGTATTAATCAAATCAAATATCTACTAATAATAAAATAAGGAAAATCAAATCCAAATTCGATTAAATTTAACAAATTAGGAATTACTAAATTAATTTTCTCCAAATCCTTTTTTATATTCCTTATTCCAGCAGATTTTTTACATCCACACAATAATAAAATAACGCTCATCTTTCTCATCTCATCATCATCTTCCCAATCCAAATTCCATCCACTCGGGTTCAATTCCCTAAAGTCCAGTCCAGAGCCATTCATTTTCCAATATGGTTGTGTTTTATTTTAAGCAAACAAATATTTTTGTTTTTTTCCAGAAGATTGATAAATTCCAAAAAATCCTATTTTTTTCCTCCCGTTTGTTTTAAGAATTTTTAATCAACCATTTTAATTTTTAGATTTTTTTTCTACTTAAAAATTATTGTTAGTTGTTAAACAAGAAAACATCTTGCCTTCATCATATAATCCTGTCCGGAATGCGCATTCCATTGCCTTCTCCAAGTAGAACTCCTCCATTCAAAGCAACAATTCAATCGCCGAATGGAATGACCACCACCAACATAAATAATGATAATCAACAACAATTGGCATCAACAAAAAGTGACCAACTGCCACCACCTTCTTCCTCTCCTTTCACCACAAAATTGACAATCAACAATGGCGGAGTAAATTTAAAACAACAATCAAGAATGGTCAATGGTGGAGGTCAACAACAGCAGAAAATGCAATCGGCCAGTTCCAGTCGAATGCTTTCCGACTACGAAATATCATCCGAATTGAGCAATAAAATCATTGAGGTTTGCAAAAAAAATTAATTTAAAATTAATTGCCAAATTTTTTAGTGTTTGGAGAACAAATACGGCGGAAGGGAAATCGCCCAATCGGCAGCGACCAAAATTCAGAGTTGTTTTCGAGGTTACCAAATGCGTAAATTGCAACATCAGCGCATCGATGAACATAATCGAAATGTTGGTGATACGGAAAAAGGACAACAACAAAATGTGGACAATCCAAATCCAACAAAAATGAAGAAAACATTGGCCAACACAATATTCAAATCCTCAATTGGGTCGTCGAATGCAAGTCCAAGCCAACGCCGAGTTGTGGCCTATCAATTTCAGCAACAACAGCAAAATTCACAATCACAGCCAACGCTCTCAAGGTTTTTTTTTCAAATTTCAATTCGTAAATTTTTTGGTTCAGTCCTTGCCAACCGACCACCTCACTTTCCTCCCAGCTTCGTGCTGAACGTCAACACGGACGACCGATTGATTTGACTGCCGAAACTTCGCCCAATAATGGATATTCCCCCACCAAATCGACCACTTCTTCCATTCAAACGGCCATTTCAATGCGTTCAAGGGGAAGGACGACCGAACAAACCCAACGAAATCCATTAATGGACACTCCGGCGACCCCGCGGCTTTGTCAACGACGAATCAAACCTGTAAATTTGCAGTTAAATAAAAATTAATTTCTGCTAATTTCAGCAAATTCCATCGGCCAGCACAGTTTTTTCGGCAAATCCAAGGCATCAACCGCAGCCAATGGCCAATTTCCACCCGGAACTTTTTTATTCAAATGGACCAGCAGAGGAAAGGAAAATCATCCAAAAGGGAACGGCAACGGTGGAAAATAAATTTGGCTCAACGACAATTTTGGTGGATGATTATGAGAATATTACGGAGAGCACATTGAATGGACAAAATGATGGAGAGGAAAACCTGAAAAGTGGATATCATCGTTCACAATCGCCCGGAATGCATTCTTCAAACACAAATGGATTGGTATTTTTGCAGAAAATATTAATTAATTAGAAAAAATAAAATAAATTCACAGCAAATTGTTCAACTCCTCTCCAGTCCAGGCCGCTCTGGTGGTGGTGGGATGGGCACACGGAGCCAAGGTCATTCTCCATCCTCCTCCCCGATGCGACATCCACAACCACCACCACCGCAACAAATGCCAACAATGAATAATTGTAGGAGATTTTAATGGTTTAAATTTATTAAATTATTGACAAATATTTAATTAAAAATAAATTAATTAAAATATTTGTTTTAAAAAATTTCATAAAAATAATTAAAATGCTATTATCCAGCGGAATAAAACCAATCCCATAAAGAATTTTTAAACTCAACCAGAGGATTTAAATAATTATATTTGTTAAAAATTTGGCTAAATATTTTAAATTAAAATACCAAAAATTAATTTAAAATTTAAAAATACAATTTTCAAAAATTCAGCCAATGTTCATCAACAAATGCCAATGCCACCATCCCACCAATATCAACAAAAATCGATGGCTGCTGCCGGTGGTGGTGGTCGGAGTGTTTGGATGTCCCGGCAATTGGTGAATGGGGCATCGCCTCCAATGCATCAGCAACAAATTCAGCAACGCCAAATGAACAGTGCATTCCATCAACAACATCATTTGCTGATGCAACAACAATATTTCTCATCTTCTTCCTCCATTTCATCCGTCCCTGCGCATCATCAATTCAATAATAGTCAACAAATGATGAACAATGGAAGCATTGCTGCAAGAGGATATCCAATGGTGGGTAATGAGTAAAATAAAAATAAAATTTAGGAAATTTAAGAATTTTAATCTATTTTTTTAGACGAAAATTAAAGTGAAAAAATTGAATAAATTTTAATATTTATTTTTATTTTCAGCAACAGCAACAACAATTCCATCATCATCAAAATCGAACCCCTTTGGTCAGTCGTTCGCATAGCAGTGCGGCCACTTGTGGCTATCAAACGGGCAGTTTACCTCGAATTGGTCGGCAACAACAAATTCTCATTGGCGAAATGCCTCCTTCTTCACAACAGGGCCAAATGATGCATAATAATGGGTGGGTTTATTTTTGATAAAAAATTAATAATAAACAAATATTTCTTGTAAATTAATCCTTTTTCTCTTAACATTCTCTCAATATCTAAATCTAAAATTTAATTAGTGTCAATCAAAGCTTTATCAAAGCGAACGCCCACAGACCAGCCCAGACATATTTTTATTATTTTTCCATTCATTTTTCAATTCTCAATGGACTATGTTTCCATTTTCATTCACCAAAATTTGTCCAATTTCTAATACCTATAGTCCAACGCCTATGGCCCTGATGAAGAAAGAGAAGAATGAAACAGAGGCCGTCCCCTCCCAATTCCTTTATTTTCCTTAGGCCTTGTGTATACTTCTTGCCGCAATTTTCTTGCCGGCAAGTTTCTTGCCGCAAGTTTTCTTGCCAGCAAGAAATTTCCCATCAGTGTATACTTTCCGGCAAGAAAACTTGCCACTTGCTAGCAAGAAATTGCCACTTGCCGGCAATTTCTTGCCACTTTCTGTGTATACTTACTTTCAAAAAATTGCTCATTTTCTGGCAAGTTTTCTTGCCAAAATTTTTGGGGCAAGTAGCAAGTTTCTTGCCGTCAAGTTTTACATTCAAACCACTATATCTCGAGAACTACTCATCCAATCCACCTACAACAAAAAATTTTTCGGTCAAATCGACCATGTAGAATTTAATGGAATTATTTTTAAATTTTAATTTCCAATTTTTTCCTATGAAAAATGACAAAATTCATTATTTTCCCTGTTTTTAAAGATAAAAATGAGTTTAAAGTTTATTTTATTGATTTAAAATATGATAAATTGATGACAAATAAATATGGAAACAAAAAATCAAGGGGAAAAGAGGGTAACAAATTTTTCTTGTATTTGTTTTGCCAAATTCGGTGCATTCATTGGGCGGAAATTGACTCGTCTTTGCTGTTGGTCAGGAACATCATATTCATTTGGATCCTCGCCATTTGCCAGCAAAAAATTGTGAAGAATTACGGCGGCATGTATGATGTTTGTGCATTGATCGGGCTCCATTTGCATTGTGCCAAGGAAGAGGCGAAAACGATGGGTCAAAATGCCAAATGCCGATTCGACCAATCGCCTTGCTCTAATTTATTAATAAATTAATTTTTGATTAAAATTTTAATTAAATTACGATGAAAGCCGTGTGTTGTATGTCCTCCTGGCTGGCGTGTTGCAGCTGGCCTCGGTGAATGGGCGCATCATATATGGTTTGAGTGCAAATCCGCCATCGGCCAAAATCACGTAGGGAAGAAGGCCAACATCCGGGCGGCCGGGGAACACGCTTGGATTGGGAATTTGGCCATCGGCGCCTTCCAAAAATCTCCGCATCTTTATTTAAATTATTTATTTTTAATAAATTTACAGAATAAAAAATAACCTCGGAGCTTTCATACAGTCCGCTGTCGCTGTTTCGGCCGGCCGATCCCACATCGATGATCAGGAATTTGTAGTCTGCTCCAACAAGTGCAAGCATGACCACGGAGAAAAACCCTTTGAAATTGAAGAATGCACTGCCAGTGTTTGGCGGGGCCTAAACAAAAAAAAATAAATTGATTTTTGTATATATTTTTATATTTCATAATTATTTTTAAATTTATTTTAATTTTATTTTATTAATATTTTAAAAAAACCTTGCAGCGAAAATGTTTTCCATCCAAGCATCCTATTGCTCGGGGAAAATTCCATTTTTCTTCGAAGATCTGAGCATGCTGCAGCCATGTTTGTTGGTTTGGAATTGGTAGCATATTGTCATTCATGACAATTATGATTTTGTTGGCGATTTGGTGGACGATCTCGCACACTGTTTTCTTTCCAATTTTGAATTCCTGGCCAATTTGTGCAAATGAAAGGCCACTCGCAAGAAAACTAAATTAAATTTTTTTAATTATTTTTATTTATTAAATAAACCGGAGAAAAACTGCCAATCTCTGTTTGGCATTAATTGGTCTTCGATGTGTTGGCCCAGTTGTCAAATGTTCCTGAAGTTGTTCCAACAATTGGTCAAATTGTCGTGGTGTGAATCGGCAAAAGCTTTTCAATTCTTCTGTTCGTTGGGCGTTGTAGTAGCGGTCGAATATTTCAAAACTGGTGTGGATGAGCGTCGCATGAACAGGCCGAATGTAATATCGCCGACGTCGTCGTCGTTGTTGAATGAGATGAAGTAAATAAATTATTAAAACTCGATTGAATCTCATTTTTTAGCTGAAAATTATTGGAAATTTTTTTTATTGTTTAAAAATATTTTTAAAATTTTTTAAAATAATTTGGATTTGATTTGGGCATGGTTTGGATGCAATTGGATTTGATTTTATTGAAGTTGAATTAAAAACTTGCTGGCAATTTTTCAATTTTTCTTGCCAGCAAGTAAGTATACACTGTCAGCTCGGCAAGTTTCTTGCAAGCAAGAAAACTTGCCGGCAAGTGGCAAGTTTTGAAAAAAAGTATACACAGATAGGGCAAAAATTGCTGGCAAGAACTTGCGGCAAGTTTTTTAAGGAGAAACTTGCCGGCAAGTTTTTAAGTATACACAAGGCCTTATCCTTATTCCCCATCCCCACTCTACCCTCAACATCACTGATGAATTGGGCGTTGCTGTTTTGTGTGTGGCCTAGCGGCTATTGGCAAAATATAATTTTATTTGCTTTTTGACATCCAATTAGGGCTCAGACCCTTAGAAGAGACCAATTCAATTTTCACCTCTAATTTTGAGAAATTTTTATTCCACATTCTTTCTTACTAATTAATATATATATCCTTCCAACTTATCATTAATTTTCATATTTTTTTAATGAAAATTGATCTAAAAAACAAATAGAAAATTGGACCAGATTTTATAGATGAATAGAAAACGGAGAAGAGAATAAGAACATTGAATGTGAATGAGAATGATGGCCAATGGCCAGCATTAAGAGCCCATCGCCAAGCAGGCGGACAGGAGAGCGAATTAGTAAACAACATTTTCATTCATACATTCTCCGAAAATAATCGACCACCGGCCACTTTTCATTTCATGTGGCGACTAGAAGAAAAGAAAAAGCCATCTGCTTTTTCTCTACTTCATCCTCCATTTCCATTCTATTCGTATTTTATTTATATTGAAGAAATGACCAACACCCAGCTATCAATAATTCGTTATCCATAAAAATGTTAAGTGCCAAAACATTTTACTCTCCATTAATTCATAATTCATTCCATTTGCCTTTTTTGCCAATATATTTTGGCTTAGTATCGCCATATGTTTTTTCTCAAATGGCAACCCCACATCAGCACCCAAAGAGTGCCCATATTTTTCGTTTTCGCCTTCTCTTCTTTTCAATTCATCTTTGTCCATTGGACATCCCATTCCCTTTCCCTTCATCCATCCATTCAATTTCATTCATTTCACACATGAATGATTCATTCGACCATGGCCAAAAATAAATAAATGTCTAAAATATATATTTTTACTATTCTATTTTTGGAAAGATAAATTTTTATAAAATGAAAAATGCCAAAAGAAGAATAGTATTCAATTTTTACTCATTTCCCACCCCAAAGCCCAAAAACGTTACAACGAGACCAGGCAGGATTAATTAATAAATAATGGAGGGCATTGCCCTTCTGTGCCCTATCTCGCCATCATCTAATTGACCCATCATTTTATCTAAAAAAATCCCCCATCCAATTCATTGAATTGAAGAATGGAGTTGGTCTCGACTCTCGAAATTTTCCAAAGGGAAAATTCATGGCAAATGAATGGATGAATGTTACATTTACATTTGCATGCCAAATGGTCATTCAATCTGCTTAAAAAGAATTGCCAGAATACTCAAAATTCAAAACCAAAGACCATTTTGTGTGGAGGGCCACATTTCCGGATTTCTTTATTTTCACTGTTTGCGCCATCCAATTGCCCTTAAATTTAATCCACTCCTCTGTTGAATGAGTGCGCACACTCCATCTAAAATGGCATGCATATTGCCATTCTTTGCAATGAACAAATGCATTTTAGATAAATGAGTAAACACAAATTACATGCACAATTCCCCTCTTCCTAATATTTTCATTCTTTGATTTTATTCCTTTCAGAAGATTTAAATTTCAATTCTCCTTTTCGGCCCTTTTCTTTTGGCCTTTGGCCAAACCTCAACCTCGCATTTTCCTCTTTAAACTTCGGCAATGGAGTGCCTTTTTAATAGTTGGGGCTTATTTGGATATGTAGAGGCCCTCCACCCACTCCCAATTTTACCAAATATGTGAGGGATTGGCCCCCATGTTGACCACGAAAACAACCTCCATCACCCCTTTTCCCAATGGCCATTTTGGGACATTTCCTCCTCCCACCCAAAATAATGGGTATCGGCGGTCATTTTGCGGGCAATTCCGCGGTTTCCTCCCTTACTCTCCCATTTCTTGTCCATTATTTTATATTTACCCTCCAAATAAATAATTTGGTCCGATAAAATCGAACCGAATTTGACCAATTCATTCAGCGAGCAGAAATTGGTCATTTCTCCTCTTTTCGGTCCACTTTGTTCTATTCCCCCTGCTTTTTTATCTACTCTTGACCCTTTTTTTCCTTTATCTTTTGCATCAGTAAACTAATGTTCATTTATTTTAAACATTTTTGCACTTTCATTTTCCCACAAAAACATTGTGGCTGTCTCTTTTTGTTAATAGTTAATTAAGTGCTTTATTTTTCCCATTTTTTTGGAACAATTGTTTCAAATTCTCACAAATTTTAGCCACTTATTTCAATGGAATGTCGTAAGCAAAAAAGTGGCACAAACTAAATTGTTTTTGACAATAAATCACATTTTTTTCTGACCCAAAACTTTCAACATTTTTTTAAAATGCAAAAAATATGTGAATAAAATAAATAAGTTCCTCAATAAAATGCAGAACATAATAATTAATCATTTTCCCAACAACACAATTGTCGAACAATTTGTTCCTTTATGTGTGACTGTTTTGTCACAAAAATATTTTGCGCATTGAAAAAATGCAATCAAGAAGAAATGAGAATTGTTTCTTTCTTCAATAATTGCTTCTGTCAAGCTTGCGATCTTTTTACAACCCCACCAATTCTCACCCATGCCCACACATTCCACAAAAAAGTACGTGTTCATGTAGCCACACAGCTGCGCGAGAAGGGCGGCTGATTGGTTGATGAGAAATGATCAACGCGAGAAGAATTTGGTCTAGGAAAGGAAACCGGCTTGTTAGGTTGGGTTGCTTTTATGTTGGATGGGGTATGAATGAATGGGGTAAGTGGAAGTAGGCGGCGCAATGAAGAGGCGAATGTCCTTGTCCTTCACATTCAATCATTATTCCTTCGGTTCAACTCACAACAGCAATTTTTAGTCATTCTTCGAACCTATAGCGATAATCCACAGTCCAATCCACAATTCATTCGCATCAAATCACCCTTCATTTTCGCACAATTCTTTAAAAATTCCTCGAATGCAAATCAAAAATGTCAATTCAAGTTGACCTTAACTCAATTAAAAGCAAGTGGGAATTATTAAAAAACAAACTTTAGTTTAGCGTATAATATGAATATTATACTGCGTTGAATTCGTGAAAAAATAATGTTAATTGCACTCATTTTTTAGAGAATATAAATATCATTGTTTCGGATATAAAATTACATTAAACCAAGGCACTTCAATTTTAAACTGAAAAAGAATTATGGAAAATATGCTTAAGATACAAATTCCAAACAAAATTCGTCATTTTATTTTCTCCATCTAATTTTAACATTGGCAAAACATTTTTAGGGACCAAAGGAAAACTTTTTTCACTTTCCCAGTGTCAATATTTTCACAAATATGAACAAATGCAAATAAAAAGCATTGAAGCATAAAACGATTCCTCACCCTCTCAAAAACAAGTTGGATGGTTTTCGTTTTAAACGAAAATTAAAAGAAAATATTTATGTTGATCCCAAAAGCCATTCAAACGGGGAGGGACTTTTACCGCACTTCGTATTTGCATTTCTCTTAAAAATCTGACTGTGGTTTTCATCCCTCTTATTTTCCCTCAAAAACAGGGAATCGGCCCGTGATTTTCACAATTCACATTGCCTTTTTGGCCATAGACATTTGTTCCTTCCTAATTCCCACTTTCACATTCATTTTCCTTTTTTTTCATGCTGATCAATCAAAAACAACTTTTCTTCAATTAATCGATTTGAAAGGGGATTTTTATGGAGGGATTCTCCCAACCACCGACCGAATAAGTAGATTAATTGATGGATGATGGCCAGCCAACAATTTATTGCGGGGAGGGGATATAAAAATGGTCCAAAGTGAACAAAAAATGTGCACATTAAAATATTATTTTTTGACAGAATTTCTCTTTCTTTCTTTAACTCCGGCAGGTGTTCAAATATCACCTAAAAATTGGTGAACTAAAAATAAATATGGCCTACATTTTTTAAGGGTGAAATAATTCATCCTTTTCACTTTACACTTTTCAATATTTTCAATGTGCTTTGCGCACAATCCACCACCGATTTTTACAATCATTCATCAAATTCTTTTCATTCTCCTCCCCCACTTTCATTCAACATTTCCTGCTTTATATGGAATGGAGCCAATTTAGGCCATATTATTACATTCCTTAATAATAATATCCCACCAAAAATCCATCAAAAAAGCATTGGGCAATCATGAATTGGGACCGAATGAATGAGAGCGCATAATCGTCAATTTTTGCGCACATTGTCCTCCCTTTTATTCCCAAATATCCAATTCTATCCCATAAATCGGGAAATAAATAAATTGTTTTTTCTTCTCAATCCATAGATCAAAAAATGCTTTTTCCTTTATAAATGCATTCTCAAGATTCATTTCCGCCCTATATTTGGTTTACATAAATTTCACACTACTGCGCCGACCAAAATCAAATTGCAGCTTTTCCGGTCAGCAATTTTTCCTTCACCTCATCTTATATTCCGCCCGTATTTTTAGATCACAGTACGATGAAAAAGGCAAAAAATTTTTTCTCGCCTTTTACGATGACAAATTAATCATATATTTTGCACAAAAATTAATTTATTTCCCATAAGAATAAAGGTTCCTTTGCGCAAATGAAAACAAAATTCTCACGAAAATGACATAAAATGTCAATTTTCTTATTTTTCTCCACTGCTCATTTTCAGCAATTATTTTTGTTTTCAGAGCAATTTTCCATAAAAATGACTTAATATTAATTCCCTCCTATAACCATACTTCTTCCCCATTTTTTTTTCATTTTCCATTTCGAACATCTGCTGCCACTTTTCCTATTTTCGCCCCCGACCGATGGTCGTTAAAATGGACAAAAAGGGAAAAGGAAAATGGTGGCAATTCGAAAGAAATGGCCGCTGAATTTGATTGAGGCCGATTGGCCATTTTCTCTTCATAATAAATACCAACAAAAACCTTTAACCATTTTGAAAAAGTTAAAAAGACACAATTTCCCATTTATTTTGAAATATGACACAAAATTGGCCCCAATGATTTTTCTCTTTAATTTTAAAAGGATGTTATTGATCGATCATCCAAGATGAAAATCTTAAATAAAATTTGTTTTAAAAAATTAGTGCTGAAAAGTGCATAAATTCGGATTTCTTCAAAATCCCAAAAAATTTCTGCTTTTGTCCAAAATTTCGGATTTCTATCATTTAATTTTTAACAAAGAATTCAAAGGAAGTTCGTCACACAATCTTTTCCTTTTTATTCAATTCTTCAGCAAAATTTCTCCATTTCTTTGGTAAACATTTTTCCAGTACATTTGTTCTCAATTTTACCAATCACAATAAAAATTGGGTACTTTTAAATCAAAAGAGAATTTTTCACATAATTTTTGACAAAAAAATATAAATCCAAGAAGACTTTTTCCCGTCATTTTCCATTTTTGAGAATGGAATGGCAATGGCGGCACAGCAATGTAAAAACAAAAGCAATTTTTATGGTTGTCGCCATTGGCGGCATGGCATAAACAAATCCCTTTCCTCTTTTAATCTCCTTTTTCATCCTTTAGCATCACTTTTTATGTTTTTCATTCTCGAAAGGGAACCAATTTTGGGTGTTTTGGTTTAGCAAATATTTGGAATCTTCATCCATTTTTACATTTTTTTGGCAAATGGATGCATTAATGCCGGGGCACTCTTGGTGAAAGAGAGGGAATTCAAGAGCCAATTTTGGTGGGAGCCTCCACTTTAGCCATTTTCTGCTAAAAATGTCCATAATTGAGTTTTTGGTGGGGGGGGGGGGGAGGAACGATTTTGGAAGGAAAGGGAACTTTTTGGACAAATAACATTTAGAAAATATACATTTCCATGTTTTTAGAAATTTTTAAAAACACAAATTAACATTCCAAAAAATATATAGGAAATGATTATCAATGTTTATGGCCAATTAATTCGCCTTCAATTTTTTTATCATAATTATTACGATTTTTCTATTTTTAATGTTTATTTTTTGTTATTTTCCCGATAACACATTTAGAACATTTTTGGCTCCATTCCGCCGTCCGCCCACTTACATCCAATTTTTTTCTAAAGAAATTCTTAAATCGGCATTAGCTTTTTAAAGAAAATGTCGTCAATTTTGGGCCGTTCCATTTTTTGGTGACAACCAGCTGGGCCCAGCTTGAACATATGACCCCCCTCCTCCTCGCTCCTCCTCCTTCTAATTCCCAAATTTTCTTTCACTTTCCCCCTTAAAATAGTCAAAAAATGGAATAGAAAGAGGATGCCATCGGCGGACACTTGGATGTTCCAAAATTGGATGTACCAAGAAATGGAAAAATATCCAAAAATCATTTTTGGTAAGAGAAGACAAGTTCATTGTTCCTCAATTCCATTTCAACTTCCAATTGGGCAATTTGTCCAAAAATTCAACACAATCAATTTTATTGAACAGTCAAAAATGTTAGCTAATTTATTCCTCATTCCCCTCTGGCGATTGGCCAGCATTCAACAAAAATATGAAATTTTTCGGCCTAAAATTATCAGCAGGCATCTTTGGTCTTTCTTCTGCCCGCTGAAGGTCTCATTCCATCCATTCCAGTCTTCTTCTCCTCCTTTTACCCAATCCGTTTTCCACACCTAATCCTCTCATCCTCCGCACAATCTTCAGCTGGCTTCTCCTCCCAAAGACGAGAAGAAAAAGGATTAGGGTCATGCGAGAATAGAATAGGAGGGAAAATGGGGATTTTGAAGAAATATCAATAATTTTGTTTCATTTTCTTATTAAAAATTATGAAAGCCAGCCAAAACAATTTTAAAATAATTTATTATTTTAATTTTTATTCTTTTATTTTATTTCATTGGAATGTTTTTAAATTCTTAATTTCCCTTTCCCACCATTCATTTCAATCTTATCAATAATCAAAACAGTCCATTCAACATTATCCCCTCCCCTTTATCAATTAAAATTTAATTATAAACCGCGATCAATAATATAATTCAAACAAATAATAAATGAATATCCCAATTTCAGTGAAATTAGCCAAAATATTGTTGTTACGGCCAACTCAGCAAGTAGCGGAGGAACAACGGCGGCATCTGCCGGAATTGGTGCCCACCCAAACAACACAACAATAATGCATTTACGGCCGGAATGGTCCGAACAAAAACGGCGCCGTCTCTACAGAATTGCATTGAATTTCTTCAACAAGTATTCCAAAAAATATTTTAATTCGTCATTATGTTCAAATAATTTAAAGGAAACCGGATCGAGGCGTTCAATTGCTAATTCGTTGGGGTTTCGTCGAGGACAGTTCCCATTCATTGGCCCAATTATTCAAGGAAAGAAAGGGACTGAGCAAGCAAATGATCGGCGAATACCTTGGGACCCTAAAATCACCATTCCATGCTGCCGTTTTGGAACATTTCATCGCCGAAATTCCAATGTACGATATGGAAATTGACAAAGCACTTCGCCAACTCCTTATGCATTTTCGGCTACCCGGAGAGGCACAAAAAATTGACCACATAATTCAGGTTTGACCCAAAAAATAATTCAAAAAAAATTGAAATTAATCAATTTTGAAGGCATTCGCTCACCGTTATGTGCATTGCAATCCACACCGTCTTTCTCCACAGGATACCCCGGATACGGTTTATATCCTGGCATTTGCCGTCATAATGCTCAACACCGATTTGCACACTCCTTCGCTGAAAGATTCGCGGCGGATGAAATTGGATGAATTCATCAAAAATTTATCCCGAGTGGAGGAGGGCAGAAATTTGGACAAGTAAAAAATGCAATAATTTATTAAGAAATACTAAATATTTTGCAGGAAAATGTTGACGGGAATTTATGAGCGGGTAAAGGAATTCGAATTCCGCGCCGGCACAGACCATGTAACCCAAGTGTTGAAGGTGGATCAAAGCATTGTGTCCAAGGATAAACCGGTAATTTTTAATAAAAAAAAATTTGATAATTATTAAAATAATAAAATTGTTAATTTCTGAATTAAAAAATCAATTTTCTAAAATAAAAAATTGTTTGCGAGGTGTGGGGTTCGAACCCACGCGGAGATAGACTCCAACAGATCTTAAGTCTGTCTCCTTAACCACTCGGACAACCTCGCATTTGAGGGAGGCCCAAAAATTTATAAATAAAATGTAAAAGGGAAAATTGGAGGAAGCGAGGGAAATGCAAATAAATTTAATTCACAATCAATTCAAAATCCAACTAAGTAAACGAAATTAATTTTTAAATTTTTTTAGAAACTTGTTGAACCACATCGCCGCCTCATTTGCTATTGTCGTCTTCACCAAATTGCCGATATAAACAAAAGGCAATCGGCGAATGCACATCAACGGGAAATATTCCTATTCAATGATTTAATGCTTGTTTGTAAATTAATGGGAGGAAGGTGAATATTAAATTTTAATTCCAAAATTAATTTTTAACCATCCACGCAGACGTTCATCCACTTCAAATAGCATTGGCCAATATCAGCTGCGTTGTTCCAGCCAATTGATTGGTCTTCATGTTGAAGAGTTCCAAAATTCCATGTTTTCCAATGGAATGTTCCTACATTTTCCGGATGGCCAAATTTTGGCATTCAATGCCAAAAATTGCGATGATAGGTTAAATTCGCGTAATTATTTAAAATTAAAAATTATTTTAAGATCTCGTTTCATTGCGGACATTCGCGAATCGGTGGCCGAATCGACGGAAATGGAACAATGGCGAATTCAACTTCAAATGGAACAACAACAGCAGCCAAACGGTGGTCATCATTCCCATTTGATGGCTGGCATTGGTGCTCGACTGGCCGAACACAGCTTCCAATTGCCACAAAAAACCACCACCAATGGCCAACACCAACAAAGGCTAAAAAATGGCGGCAGCATTGCACTTTACCATCAACATCACAATAATACCAGCATTGGGAGTAGTACGGCTTCGGCCGGTACCACAAGTGAGTCAAAATTTTGCCAAATTTAAATATTATTTTTGTTTTTTAGTAGCCACCACAACGGACAGTATCCAACGTGATTCCGGGTTACCCGACATGGATTGTTGCCAAAATTCCATGGCGGGCCATTCTCACTCAACTGCCTCCTCTCCAACCTCAACTTCGCCATCCCCCGCTGATTTCACTTAAATCGACGATCTTCACCCAAAAATACTTGATTATAAACGAATACGACGATTCAATTTTACTTCTTTATTTTTGTTGTTTTTTTTTATTGAACTTATGAATCAATTTTTGCTCCATCTACTTTGTCTGTTTTCTTCCCCGTTTATTCCACTTATTGTATTGTGACTACCTATATTTATCTTGTCAAAGTCTAAACAAATATTGATTGAATTTGTGCATTCAATCAATCCCCTCCCCTCCCTCATCATTTTCAATTCTTTACATCTCTTCCAATATTTCCTCATCACAAATTGTCCTATAACATGAATGAAAATGACCAATCAAAAATTTAAATAAAAGGATTAAAATATGATTATTCTATTGTTATTGAATTACGTGAATTTTGGGAATATTGTTTGCGATTGATCTTAATTATTGAATTGAAATTCCAAATTTCTAACAAGTCCCGGGCCGGATAACTTTGCCCTTAAAATAGTGAAATATGCGTACAAAAAATATGAACAAAATATGTAAATATAATTTTTATTCTTTTAATTCAAAAAAAATTGAGCCAATACAATAAACAAATAAAGGATAGGGAATATTTAATCAATTCAAACCAAAACTGGGAACATTGAATCTCCATTTCGATAGTTAGTGTCTTCTTTGATCACCACCGTCCGACAATATGGACAAGTAATACGCACGTACTCAACAACCCATGTTCGAATACATTGCGAGCAGAAAATGTGACCGCATTTCAGCTGAAAAATAAAGAGAAATTAATTATTTGAAAAAATATATTTTTTATTTGAATTTATTTTTGTTTTAAAAATTTACATAATATAATCTAATATTTTTTTTGGCCTTTATCTATCAAATTTTTATTGATTATTTAACCAAACCTTAGTTGGAGATGTGAATTCGCCATAGCAAATTGTGCATTGTTCAATCATTCTGCACTCTGCCTCCGATGGTGCTGTGCCCAGATGAATGGGGCGGAATAGGCGCAAAGTGGTCAACAGCCAATGCCAAGCCAGAGATAAGATCAGCAAAATCTAAAAAATACATTTAAAATTATGAGGATGTAACTAATTTATCTAGAGCTAAAATTCCTAAAAAAAAAACAGTACCCAGAGCAATTCTTGGAAGCGAACACGGAAATTGTGGAATGCGGCATCCTCTCCACCGGCCGAATTGTTTGTTGTTCTGTTCGCTGCACTATCGATGGCTGTTTCCGTTGATATTGTTCTGCGGGTCGGTGTTGACAATGGACCATCATCCGCTTCCGCTGTGCCATTGTTATGTTCATTTACCACTGTTCGTTGGATGTGTCGATGTTGGTGCCATTCGCTTCTGCGGGCGAAAAGTTCAGTGGGTAGAGGACGGCGGCTACGGCGGCCATGATGCTGAATTGATTAAGATTAGATTTTCTTAATTTTTTAAGGATGGTATTTAATTTTGCGAAAAAAACATTGAAAATTGCGAAAAAAACATTGAAAATTGCGAAAAGAGTATTGAAAATTGCGAAAAGTTTATAACGGTTTAGTGGTTTGTTCTAGACCCCCAAACCTTATATCCAATCGATAGATCTCGTCAAGACGCGTCGATTGGTATATATTTTGTCGTGGCTTGATGAAAAATTAAGGGTTTTAAACCACTTAAACCGCTTAATGGGGTTTGGTTCAAAACCAATTAAACCATGACAAATTATATACCATTCGATGCGTCTTGATGAGCTCTATCCAATGGTATATGGTTTGTGAATTTTGGACAAACCAATAAACCGTTATAAACTTTTCGCAATTTTCAATTTTTTTTTTCGCAATTTTAAATATTTCCCATTTTTTAAAAAGTTAAAATTTACATTGAAGCGAGCACGGAAATTATGGAATGTGGCATCCTCTCCACCGGCCGAATTGTTTGTTGTTCTGTTCGCTGCACCATCGACGGCTGTTTCCGTTGATATTGTTCTGCGGGTCGGTGTTGACAATGGACCATCATCCGCTTCCGCTGTGCCATTGCTATGTGCATGTTCATTGGCCACTGTCCATTGCTGGATGAGTTCAGGTTCGGATGGACTTTTATTGTTGTTTTCGGTGACTTGACTGGCCGTTGAAGTATTAGTTTGACGTGTTTGGCCCGCGTTGTTTGCTGAATCCATTCTTATTGATTTGTATTGCTAAAATCATTAATTAGAAATGTTTGCATTAAATAATTTACAAATGTTTAAGTAAATGTACAATTGTACAATAATGTCTCAAAATCACAAAACAATAAAAGAAATTTATTCACATTTTATCATATACAACAAACAAGGAAGGAAAAAAATGATAGGAAAACAACAATATATTTATGGGGATATGGAGGGAGGAGGATATAGCATCTACACATTTATCTGAAGAACATTCATTCATCCACACGGCACGATTCTTCTTCCTTCTTCTTCTTCTTCTCATCCGCACAACACCATCATCTTGCCCATCTTCTTGCTGTCAGCATGTTTATTTGCGGAATGTTTCGTCGGTTTGTGTTGGCCCTGCTGCTGGTCCTTCGGCTGCGCTTTGCGAGGATGGTTGCCTGGGAAGAGAGCCTCGTTAAAATAAGGGAATATTTTGTTTAAATTTTCAAAATTAAATCGACAAACCTGGATGTTTGGCATAGCTCCTCCTTGATGGACGGTCACACCAGCTGAGAGTTTGTCCAGTTCCGCATCGGTTCGAAGTGCCAGCAGAATGTGTCTTGGATTGATGCGGTTCTTCTGAAAATTATTGGCAAAAGTTAAAAGTAACTGGCATTATAATGGACCCACCTTTTCATCTCTTGCAATTTGCCCAGCACATTCAAGGACTTCCGCAGTAAGGTACTCAAGAACTGAAATTTAGTTTAAATTAATGGTTAAACAAAAACGAATAATTATTACCTGCTGCCATGAAGATCGGGGCACCGCTGCTGATCCGTTTTGCATATTGTCCTTCTCGAAGCATTCGATGGATGCGCGCAACTGGGAATGTCAGGCCAACTCTGGAGTCTGGATGAACGCGATTTCTAAAATGTTGGGAAATGAAATAAATTTAAAAAGTAAAATAAAAACTGACCGGTGGATAACGTCCTTTGCGCTTGTGTTTTCCTGCAGCCATGATGAAGCGATTTCGGATGTTGTTGTCGAAATGAAGTGAAGTGGTGGAAGAACAATGTTATTTTTTAGGTTGTTTTTTGGGAAATGGGAAAGCAAATGATAAATGCCTTCACATTCCCTCGTCTTTTATACTAAAAAAGATTGATTATTGATTGGTATTTACACTGTAAGATTGGTGTCTTACTGTTACTGTATAGCTTGCTTACCATACTTATCGATTTTGTTATCGATCGTGCGACTATAAAAACAAGGGCGATTTAGTTGCAAGCATCAGTCATCCAGCCGAGCACTTCAAACCATCAACGAATATCAACTCATTTCCTGCAAACAACTCATCAACGTCGGGACCAAAGCGGACATCATGGCGCAGCAAAAACTCAACCTGCAAGAAGTGGACACAATCATCGAACGAATCCTCCTATGCCATGCTCAACGTTTCACGTCACTGGTCAGTTTTAAATTTATCAAAAATTCTTTTAAAATCAATAACGAAAATCAAATTTCAGGTCGATGCTTCGGAAATCAAGGCGCTGTGCAATACTGTGATCGAAGTTCTTCAAAGCCAATCAGCCATGGTCGAGCTCCAACCACCTGTCATCATATGCGGCGACATCCACGGCCAATTTGCGGACGTGATGCGGATTTTTGCACGACTCGGATTCCCACCAACAAAGAACTATCTCTTCCTTGGAGGTAAAAATCATTCATTTTAAAGGCCAAAAATAATTTTCCCCACAACTTTCAGACTACGTTGACAGAGGGCGACAAAGTATTGAGACTGCCGTGTTGCTGCTGGCCTACAAAGTGCGATACCCGAACAACATCTTCCTACTGCGAGGCAATCACGAGTGCAGCAACATCAACCGCCACTACGGATTCCTGGACGAGCTACAACGACGCTATCGAGGAGATGGTCAATCCCTGTTCATGGCCTTCAATCGTGCCTTCTCCTGGCTGCCATTCTCTGCCCTCGTCGGAGGCAGAATTCTCTGTGAGTTTATTTTTACGATTTAATTTATCCTACTAAACTCCGAAAATTTCCAGGTATGCACGGTGGCATCTCTGAACGGATTCAAAGTCTGCAGCAACTTCGTCAACTCAAACGTCCAGCAACAGATTACGATGCCCAACGGCCATGCGCAGAACTCGACTTGCTGTGGGCGGATCCGGAACAAGGAATCAAGGGCACTGTGCCGAGCACTCGAGGTAATGAGAATTTTATTTTGGATTTCATTTATCAATTTTTACCCTTTTTTTCAGGAGCAAGCGTCATGTTCGGTGAGGATCTCGTCATGCGCACACTCAAGCAATTGGATATCGACTTGATTGTCCGAGCTCATCAGGTTTGAATTTTATGCGCTTTTTACTGATCATTTTACATTCCCTTCTTAATTTGCAGGTTGTCCAGGATGGGGCCGAATTCTTCGCCGATCGTCGACTCATCACCCTCTTCTCTGCACCTCACTATGCTGCCCAATACAACAATGCCGGAGCGACAATGCAAGTTAGTGGGGACCTTCAATGCACATTCCACATCTTCGCTCCCACGGATGACGCTCAACTTCACTGATGCGACAAGGACTGATGAAGAAGCAGCAAAGAAGGCAGAAACCCATGTGATAATTCCCCCACATTCTCATCAATAATTGTATTGTATAAATATTCCTCCATCTCATCTTCATATTGTCTCCCTAATTGTCATTGCATTTTGTTGTAAATCAATAATAAATATATTGTATTATATTATTTTTTGTAATAAATAAATTTTGTGAATGTTTTAATGTGTTTTGATTTGATTAAACGAATATGATTGGTTATTGAATTCCATGGGTAAATTAGAGATGAAATTTGGGTAAAAGAAGAATGAATAGGTATTTGATTTGGCCTTTGAATTAAAATTAAATTGGAATTTCTGTTTTACCTTGTGATAAATTTGGTTTTCCCTGTCCTTCATTCATCGGTCATCGCGCATTCCGCATTTTGATCGTCTTTGATGATTAGGTAATTATTTAAATTGGAAAGCCCCAGGAACAATGTCGGCATCCGTCACGACTTCAATACCTCAGCCCCCATTTTTTAATGGGATGAATGGCTGGAGTTCTCGAATCATGACGGATGGCCGAATGTCCAAAATTGGCATTATTTGATGCGATTAAAAATTGAATAGAAATTTAGGATTGTAGGTAAATTTAATTGTCGGCTGTCACTGACTCGAATGAGCAATTCTGGCATCGATATTGATTTATTATAAACAACATTGATACCACGATTGCCTATTCGAATCATGATGCACAACATGGGAATAAAAAGTTTTTGGCCGCATTCGGAATATTGTTGTTTTTGTTGTTATTATTTTGTTGACGTCGCATCGGTTTAATAAAATTTTGTAATCATTTTATTGATTGATCATTGTATCATTTCCGGTCTCCCATCTCTTTTCTCTTATTTCTTTTTTCCTTTTTAATCTAGCTAGTAGAATATCATCTATCTTTAAGAAATACGTTTCAATAAATTTTATTATGGCATGATTCAAATTAACAATGAATATCTCTTCGCATTCTCACAAATCTCGAAAAAACTTATCGCATTCACAGACCGCAAACCCTTATTTTTTTTGGAATTATACCTGTTCATACCGAAAACACCATTTTGAGATCATAAAACTAACAAAAATCCATTCCGAAATACCTTTTTCACCATTCATCCAATCAAAATACACGGAAAATTAATATTTTCAGGAATGTCGCATAATGACACATTATAATCACCAGAAATTGTTAAATATTTGTATAAATATTTTCACTACAATTAATTAATTTGCAAAGAGTGAGACCAGCGAAAATGGTTTGGATAAAACCGGAACGACTCCTTCTTGGTCAGGCATTTTGGTTAGCTAAATAATCAAATTAATATTTGCCAAAATCAATATTAAATTTTAGGCACACCGAACGTGCAAATCCATATTTTGTACTTCAACGTCGAAAAGGTCATAATCCGGCGGAAAATAAAAACACCAATAAGAAAGGGACCACCGATGAAGAACTTCAGGTTTTGATTTTCATCATAAGCAAAATAAAAACAATTGTTAAAATAAATAAGAGATGCTTGATACATTTAGAAATAATTCACAATTTTAAGCAACAAGGCGGAATCGCCTCAACAAGTTCCTCCGTTATACACGGTCAATCACGCGGTGGATTTGGTGCACTTTTCGTCTCCACAATTGACTCCATTTTCGACACTCGCCCGCCACCATTTCGCATTCTTTATCAACGAGATTTGGAGGATGGACAAATCTCATTCGGTTTATTTTAATTTTATCAAAATAATCATCAAAAATAAATGTATATTTTAAGTGATTTCAATTGGCCTTGACTGGTCCCAAATTGTGGCAGATTGGGAATGTTTGGAGCGAACAGTTTTGCCAATTTTGGGCTCATTGGACAATGAAGATGATTTGGAGAAATTTGTGTTGAACAAAATTGAAGGATTTTTGGCGGCCGCAGTCCAAAATGAGGGCGGAACTGGAAAAGACCAGCAGAATTCGGGGTCAGTCGATCCGGATGAAGAAGGTTAACAAAAAAGGGATTTTAGTAATAAGCAAATAAATTTACAGATGAAATAGAACAGGTGACGAAGGCAGCAATTTTACGAAAATTCCAAAAATTATTTGGATTGCCTCCCAGCGAAAAACTCGTCAATTGTTGGTTTAATTAAAATAATTATCCAATTCAAATATTATTTTTTAGATTATTCCTGTACATATTGGAAAGGAGGAAGCAAACCATGCCAAGGAAAATTGTATCTTTCCATCAATTTCCTCTGCTTTTATTCATTCATTGTTGGCAATCAAACTAGTGTCAAAATTCGATGGACCGACATTTCGGTAATTAATTAAGATTTCGAATAAATTAATTTAATTTTTAAATTTAGAAAATGGATGCCAACAATTCAATGCTCCTTTCCCAAGGATTCACTGTTTCCACTTGTGATGGCCAAACACATTCATTTTCAATGTTCATGAATTTCTCTGATGCGTTAGTTCATTTATTTTATTATTTAAATTTAATTAAATTGGATCAATCAATAATCGATTAATTCATATTTAATCGATAATTTCGCAAAATTAAATTCCAAAATAATTTATTACATTTTTTCAGTTTTAAACATGCCTCCCAATTGGCCAATTTTGCAATGAAACAGCTGATCGAGGAAGAGGGATTCTTCGAGGACCCGGCGCTGCGTTCAAAATATTTACAAGAAGATCCGAAAAGACGAACACAAAAATGTGGGGTATCTTTTGTGAAACGCGATTTGGAGGCCAGACAAAGGACGGAAGCATACAGGTTGGTTAGGGCAAAAAATGGACGAAATAAAATCTTCTATTGGTTCAAGAGATTGGAATTAAATTCACTTTAATCCTTGGGATTTCTTTACTTTTTCCTCCCCATTCTTTCCTATTCATGAAAAATATTTGGAATGAATCGATGAACAAAATTTATTCTCAATTTGAACATTTATACAAAAATATTCCAGCAAGGAATTATTTTCTTTCATCAAAAAACCGCACCATCCACTTTCAATTTCCAACTAATCTTCGCAACCAACAAATTCCTCTTCCCCTCCATTATTCTGCCATTGTCCTCCATTCCCCATCATCCTCCCTCCATCCAAATTTTCATCATTATTCCCTGCCCCGCCTCCTCCAATTCCATAGGACATATTCAAATCCGTGTCCATTGGCCAATATGCAATTGTGTACATTTTTGTGTGCAACAATTTGGCCAATTGTGAGCGTCGCTCATCCGTTGGTTCCAACTGACGGGCTAACCATTTTAGTACCTAAAAGTGCTTACAAAAAGATGTAAACTTTTTGGTTTTAAACCAATTTAAACCCACATCATCTGTTCCTGGCCCAAAATCCTCCGCATATTGTTTGAACATTTTGGCCAATGTCACTTTGGCCCCTTTCAAATCCACTCCCAAAAATTCTTTCCACCCCAAACATTCTCGTGCGTTTTGACGCAATTCATCATAAACATTCTAAAAAAGTGTTTCAATATTCCCACATTTTTGTGTCCACCAACTTCGGTTGAATATGTCCGAATGGGGGGCGTCGATCGGGTGTAATTGTTCAGCCCAAAATGGGCCAAAGGTTCACCGCCTTTGATGATAAACTGAGTGAGTGAAAAACTGGATACTAAAATATCCAAAAAAAAATATTCCAACTTGATTCCGAAAATCTTCTTCACCAAAAGGCTTCCATAACATTCCAAGACCTTTACGATTTCCACGCAAAATTCCATTAAAAATTGATTGCAGCGAATAGAGATGGCCTCCAATTGTGTAGTATGTACTGTATAAATACTTAAATGAAGGGAATATTTCCCATATTTCCGTTTTTTTGGGACCTTTCTTCTCTGCCAAATTGTCCCAGGGAGGCCATATTTATAGGTAATATGGACCAACATCATATTATGCACATTAATGAACATTGCCAATCTCTCTTGCGCACTTGCCCCCAAAATGTCCAAAAATGGCATTTGTTCACGTGCAATTGCCAAATATTCCGCACAAAATGGTTCACATTCGTCCAAATAATCCAAATGAATTCGCTAATAATAAGCCCAAAATTACTACAAATTTATTAAGCAATTTACCCTTTTATCTTCTGACAAAATTACGGCATAAATTTTGTCGACCACTTCACAAAAATGTTCATTGAATTTTCGAACATTTATCAATTTTCTTCCCCCAATTCCATTTGATTCAATCGCGCATTCGTCGGGTCCATTCAGTGGCAATCTCTTCTCATAGTCATCATCGATCAGTTTATAATAACTGAAGAAAACATGGTCAAAATGGCATAAATTTAAATTGAATTTTATGCCTTTTAAAGTCAGAGATATTCTCTATTGTCTTTTTACCCTACTTTATTCGATTGTCTAAGGGCAAATATGCCATATTCAATCAGTACTACTTAAACCCCCTAAACCCACCGTTCGGTGCTGAATGATCGGCTTACGCTGCCGCCTCCACCCACCGGCGAGAACATTGCGCCGAATGGACTGTCCATCGTCCCAATGCCGGGCGTTGGTGTCGGCGTTGTGGGCGTTTTTCCCCGCTGTTGATTTGCCCCTCCGCCGCCGCTATTTCCCACGGTCTCAACCACTCTTTGATCGACTAGCCATTGACCTTTGTCCAATGCTTCATCGCGACCTTGAAAAGAAGAGGAAGAAGTGGGGGATGATTTTGGTTGTTGGCAATTTTCTTCATTTTGATGATTATTCCCATGGATTGGGTGCGAAGGAATGAATTTTGGGATGCAATCCGGTGGTACCGAAGAAGGCTCCATTTTTTTGAATTTGGAGAATTCTCAAAAATTCAGATTAAAAATTTATGACAATATTTTGTCTGATTGGAAAATATTTCCCCCGCTGGCAAATATTCTCCTTCAGTTTTCGAATGTTTACGTCGATTCTAAAGCAGGCGTATCAAAAAAGGAAAAAATGGAAGGAGGATTGGAATTTGACGAAGAAGATCGAATGAGAAAAGAAGAATAATATAAGGCGCTAAAGGGAAAAAACAGGGGGGAATGGTTTGCTAAATGGAAGAGGGATGATGACGAGAAAAGGCAAAAATGTTGATTCCTAGGGAAATAAATATATGGAGCGAAATGAATTAAATCCATCAAACACCCTCAAAAAGGGTGAAATTATAATAAAATTCGGCTACCCAAATTTTGTTCTCGCATCAGCCAGCTGACAAACTCATCGCCTTTGAACGCATTTTTATAGACCAACATCCCGCGGGCCAATGTCCAAATTTGATGGTCTCTAATTAGGCCAGAGCGTCGAATTTTTCGGCCTAATTTTTCGCAAATATCTCTGAAAATTTTAGACAATATTTTCCTTTCAATCAATTCCCATCATTCCAAATATAACCTGGGTGCACTTGATTGTTGCCTTTTATAGAAAGGTGGCGGAAAAATTGGTGGGAATGGATTTGTTGGGGTTGGAGAATCATCCAACATTGGAGGAGGAGACGAGGGGGATGGGTCGATTTGGGAAGAAACATTTTCGGCAAACATTTTGTTGTTTGGCTCTAGTAATGAGAAAAATTGGAAGATATAATTGAATGGAAGCACTTTTATATTTTTGTTAAATAATTTTACTCAAAGATTTTATCAATGAAAGACGGCTGGAATTGATTAAATTGAGAATGAATGGAATATTGGCAATATTATTCCAATATTTGTTGGGTAATAATGAAATGGAAGGGTGTGGCCCCCAATTTAAAGCACAGAAATAATTATGTAAAAATATTTTAAAAAACACTTTTTCAATCAATAAAAACACATTAATTTGTTGTTTTTTTTTTTGCAAATCGATCCATCATCAATTCGCATTCACACAATGTCCTTTCATTCCATAGCCAACTTTCACTCACACAACAATAAAATTGCATCCATCCAACACCAATTCTAATTCATTCACACAAAATACACACCCATTTGCCTATATTTCCCCTTCCATTTATTTTTTCCATTTAATCCTTTTGGCAAATAAAAAAAGAGAAATAATTTCAAATTAATATGTATTTAAAATATAAATACAATATTCTTTTAAAGATGCCGTTTTTCACTTCCGCATGCCGAACGGCTGGACGGCGATGTTTGTTGCCGTCTGTTCACCCCGTACGACAAGCGGGCGGTCCGAGGCCAATTGTACATTTCGCCCAATTTTGTTTGTTTTGCCTCCCACACAGAACGACTTGTTTCCATTGTGGTCAGTCAAAATTAATTAAATTAAAATTAATATATCCCTCTGATTTTAAGCTATTAATGCGGGACATTGTGGCCATCGAAAAACACAAAAATTATGAAGAAGGATTGAACAGTGCAATCAAAATTAAATTGAATGAGGAACATTCAGCGAGGGAATATATTCTTTCGGCAGTGCCGGACCAAACAAAAGTGATCCAACGAATTCAGGCATTTTGGGAGAAATGCAAAGAAATTGAAAAGCAAATAAATGTAAATAATTAGAAATAAATTCAATTAATTTTGTGACCATTTTATAGGAGAAAAATGCACTGGCCGAAAAGAAACATCGCCGCCGGCATCATGCCCAGCCTTGTCCCCTGTCTGAACCATTATACAAAAAATTTCCATTCAAGGGGACGAATTGTACATTGCCAAAGGCAACAAAAAGATGGGAACGACTTTTTCGGGAATATGGCCAAGAATATTCAATGTTCCGCACAATTGAATTGCATCGACTCCTTTTGGAAGGTTTTTTTGGATTAATTATTGATTAATTAATGAATTTAAAAGGAATTCCAAATGAGCATAAAGGCCACGTTTGGGGAATATGTTCCGGTGCATTGGTGGAAATGCGGCTGAACCCTGGCGAATATGCGGCACTTCAACGAAAAAGTCGCCGTTCTCAAACATTTTCCGAATTGACAATGGAGGAAATTGAACGGGATTTACATCGGTAAATTCAGCCAAAATAATAATTAAAAATATTTTTATTTTATTAGTTCCCTTCCCGAACATCCGGCATTCCAAAATGGAAATGTTGGCATTGATGCATTACGGCGGATTTTGACAGCCTATGCCGTCCGGAATCCAACAATTGGATATTGTCAAGTTAATCCAAAATAAAATAATAAATATATTTTATTTATTAAAAAGGCGATGAACATTGTGGCCGCCGTCTTTTTGCTGTATGCCCCCGAAGAGTTGGCTTTTTGGTTGTTGGTGGCCGTTTGTGAACGAATTTTGCCCGACTATTATAACACAAAAGTGGTTGGGGCATTGGTGGATCAAGGTATGGAATGGAGGCCAAAATAATTAATTGGTTCTTTTCTAATTTCCGTGTCAAGCAAATTTTAAAATTAAGGCTTAATTTTTGGTTTCTTTTACCTTTTATAGAATTGGTACTGGGGGGCTATGGCTTAGATTAGAGCTATAAATTATAAGTCAAATGTATCCCTTGAATGAATGTATGATTTTATCAAAAGCATTTCCAAAAAGTTTGGTGTATAGGTTTGTCTCTAACTTTTCTAGAATTTAGGTCACGGGTTCGAACCCGCTCAGAGGCAAATATTTTTTTTCAGGCTTGGTAGCACCTAATTATATATTTTTTCCCATTTATAGATTTCTAGATTAATTTTTTTACATTTTATGGCCATATAAAAATATATTGGAACATAAAATTATAAATTTGCCATTAATTAATTTTTAGGTGTTTTCTCGGATTTGGTCAGCCAAACATTGCCTCAACTCCATTCTCGTCTTCTTCAACTCCAACTGGATGATATGATCGCGCTGAGTTGGTTCCTCACAATTTTCCTAAATGCCATCAAATTTGACGCCGCAATTCGCATTTTGGATTTATTCTTCCATGAAGGATCAAAATTGATGTTCCAATTGGCCTTGGAAATGTTACATCAAAATGAGGAAATTATTGTGGGCGCCAGGGATGAAGGCGAAGCATTGCAGGCATTAAATCAGGCAATAATTGGAAATTAAATTAAATATTAAAATTATATTAAATTAAAATTAATTATTAAATTTGAATATTTCAAGTTCACTTCAATGATCACGGATTCAAATGTGAAAAATAGCACACAGGTAATTTATAAATAAATTCGAATTAAAATAAATTTTTTGATTAGATTTTCATTGGCGATTTGATTGCCAGTTCATATAAGAATTTTTCGGACGCATTCACAAATGAACAAATTGAACGACTTCGACTGAAACATCGGCTGAAAGTGGTGCAAAATTTGGAGGACAGTCAAATGCGCTCAATTGTGAAAAGTGTTGGGAGGGAATGTCGCCTTACGGAGGAGGAATTACAAACATTGTACACTGTGGTGAAGGTAATTGAGTATAATTAAACCTTAATTAATTTATCTAATTGAAGGAAGAACATTTACTGTCATGGCGCACTCGATTGACCACTTCCCTGCATATTCGAACAAGTCGGGGTGTTGTGGAAAGGTTAATTAAACAAAATAATAAATATTAATTAACCATTAATTGGAATAGGCCTCGCCAATACCAATATCCGTATATGCAATCCCAATATCGATTGGATTTTGAATTATTCGCCCAAATTCTTGGCCAATTTTTGCCTTGGCGTCCGGCCGATATTTTCTTCGTCCGTGCATTTCGGGTTAATTTTAATTAAATTATTATTCGAATATTTAATTAATTTCAGCTTCTTGACAATAATAATCCACAAACGAATATTTTGACATTCCGTGATTTGGCCTGTTTTTTGGGTACAATTTTGCGGGGTGAACCAACAGAGAAATTGACCCTTTTTTATAGGTAAAAAATTAAATAATATTAAAATATATTTTTAGATGCCATATTCCACCGGCATTCAATATGTCCGATTTGGATGAATTAATTCAACAATCAAATTCATTCGGTTAATTTTAATTAATTGATTAATTAAAATATTCATTAAATTAAAGAGGAAAATAATAAAACTGAAATTGGAGTGGAGGCCGGCGACATTCTTTGCACCCCACAAAAAACAGACGATGAAAATGAGGAGGAAAAAGAATGCGGCGGAATTGAATCGGCCGATGAGGAAGAGGCAATCCCCTCAATGGAGGAAAATTCATCCTCTTCATCGACCACAAATAAATGCAGTGGCGGCGGCCCAAAAAATTCAATTTCCACTTCATCTTTTGGCGCTGCCGAAAGCAGTCCATCCACCGTAAAAATTATTAATATTTTTATAATTCGATATGTGGGATTAAAAATTTGAAAATTGGCTGTTTTATGACCAAAAAACTAGGCTAATTTGACTTTTTAAGATCATTAACAGGCCTAAAACCTAGCCATAAAGCTAAAAATTTAACTAAACAAGAATTAAAACAAACCCAATGTCCGTAACCTTTCGTTATAACCCAGTTATGTGGCCTATGGCATCAATAATTTAATTATCTTTTTATGCAAATTAATATTAATTTATTTATTATAGATTTGCCCATTGAATTCATCGCCGTCACCAATGAACCCAACTTCATTCCCTTCATCACCTTTGTCAAAATCAATCGAAGAAAATATTATTGAATCCACTTCTTCTGCCGGTGCTGAACATTTTTTGCCGGCGGGTACGGATGAAGGTGTCACCACAATCACCGAAACGGAGGAAACCACCACTCCAAGCGAATTCAGTGGTTGGTTCATTTCCAATATTTTAATAAATAATTATTTTCCTTTTTTTAAAGATTTTTCACTCCTAAACACTGAACCAATGCTGCATTCAAATAATTCGAGCCAATCTTCTCGACTTGTTCAAAGGCAAAAATTATTGGATGGAAGAGAAAAGGAGCGGCAACGATTGCTTCTTAAAGAGAAGGAAAAAGGGCTGATGCCACCGCTGGAAAGGATTAATCAGGTAAAATTAAATAAAAATATTTACGGATGTAAATTAATATTTTAATGATTTGGAAATGGAAAAATTTTTTTAGCTTTTTAATTAGTTGTCCTAAACCCTCAATTAAAACTGGTTAAATCTAAACCAAATCATTATAAACAATGCGTGATTATCGATTAAGTATAAGTATGTGGTTTGGGTATGGGTTTAAGGCAAACCAATAAACCGCTAAAAAAATTTCGCCATTTTCAATTTTTTTTTCCACAATTTTTATTTTTTTTATTATTTCCCATTATTATTTCCGTAGATTCAATTCATTCAATTGTGGAAAACATTCTACGATTTGGTTGGAGGAAGTATTCCGCCGGATTGTGATGCCCAACCAGCGGAAGAGGATGCCCAACTATTTCATTCATTGGCATTTGCCGGCACCCTTCTCCTCCAATTGGGCGAGGCAAATCGAACACATCGGTGGGAAATAATACAATTAAAAATAATTAAAATAATTTTGAATTAATTTAGCGAGGAAGTTGAACGGCAAATTGTGGAAGCATTGGGCGAGGAGGCGAAGGAAACAATGATGATGGCAGCCGCAGCCACAATTGACGGCCAAAATATAAAAAAGACAGAGAAAGGCAACAAAAAAGTGGGCGATTTAAATTCATGGTAAATTAATTTTGCGCCCGAATTAATTTAAATTATTATTAAATATTTAGTATAAATGATGGAGAATGGCTTTTGAGTTTGCAACAAATTGTGGCCACCGTCCTTGCCCAGCCCCCACTTTGTGCATTTTTTGAACGAAAATATTCCCTCAATCGACAAATGCCACAAACCCCGCAAAATGATCAAACAGAAAAATGAAAATGTGAGTTTATTTAATTATTCTGAAATTATTTGGGAATATTTTAGCCAAAAGGGCATTGTGCATTTTTGCAACAATCAACGGAAGGGAGGGATGACCAAAATTGGCTGAATGAATCCACAACAAAATCCTCTCATGCAGAAAACCTTACGCCAAAATTGTCCTTCGGCCTCCAATTCCTCCTCCTCATTTCCGCCCCAAATCCATCCATATATTCCCATATTCCTCCTTCCATTTCATTTCCATTTGCATCATTGTCCCACACTTTCCATTCGTCCCCATGGGAGCACAATCAAAGCAAAGAAGGGGGAGAGAGGCCCCACATTTTGTTGTCAAACTAGAAGAAAATCCTCCCCCAATTTATTCATTCAACTGTAAAAGAGAGGGCCAAATCCAAGGGATTCCCCCATCCGACAAAATAAACCTACCAAACATCCTCCAATTGTCTCCTTTTTAAACCTTTCCAACTAAAATCTCTTTTCCACCTTTCCAGATTTATCCATAATTCCACTTTTAGGTCAGTTTTAGTTCCAATAATTGAAGGAAGAAGCATTGAAAGAGTTTAAAAATAATTTTTTTAATATTTTTAGAAATCAAATTTCATCAAAGGAAAAACGTAGAATCCTTCCTTCTTTTATATGGAAATTTTTCAAAAGCCTTTGTCCGCCAAATAGGGTTATTTTTATTCTGTGTTCCTTTTTATTCAATTTATTTGATCATTTATTTTTGTGCCTTTTTAATTCATTTCCCTCCATTAATCTTTAATTTTTAATGTAAATCAAAGAATAAAAATTAATATTTTTTTAATAAAATTATTTTGAATTAAACATAGATTTATTAATTAGCTTAGAACCCTTCTGATTTATTGGATAATTTTCGGGAGTGAAAGTGATTGATTTATATTGGCGGGATTAAATCGGAGTTGAATCTGGTTTTTCGGTTCAATCCAAAAGGAATAATCTTTTAAGGAAAAAAGAATTATATTTTCTCATAGCAACGGTGGTTCAGTGGTAGAATGCTCGCCTGCCACGCGGGCGGCCCGGGTTCGATTCCCGGCCGTTGCAATTCTTTTTTCCCTCATTAGAATTTTTTTTTATTAATTTTTAAAAATTAATTTCCACCCAAAACTAAAGTACATTAGGCCCATCCACTCCTTTTCAACCTATTTTTCTGCCCTTGCTTCATCCAAATCCATATAATCAATCATTTATCCCCCTTCCAAGCAGAATTTGACAAGCCAGAAGAATGAAAGGTCATCAAAGCATCCTCTCATCAAAATTGGTGTAATAATCCCTGTTGGAAGCCATATTTTTGGCCTCATTTTTTTCATTTTGTTATTGATCGACCTCAAAAATCCGAATATATTTCCCTCAATTATTTTTAACCAATTTTGGCCAATTAAAATAAATGTCCTCCGACAATTCCGCCCTCGAAAAGCACAGTTTAATCACCGAACAGAATGGTGGCGGTACTTCTTCTGCAGCTACTGAATCCCAAACAACCGAAACAAAATTCTCTTCCCTAGGCCTTCTTCTTCCAAATAGACCAAAACCCCTTTGCAAAGGTCGAAGTTTTGTGAATTTGCCGCCTCCATCTCGAATTGAAAATGGTTTGTAGTATTAAAATATTATATGTGTTTTATCTTGTTTTGTTTGCGTGCCGAATAAACAATTCCATCCAATCCAATTTAAATCTGCCGTCTACTCCCTCCCCATTCATTCATTTCCGGTCAATTATTTATTATTCATTCAACCAAAACCAACCATTCGCCTCACTTTTGCCTTTTTTTTACATGTGAATTTCGTGCCGTGTGCCATTGGCATTGATTTTTAATGAACAAAAAAAGGTGGACTTTTATGCCACTTCCTTTTTCTAATTTAAATAATTTACTGCATTTAAACAATTCCATTCTTTTTAACCATCTAATATTGCCATAGGCTCATTCAATTCTCCCAAGGGTCGTCAACCTTTTTATCTAAATTCTGTGCTTTATGTCTCCATCAAATATTAATCCATTTAAAATATTAATATAATATTCCATTCAATTTTAGCCGTTTTATTTGGCCAAGGGGCACCGTTGAGCCAAAGGGTGAGCAGCGAAAAATTGGTGAACCATTGGCGAGGTTCACCGCCCGCATTTGGCCCATCTCAAAATAATACGCCACCGCCAAAAGGGCCAATTCAATTTGATTTGCCAAAACGTCCAAAAACTGTCCGGCACGCTCCACTGTATGAATTAAATGTTATTTTATGATGATGGATAATCTTCTCAAATTTAAAAGCTCAAAGTAAAAACATTTGTTTTTGGCTTGTCATTTTGAAATTTGATCATCCAATCAATCGGGGGAATATCGAAATATTCTCAACATTGATCATTTTTGCACCTCCTTCTCCTCTCTTTTCAAATCATCCAAATGAATTCATTTTTATTTTCACTGAAAAGAATGCCTTAAGGGCAGTTGTCGACCCTCAAGCCTCATCAATGCTGAATTGTTCTTTCAAATTTTTCCTCCTTTTTCCCATTATTTTTCATTTAAAAAATTTGATCCAAAAATATAAATATAAGACCCACTTCCGTTTATGGCCAATTCTAAATAATAATCATTGTCGATGGAGTATTATTTCTAAATCCGTTAGAGAGTTAGAAAACAGGCGGAATAAAAATGTTTGGGGCAAATAAAACAGGCGGAATTAAATTGGGGCAAATAGGCGGAATTAAAATTTTCCGGAAAATGTTCGGCAAGTTTTAATTCTTTCCGGAAAATGTTCGCCAAGTTTTATTTCTTTCCGGAAAATGTTCGCAAGTTTTAATTCTTTCCGGAAAATGTTCGCCAAGTTTTATTTCCTTCCGGAAAATGTTCGCCAAGTTTTATTCTTTCCGGAAAATGTTCGCCAAGTTTTATTCTTTCCGGAAAATGTTCGCCAAGTTTTATTTCTTTCCGGAAAATGTTCGCCAAGTTTTAATTCTTTCCGGAAAATGTTCGCCAAGTTTTATTTCCTCCCGGAAAATGTTCGCCAAGTTTTATTCTTTCCGGAAAATGTTCGCCAAGTTTTATTCTTTCCGGAAAATGTTCGCCAAGTTTTAATTCTTTCCAGAAAATGTTCGCCAAGTTTCATTCTTTCCGGAAAAATGTTCGCCAAGTTTTATTCTTTCCGGAAAATGTTCGCCAAGTTTTATTCTTTCCGGAAAATGTTCGGCAAGTTTTATTTCTTTCCGGAAAATGTTCGCCAAGTTTTAATTCTTTCCGGAAAATGTTCGCCAAAAATGTTTTACAATTGTATTTTTCCCTTTCCGGGAAATGTTCAAGGGGCAGCCAGGCGGAATTAAAATGGAGGCAAATAGGCGGAATTAAATTGGGGGCAAATATGCGAAATTAAAATCAGAACTGCTGGGTTAGAATTGATCGGTCTTTTATTATTCGGTTCAGCAGATGTCGATTTGTATTTTCAATGAAAATAATAATGCCTTTAAGGGCATTTTCACACATGCAGAATTAACATTTTCCCTTCTTCTTTGATAATTCCATTCATTTTTAATTAAAAATTGTGTTACCTAATCAAATTCCTAAAAAGTTCGTTTTTTCCCAATTGCACTCTATTATCAAAATATATGAATGGATGAAAAGAATTAATAATTAATAGGAAATGAATGGATTATGGTGAAAAGGGGAGTTGGTGAATATATTATTGGGCCGCCACCCGCACATTCCCCGCCGGCCAAATTCCATCCATCCATTTGACTAATTAATTGATGCCACTCAACTTTGGCATCGACGGCACACATTTTCTTTTATATTCTTTTTTTCGACTACATTTTTTTAATATTCATTTTAATTAAAATTAATTTGAAAGGAATATTTGTCCATTTAATATCCCACAAAGTCAATTCCCCATTTTTGGCCAATGTCGACAAATTCGCTAGCATTCTTCGGCCTCACCCCCTTTCACTCCTTTCCATTTCCCTTCCTCCTCCTTTCGTTGTTGGTTGCCCTTCTCACTTTTCCCCTCCATTCATTCATTCATTTCCGCCTCCATGCTTTTCCCCCTCCTCCCTTTCCCTTGTTGCCATTGGCGCATGCACATTGGCCAATTCTCCATTTGGAGGACTCATCCTCGTGTGCCCAGTCCATTTCGCTCATTTTTGTTTAAAACTTTCGCCCCCAAAAATGCCAAAAATATATGCCAAAATATATTTTTTACAATTCTTCTCCGAATCAATTTTTTCGACAACTTTTGATGTCCTCCTCGCTCCAATCCGTCATTTCCAATTTGCATATTCCCCGGATAATATATTCCATTCATCCATTCCTTTCCAAATTAATTTATTTTCATTTTTATCCCATTCAAAAACACAACAAAAAAAAGAACTGCAACGGCCGAGAATCGAACCCGGGCCGCCCGCGTGGCAGGCGAGCATTCTACCACTGAACCACCGTTGCTTCATGATCGAATCTCTCCTAATCGCCACAAATTCACATTCATAAATTCATTTAATATTAAAAACATTTAACTGCATTTTTATGATTGGATTACTTTCTACCAAATTTTATATGCTCGATTAAGCATTCCATTCTAAATTTATTCTCAGAATCAATTTTGCACATTGTCCTCCATTTATATTCTCAATTCAAAAACATTTTCCATCCATCCATTTATGTCCATATAATTCAATTTTTGAGGGCCGAAAATCCATCATCCATCAACCAATTCCTCTCTTCTATACCTTCAATGCCAAAGAACATTGTACCCTTTTTTAAAAGGGAATTCTTGTGACTTTTGGCCAAAAATGCAAAAGCAGAGGAAATCATTTTGGGCCAAATTATTAATTTTATCCATAAATTGAGTAAAAAACACAATACTCTAAAAAGAATTAATTATTGATTTACTGCGTAATTTGGCCGTATTTTGCACACTTTATAAATTTTCTCCCATTTCGGGTTTTCCATTTCTAAAAGCAAGGGCAAAGGGCCTCTATGCCTGGGAAGAAGCCATTAAATGGTAGTAAAAGAGAATGAAAATGAGGAAATTATTCCATCCCATTTAAATTCCACTAATCCATACAAATTTGAGTTGAATTATTTTCAGCCGACATTTTCCCTCCCAAGGCCGAATGTCCATTCCATTAAATCCAAATTCGCCCCAACATTCGCCGAGAATGCTCCAACCGGATAGGCCAAAAATTTCGGCGGCCACAATCGACGAGGCATTCAATTTGGGTCAATTCCATTCATTTTCATTTTGTTTTTCAGCCTTCTGGCCATCGGCCAATTTGTGGAGGATTGGGGGAGGAGGAGGATGGAGGGAAGGAGCACATTTTATTGTTGGATGAAGGTGGAGGAAAAATGGATTTTGGCGATGGTGAGGATGCGGAATTGGGACAAGGTGTGCAAAATTAATGGGAAAGAACATTTTTGCGCATATTTTTTTGAAGGAAGAGCAGTGACAGCGAGCATTGGGACCGGAGGGGGCGGAAATTCAATTGGAGGAGGGAAAAGGGGCAGAAATGCCCCTCTACAGGATAAAGCATCATTGAAAAGCAGTTTAAAAGTGGAGGTGAGATTAATTTGAAAGTTTACCCTATTCGGAATTTGTGGGACCTCAAAGTCGAGGCTGGATGAATTAAAAAAGATATACTAATTATTAGTCCTAATTATTGATTATAATCTAGGGCTAAAGTTGTTTGGGGCGAGAGTGGGCCTAGGCCGGACCTAGGCTCTCGCTCCGGGCCTTCGTCGGGAGCCTAAGCCACAGAGGCCCAATGAAGGGGGATTTGGTTAATTGAATTGACTTTAGTAAACATATTTATCTGTTGTGTGCGAAAATTGTGATAGCAGAACGTCGCAAAATGTGTTATGAAAGTGTACATCTTTAATGGGGAAATGAGCGGGTTTAAAAGGGCAGATTGAGGCAATATTTGATTGATAGGGTGACGGATGATTAGGCAAAAAGTAGGCATACAGTATGATGAATAGGAAAGCCCTTAGGCATTATTGGCCTCGACAATACAGTAAACGGAACTTTAATTGAATTTTTGCCGTAGGATTCCATCCTTCGTCTGAACATCGGCGGCAGTTCATATCGAATTCGGACGAGGAGCATTCTAAAGCACGGAAATGACACATTATTGGGCAGATTTGTTCGAATGAATGAGCAGCATCGAAGGGCATGGGCGGATGCATATTTTGATGAGGAGGATGAATATTTTTTTGAACGTGTTCCAAGGCAAATATTCCCTCAACAATTGATGGACTAATTCCATTTTTAGGTATTTTGATCCGGTCTACGATTTTTATGGTCAGTTAATATTTCCATTTTTGCTCCAAATTCTTTCATTTAATAGCCTCCGGAAAATTGCATGTCCCAAAAGATTTATGCTTTGAGAAATTTATGGCTGAAGTGATCCAATTTAAATAATTTTAATTAATTAAACAATTGTTAAGCTTCGTTTTTGGGCGGTTTCAAAGGCCAAAATGGACGATTGTTGTTCGCCATTCGCTCAATATTGCCTTTATAGGAAGCCACGGCATGATACTCCAGTAAGAGAAATGGATATATAATTTTTTTGGCACTATATGAAAGAAGGCCCTTTTTGAAAATTTTATTTCAAGTCATGAAATGAAATACTAATCGACTCATCTCGATGAGCAGAGGGCAGAGCACATTTCTGCTATTGGTTTTGTATAAAATTCAAAATTAAAAAATTAATTTTAAAATTCTACCGGTAAGACCGGTCGAACCGGTGATGGAATTATATATAAAGACTACATTTCTTTAGTCTCAGGTCTTGAATTGACATTAAAGATTTGAAAAGAGCAGCGCTCGATTGAAAAGAGAATCCCTGGCTCAACCTCAAACCGATATATATTTACCATTTTACCGGTCGGACCGGTAATGAAATAATATATAAAGGCGACATCTCCGCAGTCTCAGGTCTAGAATTGACATTATAATTCAAATAATAAGTATGAAAAGAGCAGCGCTCGAATGGAAATGGAATTTTTGGCAAATTGAACTGTTCAAAATATGGTTAGGGGTTTAGGTTTAGGGTTAGGGTCAAGGATAGGATTGAACGGAGTGAATTTCGCGGAGCGAAACGACCAAAAATTTTTAAAAAAGGGCCTTCTTTCATATAGAGTCATTTTTTTTTACCAAAAACTAAACAATTTTTGAATTCTTTCATGCAAAAATTCAGATCGATTTGGAAGAAATTCCCCGCTTCTTAAGACGCAAAACCTGGGACCCTGGAAGTTTTTTTCCGTTTTTTTGCATTTCCCTCAAACAAAATACTCATTTTTTCCCATTCATTTCCCTTTTTTCTAACCAATATTTTCCAATCAAATAATATTTTGTCCCAATAATTTTAATAATTTTGCCACCCATTTTTTCCATAATTTTTTTTTTTTTCATTTCCCTCAATTTGCAGGAAAAAGACCATTTCATTGGACTTCGATGTGCCAAAGTGAGAAGGCGGCTTTGGCTAATCCTTGAAGGCCATTCCAATTCAAAATGGTGGAAATTCTTCGAAATTACTTCAACATCGTGAGCAAAACAAAATAATAAACAATTCCATCCAGCAATTTTAAGCATCCCAGAAGGGATGCAGTCCAAAAATTAGGGTAAACCCATAAGCGTCCCCCTGCACGGAAATCTTTAGTAAAAGGCGAAAGATTTCTTCGTCCGAATACAAGGGGACCAGGGATGGAAATGGGAGGAAAAATTGCCATTTTATTCACTTTCCCCCATTCAATTGCTTATGGAAAGCAGGCAAGATGGGAAAGAAGGAATGTGGGAATGGGCGCACCCTCTGCTATCTTCTTTCGCTTTCTCCTTCATTTTCTTCCCTTCACTTCAACACTTCTATTTCTGCACAACCTATTCGCACTCTCTCCTTTCTCTCCTTTGGTATGCGCCCATCCACTGCGAAGAGGCAGTGCAATATTTCTCTGTTTTGATTCGCACACCCGAATATTGCTGCCCCGCCGATGTAAATGAATCCTATTGCGATTTCCCAAAGGCGAGAAGGGAAAAGGCCACTTTTCGCCGGAGCATAAACTTACCTGGCTGGAGTGTTCCTGCGATCACGAAGGCAGGACACTTGTGGCGAGACTCCCTCATTGCACTTTCGAGTGGGGTTGACCCGCAGGGCGGTCCCGAACTGGGATAGGCCCACAGCTAAATTTTTGAGTGCGGGGGATAGCGTTCGCGCTTCCCCTTAAAATTGGATTGGTGGATCGAGTGAAAGACTAATTAATGCAAGTTGTGATTGGATTTGAAAAAATTAAAATGAAGTTTGGGATTGGATTTAGAAAAAATGTAATCCATCAATTTTATTCGCCTTGAAAAACCTCCAAAAATATATTTTGATGAACATTTTCCGGAAAGAAATAAAACTTGGCGAACATTTTTTCCGGAAAGAAATAAATAAAACTTGGCGAACATTTTCCGGAAAGAATTAAAACTTGGCGAACATTTTCCGGAACAATTGTAATACATTTTTGGCGAACATTTTCCGGAAAGAATTAAAACTTGGCGAACATTTTTCGGAACAATTGTAAAACATTTTTGGCGAATTTCCGGAAAGGAAAAACACAATTATATAAAAAAAGAAAACATATTTTGACGAAAATATATTAAATTATCGTTTATCATTTTCATTTTTTTATTGGATTCACCATCAAGAAAGCAAGTGAAACAACGAAAATTATTCATAGCTTCTTTAACATAAATTCTTTTAAGCCCCGAAGGGCGTCCAAAAATTGCACAAGGCACAGCTTTCGCTGGCCAAGGCGGGCAATTGGTATAAGTTTTCAATCAGCAATAACAGAACCTCGGCTAGGCCTCATTGGTCTCTGTATTGCCCGAGCGCAAGGCTGAATTCAACAGCAAAAATGAGTCTATTTGGGCGCAGCAATGTCATAAGATTTGTATGGGAAGCACCCAGGCGAGGGAAAAGGGGTAGTTTATTTACAATGCCTCCTTTTCCTTTTTCTCTTTCCAGCACGCCCGTTGAGTGGCTTTCGCACCCTCTTTCCTCACGTTTTATTCACTATTTCTCTCAGTCTATGTCTTGTCTATCCACAACTGGCATCCCTTCCCTTTGGCTTTTCCCATTTCCCTTCCCAAAGATCAAAATCAGAATAAAAATAAAAATGTATTAAAAAATAAATAAATTTAATTAATTAAAATGAATTTATTTAATTTGCAATATTTTTTGAAGATTTGTTGTTCTTTCCATTACGGCCCTAATTTTGGCCAGCATGCCCGAATTTCAAGTGCCAGATACATCGGGAGGAAATCAAATGACAATGTAAAATAAATGAATGAATGAATGGATTTTGGATAAATTGCTTCAGGGGTCTTGGCACCACTCACAATCCAACATATCCAAAAGTGAGCGGATTCACCATTTCAACCACGGTGGTCAAAGACGGAGAAGAGCATAAAATTGAAATGGTCGAACATCCTGTCTTCAATTACGTTGAAAATATTTGCGGTGAATTGCATTCATCATTTCCCCATATCATTTCCTCAATTATAGTCATTTATTTTACGCTGGAATATTTACTTCGATTTTGGGTTGCCCCTCAAAAAGGTCAATTTGTGAGAGAATTTTTGAATGTGATCGACCTTTTGGCCATTGCCCCATTCGTTTTTGAATTGATCCTCATTTTTGTGAGTTGGATATTCAATTTTATTTGTAACCCAATCATAAATAGATTGGCATTCGGGGGGACAATGTTCGCAAAGTTCGGTGGGCCTTTTTGACAGTTCGATTGCTCCGAGTTCTAAGGGTAGTCCGGATAGCCAAATTGGGCAGATTTAGTCCCGGTAATATTTGGAAGTAAATTAAATAATGCCGTAAATTTAAATATAGGGTTGGCCAATTTTGCTTTGACCCTGAGGAAAAGCAAAAAACAAATGCAAATGGTGGCCATCGTTTTGTTGACAGGTTCTAATGGGGGAAAATGCCTAAAGGCAAATTCATTTTTAGTGATCATTTTCTTCTCCACTTTAATGTATTTCATGGAAAAAGATGAGCCGAATACAACGTTCACTTCCATTCCAGCTGCTTTTTGGTGGTATGCAATTTCATTTGAGGGGTCAAACATTTTAAATATTAATTAAATCAATCAAAGGTGTCTTTTCTCTCAAACCAAATGGGTCCCTCAAACAGCCGGTAATAAATTTAATTAATAAAGGAAAGAACACCAAATTCATTTTAAGCTGGCAAATTGGTTGGAGGTGGTGCCATCACTTGCGGTGTTCTCGTTTTAGCCTTGCCAATTGCAATTTTGGTAATTTTGGGAACAAATTAATTGATCATAAAATCATTATTAATAGGTGAACAATTTCATGCAAGTGGTCAGACTTAGGGAGGAGAAGCTAATAAAGCAATATGCCACAATTGGGTCGATTGCGGCGGCGGCACATCAACAACAGCAACAAAGTGGAGGAGGAGGAGGAGGGACAACGGCAGGGGGTGGAGACAGAGTTTAAATGAATAATAAAATAACACATCCTTTCATGTATTTGAGCTTTACATTTTTATTTAAATTAAATAAATCAACAATAACATTTGTGTATCGAAAATCCGTTCATTCATCCATCATTTTTCCTTTCAAACTTTCTTTCCTTGCTGCCGGAGTAAATAATTCCTTAAACTGATTTGCCTGTCCCGAAAACTTCGTTGCCTGTTCTTCCCTCGGACTTTGTGCCGCACCATTTGATAATTTTTACGTTTGGCCAATTCTCGGTTTGTGCGGCCAACATGGGCTCCCTTAAAAATATAAATCATCCAATGAAAATTAAATTTCAATTGAATTACTCGTTTTTTCGGCTTCCCATATTCAGGTCTTCCTTCTCGCCCCTCTCTGATCTGCTCCAATCGTTCTTCTTTTGTTTGTCGTCGCATTTTTTTGTGGAAATGTTCAATCACATTTAATCTCGGCAATCCATCGGCTTCGTTTCTTAAAAAATAATTTAAAATGGATAAAAAATATTTGCCGCTAGCAGGGGTCGAACCTGCGACCTTGGGCTTATTAGACCCACGCTCTAACCGACTGAGCTATAGCGGCTCATGGATAGGCAATCCAAAATTATTATGATAAGAGACCCACCTTGCAAATTCATCTTTCTCCTCTTCCTCCCCAAATTCTTCTTGAATTTCATTTTCATCGCCTGATTCTTCTTCCATTTCCTCATCAAAATCTTGAATTTCTTCGTCATCAAATTCTTTTGAATTATTAGCCTCTTCTGTTGGTCGCCCTCTATCCTTTCGATGCAAAAGACGAGGCTTCAATCTTCTCAATAAAACAATTAATGATCGAATGGCCATTGAAATGTTTTTATTGTGCATTCTTCGATACTAAAAACAAAGAATAGATTAAATAAATCCAAATTAATGAGAAGAAACCTCTGTCAAATCTCGAACCATTTCCTCTGTGGCTGCCTCCGGGCAACTTGCGTAAATTTCGCGAATTGTATTCAATCCAATTGTGATTGCTTCCGGCGTGTTTCGATCGGTCACAAAATTTTGGGCAATGACGCGAACCTTTATATATTTATTTTAATCACAATTATTTAATAATTGATATATTTTATAAACCAATTGTTCCACAATATCCGCCAGAACAAATTCATGGCAAGCCTGGGCAGCATACAAAAGGAGACGGGTCACTTCCTTCTGTTTTGGTTGCAAATATCGGTGCATATATGAGTAGAAACCGAGGGTTTGAAGCTGGTGAACACCAATGGTCCGTGCACAAAGTCCAATTTTGAGAAGTCTAAAAAATAAAATATAAAAAGGAAAAAATAATCAGAAAAAAATATTTGCCGCTAACAGGGGTCGAACCTGCGACCTTGGGCTTATTAGACCCACGCTCTAACCGACTGAGCTATAGCGGCTCATGGAAAGGCAATCCAAAATTAAATCAATGTGGGGAAAAATAAATTAACCTTATCGCATATTTTTCGTTCTTCTTTCCATCCAATTGGCCAAAAAGTCGATCAACAAATTTTTGAGGGTCATAAATGGAACGAATTGCTTCTAAATTGCATTGCCGAGCATTTTTCTTCTTTTTGGATTTTTTCTCGCGGCCCAATATCTTTTTTGCTTGTTCCAAATGTTTTTGTCGTTTTCGGGTTTTCTTTGCGTGTTGAAATTGTTGCATTACTTCCTTCAATGTCCTTAAATTTATTTTGGATATATTAAATAAATATTCTCAATTACTTTGAATCCTTTTTCCCTTGATTTTCTTCCTCATCGCTTGATTCCTCCTCTTGATTTCCATCTTGTTCATCTTTGCTGGAGCCAAGGAAAAAACGCATTATGCTCACCTAAAATTATAACATTTCATATTTAAAATTTATTCTATTCTCACTTGTATTCTCCGCATTTCATGGAACACGCCTTCGGCCAATGCATTCGCCGTTTTTGCATCCCGCCAATATTGTTTTCGGTAGGCTTCAACCAATGCCATTTGGGCAACTCTGGCCGAAACTGTGCAGGCCTTTTGCTGAAGAAGCATTGAAAACAAAAATTGCTGAAGGCGGGATGAAGCCTAAATGATAAAATTATTAAAATTTTGGTTGAATGGGCGGACCTGTGTACTAAATGAGGCGCCTTTTTGTTTTCGCTTGAATTTATTCTTTCTTTTTGCTCCAATTGTGCAGCGGCGAATGAAGGAAACCAGCGAAGTTAGGATGAATTTTCTGCATACATTTATTTTGAAAAAAAATTAAATTTATTAAACCTGAGTTGTTTGTCGGGAATTTTGAGTAATTTGAACATTAATTGGACGGTGTTGAACAAATCCAAAGATTGGCCAACGGTTAATCGAACACAAGCCTTGCAAAAGGCCAGCCTTAGTTCTGGTTCCATTTCATTGAATTGTGGGCTTTGCATTGTGTCAAGCAATGATTGGCCAAATTGAGGGGATTTGCCTAAAAAATGATTTGAATTCAAATAAGTAAAATTGGCTTACTTGGAAATCGATGGGCGGTTGAGGCGATGAATTCGGTGAGCGAAAGTAGCGAATCCATTTGGCCAAGGAGTACTTGGGGTTGAAGTTGAAGAAGGCGCATTTTTTGAAGAAAATTTTCGAGCTGTTGGCCAAATTCTGCCTCATAACTTTCCGGATCTTGGGCAATCTTCTCGCGAAGGAGGGCCAAATTGCCTTCACAAATCTAAAATGTTAATATTAATTTAATCTTTATTTAATTTATAAATATAAAAACTAACTTTTAAACGTCTGGATGCTCCACTCGCTTCATCCAATGCCAACATTGTATGATTAATCGAAATTAAAGAAAATTATTTAAAATTAAATATGATTTTAATAAAATGTATAAAAAATAATAGAAAAATGTTTAAACATAAATAAATTTTGCAATAAATAAATTATGATTAATTTTATCAAATTGGCCAAAAATTATGTAAAAACAAAATAGTCTATTAAATTAATATCCATTTTCCTCCAACAAATGTTCCGGTTCTTCCATTGTTGCCCATCGCTTGTAGGGTGTATCCTATGTAAAATAAATAATTAGTATTGCTTTGTAAATTGTTGGACTTACATTTAATCGTCTGTGTTTCTGTGCTTTCATATAAACACCGCCGCATGTGTTCGGAATAATGTGGTAAATATGGCCTTTATCAACATTTTTGTATTTATTGTAACGAAGCATAAGATCGATTGAAGGCGAATTTTGCATCCAGAAATATTTGTACCTTAACTCTAAATTATTTTTCTGCCATTAAAATTGACTGACTTGAGTTTATTGTGCAAAAGGATTTGGTCCAGCCGACGTTGTTCCCACTTTTCCCAATATTTCCAGCCATCCTTTTCCGGGTCCAAATCCTCGAGTTGCTGAATTTTCCCAATCATAAATTTATTCATTAGACTACTCAAAAAACCTTGCCTGGTTCCAAATCCAATTTGAATAGCCAATCTGGATATTCCGAATCGGGTTTAATTTCGGGTCCGGGAACATCAACTAAATTTTTCATCAATTTAAAAAATCAAATATATTGAACTGACCATCATTGTGGTAATTTATGCAAACATTTTTGCATAATTTGACGGCATCCGCCTCCACAAAAGAATCTTGTTGGTCTTCTGGCAATGTTGGACCCTTCTGTTGCGTCTTTTTTCCTCCCGGGGCTGCATATGTCCGCAATTGTGGGATCTCTTGATTTACTAAATCAATGATAAATCATTTTTGTTTAAATCTAAATGAAAAAAAAACCTTGAATTTTTCTCGTAATCATTTTCCCCGCATTGATGAATAATGCCTTGTGATGTGAACAAATTCGCCAAAACATTGCTTTTGTAAATGTAATAAATTTGTTAATATAAAATGGAAAATATAATTATTCGAATAAAAATAATTCATTTATCATTTGTTAAAAACAATTTATTCCTAATTATTTATTCAATTCTTTGACCTATTCAAATAGAGTCAATCAAAAATAAGTGTCGATGACTAGAAATTAATTAAACAAATTATGTAATTATCACTCTGGTCTCTGGGATGGGGGCATAATCCTATATTTTGCTTTTTATTTGGTAGGCGAAAGGCACAACATTCCTCTTTGAATTCTTTTATTTTGCAATTGAGTCCAAATGTTTGCAAACAATTTCGAAAATTTCATCGATTGATCCTTCCGCTTTGATCTGCCAAAAAAGCAATTTTAGAGAAGTAATATTAAATTATTGCTTAATGCTTACGGTTGCCAATTTATTCTGTGCTGAATAGTAGTCCACCACGGGTCTGGTTGCATCTTGGAATGTTCGCAATCGGGCTTTGATGGTCTCTTCATTGTCATCTGCTCGGCCGCTGGTCTCGCCCCGTTTCATAAGTCGATTCACCAATGTTTGCTCGCTGGCATCGAAGAATATGACCAATTTGCTTGGAAGAATCTTTAAAAATATTTATTATTCCTTTGTAAAATCGATAAAATTTATACTTCACTCTCGAACTTCACTCCTTGGTTAATGTCGCGAGGATAGCCGTCAATGAGGAAACCTTTGGAGCCGGCCGCAAATGCTTTGACCATTGCCTCTTTGATCAGGTCCAAAACCGTCTCAAGCGAAACCAATTGACCGGCCTTCATCACTTCTTCCAATTGTTTGCCCAATTCCGAGCCGGAAGCCACTTCGGCTCGCAGCAAATCGCCAGAACTTAAAGTAAATTTTCTTCAATTAAATTTTTAAATTTTAATTCTTGACAAAAACCTGAGATGCGTGAATCCATATTTTTGGACAATCCGCTCACATTGAGTGCCCTTTCCACTGCCTGGCCCGCCAACAATGAAAATTATTGGCAAATTCGCTTTCCGCAACGGTTCAATATCGATGGATTTACGTTCGATCGGTGGTGCCATTTTGCAGAATAATTTTTATTTAATATATGATTTTTCTGAATTATTTAAAGTTACAACAACGTATAATTTTAATATAAAATTTCATTTAGTTTCCATTTAAAGTTATTAAAAGATAAATTAATCATGTTTACGAAAATTCCAATTATAAATAAATACATATTTATACTTTATAGCTTTAATTTATTTAACCAATGATGATCTTTATGGTTCTTCATTCCCCAAAAACAACAAATAACAATTGAACAACAATGTTTTTAAATACCAAGAGAGAATAATATTCTGGGGAAAAATATCAACAAACAAATTAATATAATATAATATGGGGAAACAATATAATGAATGGGGGAAAATACCACTATCACACAATATTATCATTGGTCTCATTCAGCTTCCTCGCAGTCAACCGCCGTTTCAGATTGTTGCTTCTTTTCATCATCATCGTCGTTCTTGACATCGCTTGGAACTTCTTCGTCACCATCTTCTTCCTTTTTGCGGCAACACAGACAGTAGATCAAAAGGCCAATGAGGATGATTCTGTGAATAAAAAATTGAATGATCAGAGGAAAAAAGTAAAAAAACTCACAGAACGATCACGCCAGCGACAATTCCAATAATCAGTAGAGTATTGTTCGAAGAATCTCCGCTCTCTGCTTGCATTGGTGCTGTTGCTGTAGTCTCATTTGTTCCATTTGATCCACTTGCCGTTCCTTCTGATCCAGTTGTCATTTCAATTGTCGATTGAGTCGATGGTAATGATGTCGTCAGCTCGGGCTCGGGTATTGGTCCAACCATGAGAAGACCCGCAGCAAAGGAACGAGGCTGAAGAAAATCAAAGATTATTTAAATAAACAAAATTAAATCTCACAAAAACAAAGGATTGTCCTTTGCAGTTTGGCCCATCCGAATTCTTGCTGACCGTTGTCGATTGTGGGAAGAAGTGCAGACTCAGAAGGTGTTTGCCATTGAAGAATTGATCAGCATCAGCAGTTGATTTGATTTCCCAAGTTGATGGTGTTCGAGTGGCCGAGTTTGGAATATTGCAAATTGGTTGATCTCCTTCTTTTCCTTCAATAAATTGAAATCCTTCAGTTTTGCCGGGTTTTTTGATATGGTATTCGATTGTCGGTTTCCCTTCATTCATGCCAATGATTTTCAAGTCGACATCCATCTTCCCATTCCATTCATTTTTGTTCATCTTGATATACCATGAAGAAACTGGTTCACCAACTAAAATGCATTAAAATGTAAAGTACTGGTTGGTTGTATTTTGTATAACCTTGATGCAAATGACCATAAATTAATTTGTCCTTTGAGCGACTCCATCCGATTTCAAGCATTGTCAACTCAATGCATTTGTCATCTTGTCCGTTGTGTAATGCCTTGCATGTATCTGCTGCATTATCTGGGCATATGCCTCCATAAACAGGTTTGCTAAGTTTCTTCAAGTTATCATTTAGATAGCCAAAGACGAATGGAATTCTGAAATTTAAAAGCAAATTTGATTATCAATTTAATCAAAAAACCCACAGATTATCGTTGCTTTTCACCACAATGCCACCAACTTCATTGCCTACTTCGGAAATGCAATCCGTGTTGTTATTCTTCATTTTTGCAGTGAATAAGGCTCGGTCCGTTTCATTGACTAACAAATCCACGGTGCATCCTTCTTTAGCTGCCATATCATCATAGAACACTTCACTGAAAAATGATGACGTTTTATATTGAAATTTATTCAGTTTTAAACTCACATTCCATCACCGCTGATGTCCACATTGCATGGTTTGAATGTCTTATCCTTGTGTTCGTATTCTGTGTAACCATAGCCGACCAATTGCTCCTTCTCAGTGATGTACCAACTATCTTTGTGCAACTCCACAAATTTTTTGTTTTGTAGTTCTTCTTTTGGTATTATTCCGGCAAGTCCAATCGATTTCAGTTGTTCTTCTGATTGTTGAGCATCGGCAGCAATGTTGTAGAATATCAGCAGTGTGGTGCAGAAGAGCCAGAGCACTGTGTGTGATGGAAGCAGCGTCGATGGTGGCCGCATGATTATTTGTTTGAACTTTGAAGATTTGTGTTGTTTATTGAATGAAGTTTTTGTCGTTTGCTTGATGTTGTCAAGATTTTTTGGTCGTTGAGAATTGTGGTATTGCTAAAAATAAAGTTGGATTTAATTTATTTTATTTTCAATTAAAATTAGATTGATAGGTAATGAACGCGTTAATCTTGAGGATTGATAAATAGGTAATTAACTTTATTCTCGACTCGAGTCTCGAGTCCCATTTGCCAGACAGCAGTTGCTGTCATCAGCGACATTCTCCGAAAAGTTCAATACACAAACCCCAACTTGCTGCCGGACCACTTTTATACTAATCAACTAATGATGGAGCGTCAGAAAAAAAGGCGGAAGATACATGGATTTATAAAAAATTTTTAATATGCTGGGAAGTTTAAAAAGCGCAAGGCGCTGCCCGGAAGGGAATATAAAGCGAGGATGAAGAAGTGATGATGAAGAAAATGGGATGAATAAAGAAACGATAATAATTGAAGAAGTGACGGGAGGATGAAGAAGGAAGTAGCGTTTTAAGAATACGAAGGATGAGGAAATAATGAAGAATGGAGGAATGAATAATGGGGAGAGGGGATGGATGATGAATGAAGAATGGGCCAGCTTTTATACTAATCAATAATCAAAAAATTGTGCTTTTTTATGAGTCAGGGTGGGTTCAGGAATGCGTAAATCATAATATATGGTACTAAAATAATCTACTGTCTATTATACTTTACTGATCAATAATCATTGTGCTTTTTTTCAATCCTCATCCTCACTCAGGAAAAGAAACCGATTTGGACAAAAAGTCTTTTCTCAAAAAAGAAATAGAATGTTATAAAATGAATCTTAAGAAATGAAGAAATAAGAGGATATGATGAATTTGGAGAAGTTAAGAGAAATGAACATTTTTTTATCGATTTTTGTTTTGCAATAGAGGAGGCAGATAGAAAGATAAAGAAGAGCTTGTCTTGTGCTTGAAGCTTTGAATGAACTTGAATTTGTACCAGGGTGCGGAAAATCAACAAATTTGTTGAAATCAACAAAATGAAATTGTGTCCAGGGCCCCGTTTCAATTTCCATTTTTAACTTTGAACTTTTTAAAAGTTTAAAGTAAAAGTTAAAGTTAAAACTTAAAGTTAAAGCGTTTCAATTTTGACCACTAAAAAGTTCAAAGTTAAAAGTAAAAATCTTCAAAGTTCTAATTAAAAGTTAAAAGTGAGCAAAATTCTGTTTCAATTAAAAATTTCCTACTTTTAACTTTTTCTCTTTAACTTTTAAGAAATTGAAAAGCAATTTCCCTTTGAGCTTTTAAAAGTATATAAATTAAGATTAAATTAAATTGTTTTGAATATATAAAATCATATCTCGAAATTCTATCAATAGAAAATTCTAAAATTTTCAGAGATTACTGTCTGGAAAATTTTATATAAGAAAAAAAATTTTTAAATTTTAATTCAATTTTTTTCAAATTAATTTTAATTTCTAAAAAATGTAGAAATTTGCTGAAACATCCTATAAAAAATTTCAAATTCTGAAAATATTTTAATGAATCTTTTGTCATATTAAAAGGCTGAATGAATTCTATTGAATGATGGAGAAAATAAGTGAATCGGATTTTAAATCAAAAAGTTATGGTCAAAAATGTCGAATAAGCCGAAAATTATTTCAACCTTTCTATTAAAATCATATTTCCGAAAAGATCGAACCAATCAATTAAGGAAATATAATAATTAAAAGCTATCATTTTGCTCTTCAAAATGACATAAGAATATTTTAAAACACTTCAGTGGTTCAGGAATTATGATGCGGCAAATTTGCTGCGCACATTGGCATGCGCCCAAAAGGCGTATCGTTATAATTTCTTTTGGAAGAGAGGAAAATTTTTCAAAAATTTTCTATACATTCAAACATATCCGTAAAATATTCAATAAAAATTTCAGATTTTTTTATTGAAAATTTGTAAATTTATGAATTTTTTCTGAAGACATGCGGCGACTCGTCGCACCATTTTTAAAAATGATAAAAATTTCCAGAAAAATCCAAAAGAAAAATTAAAAGCTAAAAAATTATATATTAACTAATTTTGCAAATTTCAGAATTTTTTTGAAAATATTTTCTGAGTTATGAATTTCTAAATTCAGATAGTCGACGATTTATAGCCTTTTTTCATATTTTTCGTTTAAAAAATTCTAAAAAATCATAAAATTATCAATCACCTAAAAATTTTATATGGGTGGATAGAGCAGAGCCTTTTCTATATAATATTTTTGATTTCATAATTTTTAAATTTTTTCTAAATTTTTTATGATTTTTTTAAATGAGTTCAAAGCAGTGATTTAGGCCCTATTTCTACTTTGAACATTTTTATTAAAAGTTCAAAGTGAATCTTCAAAGTTCAAAGGAACTTTTAAAAGTAAGGTCAGTTCAAAGCATTAATTGAAACAGAATCACCATTAACTTTGAAAATTTTACTTTGAACTTTTAACTTTGAACTTTTAATTTGAAAACGCTAATTGGAACGGAAAATTTTCAAAGTTCAAAGTTAAAAGCAAAAATATTCAAAGTTAAAAGTTAAAAGTGGAAATTGAAACGGGGCCCAGGTCAAAGCACAATTTTTGTTGAATTTTTTGTTGATCAACAAAAAATCAACAAATTTCTTTTTCCTCTTATTTTCAAGTGTTATTTTTCTTTTCTTAGCCTTCGCTGCTGCACCGACCACAATTGAGCACAAACTTGTCAGGCAGGCCGATTTTGATTGATGGATTGTAGTCAGTGGTCAGCAGCCAGCAGCGATGAGCCTCTTTGGCTAAGAAAAGAAAAATAACACATGAAAATAAGAGGAAAAAGAAATTTGTTGATTTTTTGTTGATCAACAAAAAATTCAACAAAAATTGTGCTTTGACCTGGACACAATTTCATTTGTTGATTTCAACAAATTTGTTGATTTTCCGCACCCTGATTTGTACCACATTCCAAATCCACAGTCCATTTCGCACAATTCAATTATTAATTATAATTATCACACAATAATAATAGCAATATTATTTAATGACTTATTGCTAATTTTAATATTTACATTACTTTTTTATACAAAGTTTAGAAATCAGCAGAAGAATTATAATTATAATCAAAGTTATACAAGCAAACAATGGCAAGGACGAAACAAACGGCAAAAAAGACTCCGAGCAGCACCAAAGACAACAAGCCATCAGCTGCACATGTCATTACCACGGTATCTCGAGGGATTCAACAACAATTGGCTACGAAGCGGAGCCGCATTCATCCAAAGTACAAGGAGCTCCCGCCGGTTAAGCTTACAACCAAGCGTTACCACAAGAAAGGTTTTTGATTTCATTTCGAATTTCCAATATTAAATGATAATTTGCAGGAGCACTGGCACTGAAGGAGATCCGCAAGTTCCAGCGTACGACCAACCAGCTGATTCCGCATCGTCCATTTTATAGTCTGGTTCGCGAAATTGGAATGCAGGTGGCTGACAATGATATTCGATGGCAAGGGATGGCATTGATTGCACTTCAGGTTTTTCATTAGAATAAATTTTGCTTGATATTAACTGTTGTTTAATTTCTAGGAGGCCGCCGAATTCTACCTGGTCAATTTGTTCGAGGATACAAATCTTGCTGCCATCCATGCAAAACGGGTCACCGTCATGCCAAAGGACATCCAATTGGTGCGCAAAATTCGCGGCGAGGTATTCAAATAATAATAATTTTTAATTCATACAAACAATCATTTTCAGTGCGAAACTCCTTCGATCGGCTATCGCGGGCCATAAAAGAATAAAGGAAAGATTATGGCAATTTCCTATTACCCAAAATATTTTTTTGCTTTATCTCCATTCCAAATATCGCTCTTATATAATATTTGATGATTATTTTCAAACTTTTTCTCTTAAGAAAACATCATATTCCCACCTGCTGTACTAAAATACACTACACACATTATTTTGTTAAAGATGCTTTGGATTTTCTAAATTTTGATAAATTCGCAAAATTCGATAATTGTTTGGGGGGGGGGGGGGGGTGTGGCGTACACAAAATAAGAATTAATTATAATTTAACCAAAGAGTTAAAATAATAATTTATCGATTATCATATCACAGACATTTGTAATAAATTAAGCAAACATTTTGGAAAATAAGAAATTTTTGAAAAATTAAATTATCAATTTCCACATCATTAATTTCTTCATCTCATTCATTAGTACAATTTATAGTCCGAGTTGTTTGAGCGTGTCCAAAACTTTTTGTTTGCAATCATCCGGATTTGTGACTGTGTGACCAATTGTGTCCGGATGGTCGAAGATTTCGAAATCATTTCCTCCCTAAAAATTAATTTTACGTTAAAAATATTCAATAAATTAAAACCTTCATTGTTTTGTCGCCAAAAAAGTGAATTGCTTCATAACATGGGTTCAAATAACGTAAACAATAGGTTTTGTCCCATCCTTTCGGGAATATGTCAATGCTGATTTGGCCACCAATGGAGAATGTTAGACCATCATCGGGGAATTGTTGACGAAGAGCCGAAACGAATTGCTCCCGGATTGGATTTTCACGTTCGAATTCAACAAAAGACATTCGTTCGGATTGGGTGCAACTACGGCCGCATGGGGAGACATTAATCTAAGAAAAAATAAATTAAAAATAATAATAATAATTTTACCATGCCATTTCGATGTTCTACAAATGTCCCTCGCTTGAATGGCAATTCCAATTCGGACATATAACGAAGACAAAAATTGGTCAATTTTTGGCATTTTTCTTCGCCCAATTCTTTGGAAATTGACTAAAATTTAATTTTATATTAAAATAAATAATTAAAATTCATACGGCAATGGGGAGTGGTTTGATGCCATGAAATCCGGTGAGCCCATTTTCAGCGAATAGAAAATCAAAAATTGTCAGTACTTCATTTCGGTTGGTCGTTCCCTTTCCCAATTGTTCGAAAATTTTCTCCATATCCGAACCACCAACCACCGCAATTGGGACTCGTTGGCGGATTTCTTTCAAAAATGACATCATTTCATTTGTGATGTTCTAAAAATGTGAACGATTTTAGAAGAATGTTGAATAAAATAAACCTGTCTTGGTTTGGTGAGTGTGCCATCCACATCGAATAGGAAAATGATTGGTTTCTTCCTTATTTCTGGTTCTGGGTTAATTCCATTTGCAATTTGGCCATCATTGGACATTTTTGAAGTGCACAATTTTAGGGAACGTAATGAATTTTTAAAAATGGAGGGTATGGAAATGGTGCTGTGGCGTTTCGCAAATTTATCAAAAATGCGCGTTTCGCAAATTTTCCATTTATTTTTAAATTTTATTTTTTGGCGTTTTTAATTAAAAATTAATAAAAAAATAAATCCAATAAAAAACAAAACAAATCCAATCTTATTAAAAATAAACCCGAATCCCGAACCGAACCAAATAAGATTAAGATAATTATTTATACATTGTTTTTAATTATGGAAAGTAAATAATTTAATTTTCAGAAAATAAAAAATTATCAATTCAATAATTGAAATAAAAACGATAAGCAAATGGCGGCAAAAAAGCAGCGAGACGAGAAAAAGAACAAGAGCTCATTGAACAAGGTGGTCACTCGCGAATACACTATTCACATGCACAAACTCATCCATGGAATGTACGGTTTGCATTTTATAATAATTTAAAAATCTTTTTATTGACAAATATTTAATGAGGCAAAAAAACAATTAAGGTAACGAAAAGATTTAACGGTTTTTAATGGTCAGTGGTTTCTGGTTTTTTGTCTTAGACCCTCTAACGTCCAACCTTATAAAACCAATTCCAATTGAAAAAGATTTTGTGAACACTATCATTTGAATAAAATTTGCCCTGCCTTAGGTTTTAACCATTCCAACTTAGTTTTGAACCAAGAAAACAATCGGTTTAAACCGTTTATACCTTTTAATTTTGTCTAAACCATGAAAAGTTATATATATTTCAATGCATTTTGACCAGTTCTATCTTCTATGTTGTAAATACTATCATTAAAGTTTGAGCAGATAGGATAAAGATAAACCCCTAAACCAAAATAATTAATTTTGCATTCTTTTATAAAATTAAATATCCCTTTTTAATTTAGTGGTTTCAAGTATCGAGCACCGCGCTCCATCAAAGAGGTGAAGAAATTTGCCGAGAAGCAAATGGGCACTCCGGATGTTCGCATCGACACTCGGCTGAACAAATTCCTTTGGTCTCAAGGCGTTCGGTATTCCATTAAATTATTTTGAATTTAATTATTTTCTAATTTATCAAGGAATGTTCCTTATCGAGTCCGTGTTCGTTTATCTCGTCGACGCAACGATGACGAGGACTCATTGCACAAACTCTATACTTTGGTATTTTTTAAACATAAATAATCTATCAAGTTTTGATATATTGATAAGTTAAATTTATAGTAATAAATGCTTTGAAATAACATGAAAAAAATTAAAATTATCGAAGCAAAATCCTACAAATTATCATTAAATTGTTCCGATAAAATAAGCTTCGTCTTCGTTATCTAATGAATTAAAATTCAAATAATATTTCCAATTAAGTATTGTCAAATTTTTAATTTTACTTTTCAATTCAATTCCACATTTCTTCAGGTCACCCATGTGCCAGTGACTTCATTCAAGCGGTTGACTACCGTTAATGTCGAGAGCGAAGATTGAAGGAAGAAAAATGTGTTGAGTGTTGCCGCAGTTTAGATGGTGGAATTTTAAAAGGAATAAAAGACAACACATATTTCCAACCAATTTTTGTTATTAATTTAATTCGCATTGTATAAAAATGTTATATTTTGGAACGTAGAATTTTTTTTATGCAAATATCGACTGCTTCTTAATGGTCCATGCCCATCTCGGCCTCGAAAATCCCTATATATCTTCCCCAGTAATCCCCACAACCATCAACCAATTCATTCCATTCCATGACAAACAATTATTTATTCTATTTATAAATCTTTGTTTAATATTTCCATTTCAAAAATTAAATTTTACAAATGATAATCAATGGATTATTTAGTATTTTATTGAGTAATATTTGGTTTTTCAATTGGTTTTGGTTTTGTTGCATTTATTTATTTTTTATTAATTTTATATTCATAATGCCAAAATAATAAATTTAAAAATAAATGGAAAATTTGCGAAACGCGCATTTTTGATAAATTTGCGAAACGCGCTAGCACGTATGGAAATTGATGGAACGGTTTGAAAATAAAGCAGTAATGAAAAACGGGACAGTTTTATTTTATTTTTAAAAAACACGTGGCAAATATTTCTGCCAACATTATTATTCACAATAATTGTGGATTATTCAAATCATTGAAAGATAACAGTAAATTATGGAAAATCTAAACCAAAATTTAGGACAAATTTTTCAAATTTTTATTTTATACAATTCTTGGAGGGAAAAAATATAATAAAATAATGTGGGGATGGATTTGTTTTAAATATGGTCGAAACAAAATTGGTCAACTGCACATTATTTAGCCATAATAATCCATTCCAATTCCAATCATTCATATTTTCATCAATTCTTTGCATCTAATCCAATCAATGACTTCGGCTATATTTGCCCCAGATGTGAAGAATGAATACGCTGGCAATGAAACTGCAAAAAATTGGGAGAATTATTTAAATAAATTAGAATTGAATTTGAATGAAAATAATTGCATTTTGTCTTTAAGTCCATTAAATATGAGAGGGAAAACTTTATTTTTTGGTTTCGAAAAGTAACAAGTTTTAGAAATTTTATTAGTCAAAAATATTGTCTTAAAAAAATTTAAAACCGTACACAAGTGACATGACCAAAACAGGAACGGGTCCAATCTTCAATCCGGTCGAGTCCTCGGTATAGAAACGCCAAAGTCCTCCGCTGTTTGGGCCTGCGCCGCCGGTGGTACGAGCCCTGGAATTGGTGGTTCCGCCGCCTCCTCCTCGACTAAAATAAAAATTTAATTAAACAGTTTAATCCATTTTTAATTATTTTAATAAATTAAATTGATTTTAATTTAATTAAAAATGATACCGTTGCCGAACAGCGCCACCGGCTGCCGAACGAGGGACAACTTTTCCGCCACCTGGTCCTTTTGTTGCAGCATCAGCCATTTTATCCGAATAATTTTATATTCGAGATTATTTATTTATTCTTTTGACTTAATTCAAAATTCATTAAAAAATAAAATTTTAAAAAAATTCTTCGATTTTTAAACAAATTAAATAAAAATTAAATTAAAAAATATGCGCAAATTTATTCAATAAAAATGGATTTATAATTGGAAATTGGAGGAGAAGAACTGCAAATTGAGGGGAGAGGAAAAGACTACACGTGGTCAGCGCTGACTAGGATGGAAGGGGAGGGGGGAAAGGAAGGGGAAAATGAACATTGATTAGTTTGGAATATGCAATGGAGTGGGGGAAAAGAATGAAGAAAATGGTTTTAAAAAAACACAAATAAAATTGTCAGATTTTTGTGTAAAATAAACTCAGGAGATTCGTAAATATAATTTTTGAAAGACTCATTCATTCATCATTCATCAGCCAAATTAAATCGTTTTTTGTACAGTTTTTTGGCGCACAGATTCGGCCAAATGTTGAAGGGAGATGGCATCTTGGATTGATCCTTGGATTTGGACACTTCCATTCAAATAAGCACTCATTGGAGACAAAGTTCCTTCGACCAAAGCAATCAGAGTGGATTTATTCAGTGTGAAATGCACATCCGGCCCAGTTGGGGAGGCTAAAATAGGAATAATTAATTCTTTTTTTTTTTGACAAATTGACTTACTTCTTCTTTCGCATTTCCATCCGCACCATCCTCGTCCATTCCGCAAATCAATGTCAAATTCGGTGCCCAATTCGGTGCAAAGCACCCGAAAATGTCGTCCAACTTTTTGTACCAATTGTTCATCAAGACATTGGCGAATTTGGCCAATCAATGCGTCCAATTGGGAATCAATTGAAATTATTGGTGGTTGAGAAGTGTCCTATAAATAAACATTAATGGATAAATGTCCAAAAAACCATACATTTGTATTGTTAATTCCATTTGATTTTTCATCTTCCATCATTAATGTTGTCGTTGTTGTTGAAGAGGATGAAGATGAACATTTTTGTTGCGGCTGTTCGGCCATTGTTGCCTTGAAATGGGCGCCAACTTTCCCCATAAGTTGTTGGCCAATTTCAGATTTCATTATGGTTTGAAAAACGGAAACGGCCGCATTTTCGGCGGGTTTAAGCACTTTTAATTGGTTGACGGTTAGCTGGTCCATTTGGATGCCGTGGGGTCGAAGAAATTGGTTCAATTCTTCCTTCAAATTTGATTTATTATTTGCAAAATAAAACTAATTTAACTTGGCAATCCAATAGAATTTTGGCAAGACTGGCCGGATTGGTCAAATCAGAGAGCAGCCGTTTGGTCAAATGTCGGGTCAATGCAGTATAGGCAAGCGAATGAATAGTCTAAATTAATGATTAAAAGTATATAATTATGGTCAAAACCTGTTCCCTATTTTGGAGTGCACAACAAACCACCAATGGATCATTGATTTTTGTATAGGCGACGGCCACAATTTCCAACATCCCCCGGTCAGATGTGACAATATGGATGGAAGGCAATTCGACACTTGTTACCCTAAAAAATAGTCAATTAAATCAAAAATTAATTCAAAAAACCTCAAATCAACGGTTGTGGCTTTGTCGACCATAGGCAGTAATAAAACTGTGCCCTGGCCATAAACTCCCCGTGTTCGGCCCAATCGCATCACAACCAACCGTTCATATGGTCCAATAAACTTGAATTTTTTGATTTTAATAGAAATTTTTGGGTTAAAAACCTTGAGTGAGAAGAAGAGGGAAAATGGCAAAGTGAAGAGGAAAAGTGTTGAGGAAAGTGCGGTAAACGCATATTCAACGATCAAATCGGAAGTTGGCCGCTCTTTTTGTCCTTCCTTATCAATGTCCAATGAATTGATGGGCGAATTTATTGGCAATGGATCATCTAAAATTAATTATTATTGTTTAATTTATTTTTTAAATCAAAAAAACCGTTAAATGCTCCATATCGATTTGCAGCGAAATTTTCCGGAGAATTGTATGTAAAAATGCTGTTAAATTGCTCTCCACCATTTATTGATTTATGTGGTTTTTCGTCGTGATGAGCATTCTTTGTGGTTTTTGTAAAAATTCCAACCATATTGGAAAAGTCACCACAAAACCACCAAAACATTCAGGAAAAATTGAGACAAAATAAATGAATTAAATTGTGAATATAAAGAAATATTTCAACGGAAAAAATTCCGTAAACATTATGGCATGGAATACATTTATCTTGTTATAATTTTTATTCGTTTAAAATTGCATAAAAATTTTAATAGTAATTTAATACAAAATACATAATTCTAATATTGTCTCTTTAAATGGAATGGCAATATTCCTTATATCAAAAATTCAAATCTATAAATTAATTCTCCATCAATTTGCATTCAATCACATTTTTGGGTTCATCATTAGCCATTCTCGGTAGCGTTTCGACTCCGAGGCCATATCGTCCACGGCTCGCCGTTCCTTTTTCCCATCGTCCTTTTGTAGCTCCAAATAAATACGATCCGGATTACCGCCAAAATCCGTAGCCTTTCTTGGAACCAAATGTACGTGAACATGCTGTCGGAATCGAGAATAATTTTTGTAAATATTTTCCCATTTTTACCTCAATTGTTTGTCCAGCAAATGGTCCATCCTGAACGCATAAAGTTGTGGAATTTGTTTCGTAAATTGTCTCAATCATCTTTTGTAGCTTTTTGGCAACACAAAAAATGTCCGCCGTTTCCTGGTCACTCAAATCGGTTAAACGTTTTGCCAAACGCAACGGTGAAATTAGAATATCTACGATAATCGATAAATGGAATTCATTTTTAATTGAATTTGGGCTTACGTCCAGGCAAAAGTGGCATCAAATTAACAAAGGCGAATGAATGCGCACTTCGATAGAAAACTTGACTGGGGCAAATTCGTAAATGCCCAAAATGGAATTCGTCGGAATCTAAAAAATAATTGATTTTCCCTTTTCTCTTTTGGGAAAATACCTTGAATTGCAAATTTCTCATTGAAATGTAGTGAATAAAGGTCAGAACGGCGATGTGGAAAAACGGGTTGATTGCGGCGAACTTCCTCCAAATAGGTCAAATCCAATTCAGCGAAACACATATCTTTTTTAAATTTAAATTATTACTTAATTTTAATTTAAAAAAACCTTCTCTCTCCGAGCATTGCGCAATGACCGCTCCCCATGGATCGACGACCATTGAATGTCCGTAGGAAATTCGTTTCTCATTGTGCTTTCCAGTTTGGGCGGCGGCCACCACATAACATTGTGTCTCAATGGCACGGGCTCGCAAAAGTGACTATTGAAAAATTGGAAATTAATTGGAAATAATTCATAAATAAATGGGAAATTTTAAAATGACCAAAAGATTTTAAAATAAGTCTTGAATCAAAAAAACGGTTCAACCGGTTTATGGTTTAATACACTTAATTTTTTTGGTCTAACTGGGAAGAAGATGGGTTTGAGGAGAGAAGGTTGTCGGTTCGAATCCCACCATGGGCAAATAATTTTTTTAGATGACCAAAGGTGGGGAAGTTTTTTTTGAAGTGAGATTTAAATTAAAAATTTCCTCAATAATAATTAACCTTGCGGAATGACCGGATGGAATGCGCTATTCTTTGTGTGGGTATATGGTTTGGCTATCTAAGACAAACCATTAAACCGTAACCGTTAAAATCTTTTTCAATGTTTTTCCTCATTTTAAATATTACTAATAAATTAATTTAATAATTTTACTCACTTCCCAATGGGCCAATCCGGTGTTGAGCGTAAAAGATGATGGGAAGGAGAGAATTTGAGCACCGCGTTGTCGATTATACAGGGATAGCTCGGGAAAACGTAAATCATAGCAAATGCCAAAACCCAAACGACCAATTGGAGTGTCGACCGGTGGAATAAGCTGCAAAAAATTTGGAATAATTTTGGACAAAAATTAAATTGACCTGTTCGCCTTGTGAAGAGAATTCGCTTTCCATCAATCGAACTTTTCCGGGCAAATCCAAATCGAATAAATGCAATTTGTCATAGGCAGCCCGTGTTTTACCATCCGAATCAATAAGCAAATAAGTGTTTCGTGGCATTCCCGAAGATTTCTATTAAAATTTAAATTAATTTTAAAAATATTCAAAATTGAATAACCTTATGATGAAATCCGCCCAAAGCTAACCAAAGTGAATTTTGTTTTGCCAATTCTCGGAATTGAGCAATGTAGGGGCTGTCTTCTTCCACCGCCAATTCAATTTGTTCGCCCACATTTCGGCCAATGAAGTCAAAGCATTCAGGCAGGAAAACCATCTGAATTTGTGAAAGAAATTATTTTAATTTAATGAATTTTCCCGTTTATTTTACTCCCATTTTTTTAGTCAAAATAATTTAAATTTTTCCACTTTGCCCATATTAATTCATTAATTTACCTTGCATCCATTCATTGCACCGGCTCTTTCAATCATTTGTGCGCATCGTTGGAAATTCTCCGCCAAATCATGTTGAACATTGAGTTGGCAAACCGCAATTAGGAAACGGTGTCCGGATGCACTGGTTGTGGTTGCCATATTCACTTTTGATTGGAACAAACAGTGGAGGGGCTGATTTTTTGTTGTATTTGGTGAAATAAATTGCCAAATTGCTTTTCTGATCATTTTTGCAATTCATTTATTTTTTTTTATTTGAGGGATTCGCTGAATTTTAGCCGGAAAAACATTAAAAATGAATTCAAAAAATTAATATTGATTATTAGCGAATCCCTCAAACAAATTTATTAAAATCAAAATTGAAAAGAAAAATATAAAATAAATTATATAATTCAATGAATAATTGTGCGTAATATAAAATATCATCAAATTAAATTTTATACTCGAGCAAAAAATAACAATTAAATCCACTCAAACAAAAAATAAAATTGAGCATAAAAATGATTTGGTATTGATGATAAAATTAATATTGAAAATTTATAATTAAAGCATTGTCATTCTTTGGTACCATTTCCTCCATTTTTATGCTGTGATGTTGTTCCACCATTACCCTCTGATGAATGTCCATTCTTTCCACCTTTTCGTCTCTTTTCATGTTCCATTTTTGCCATTTTCCGCCGTTCTTGCAGTCTTCGCCTCAATGCCTCCGTTTTTTCCATTCCTTTGAGTTGAAGTTGGCGAGCGGTCCGCAACAATCCAACCCGTTTAAGCCAATTAAATGCCAGTTTAATTCCAACAATTGAACATGCATAACGAAGCGGTGTTACAATCTATTTTAAAACCTTTTAAATTTTATTTATTTTTAGGGCAAACCTTATAGAGGACGAGTGCAGCGGCCAATGAACCAGCAGCCTTTGGCATCTTCCTAACTTTTTCAACCCAACTATCGGGCATATGCAATCGTTCCAATAGGGAAACCACATCTAATCCACTAAAAAATTATCAAATTAGTCTTAGAATTGAATTGCTTTTTATTAACCTTTGCACTGCCAAATAGAGTCCGGCAAGCCAAATTGCACAAATCAGCGTGTGAACTGGCAAAGCAATGTACCAATAACTGGAATTGAATTTAATTATTTGAAAAGATTTACTTATAATGTGTTAACCGTTTTAGGTAGTAATGAAGTTTTTTGATCAATCCTTTTGGAATTTCTTCCGCACTTTCTGCCTCGGTTTTTCGTTGCAATCGCAATTTTCCACCACCATCTGTCCATTTTCTTCTGTTGCTCAACCATTGCTTCCAATGATCACCTCCACCGCCTGCCGAATGGTCCAGTCTCTGGCGAAGTCCGAGAAAATTGTTCAATCGAATGCGTAGACCACGCAGATATTTACGCTGAAAATATAAAATTGATTGATTTATGAAAATATTACAATTGGTTTTGTATTGCCTCCTCCATTGGCAGCACCGTTTGTTGTGGATGAAAAGCAATGTCTGCTAATTTGGCCACCCAAAGTCAGAAACTTTTGTTGGTGATTGTTTTGAAGAACCAATAAATTTCGAATTGGTTGGGTTGCATAATAAGGCCGAACAGATTTAATTGTAGAATAAAATGTTTGGACATTGGAATTGCTGGTAGAGACTACTAACTTTTGTAGTATAGGTAACATTTCTAAATGGTGATATTAACCGGTAAATTATCAAAAAAAAATTAATTTGCTGATAAAAAAATCAGGCAATTTTGAATAATTCAATATTTGTAATCAACATAATTTATCAGGAAATAATTTAAATAAAATGTAAACAGGCAATCTTATCGAAATTCCAAATTAATTAACAATATTTGTAAATTATTGATTGATTTATACATCATCGAATCAATCACGTTTGGCCAATTGTTGCTTAAAATGAAGTGCATAATAAACGGTTGCGGCAGCCAATAGAAGAAAAACGCTCTCGGATGAAACCGGTGCCTTCTTAGATACTCCCGGATGGTAGTATTGGTAGACGAACAAGGCGGAAGATGGACTGGCGCCATTCTCTACAGCCTAAATAATATATATTAATTATAAGTGGATATGAATATTCAAACCTTTTTATAGTCTGCAAATTTGTCTTCATCATAAATTTGTACATCAAAAGTTTGCGAACTCGACTCGGTATGTTCCATTTGCCATGACACTTGGTATTTTGATGTTTCATCGGAGACGGCAACTTGACAACTTTTTCCATTAATTACAGCGTAAAATTGTCCATTCTGAAAATTACATTTTTGTATTTATTCACAAAACATATTTAACCTGTTGATAATTATTTGAACATTGCAATGCAAATTCCACCACATATGTTGTTTTATAATGGAAGAATCCATCCTGCGTTGAATAGCCACTTGCAGAAAATTTGGGCGATTCACATGATGCTCCTTAATATTAAAATTTCTTTGAAAAATTTTTAAATTAAACCAACCATATGCGATTGATGAAACGAATGATGATAGAATGAAGAACACCAAAAGAGAGCTCATCAGTTTTTCCATCTGTTCTGGAAAAATTTAGATTTTATAATGATTGATTATTCATTAATTATTATTGAATTAATCAATAAAAATATGAATAAATTATTCTATGCTCTGATTGAAGCAAATATTGAGCTAATTGTAAAATCAAAAATTTATTTAATAAATGGAATAGAATAGAATCCAAAAATAATGATGAAAGTCCAAGGCGGTTCAAAATGGATGAATTAAAATAATTCAACAATATTCTTTCAAGTGAAATGTTCAACAATAAAATAAGATTTTGTGAGCAATAAAGGGATGGAATTTTCAATGAGATTGACAAAGAGAATTTATATAACCGTTTCAAAATAATTCAAATGGAAATACCGAAAAGAAGATGCATATAATTTATGATAAAAAGGAGGAATGCAATTCATTTTTTAGGCTCATTCTTCTTCATTAATCATTCATTCACAGTTCCAATTTGGCAATGAACCATTTGAAATCAGGCCAATCCTTCACCATTCCTCGTTCGATCACAACCGTCACCGCTTGACCAGCAAATCTTTCACTCAACAATTTCCTTGAATCGATTACCTTTAAAAATATTCAATTTATCTGATTTTATAAAAGATAGTAAAACAAACTTTCTCCACAAATTCGGTATTAACAATTGGAACGAATGACGAGGTTTTGGGCTTCCAAGAACGCGGGACAAATGCCTTCAGCTTGATTTGAACGGTGTTACGCACTGGAATTGTTTCAAATGCTGGTCCAACCTCAATGCGATATCTGCCAATGGTCACTCTGCCATCCGGATGTTCAATTCTAAAAATATTATGTCAATTAAAATAAAATGGAAGAATAAAAACTCACGCATCAAAACGAATCCATGAGCAATGTTTAATGTTGCCGGCTCTTTCCTTTGGCAGAATAAGTTCTTGTTTTGGATATGCAGGCGTGTAGCTAAAAATAAAATAAAAAATTTATAAAAATTCAAAAATTAACATGAAAAATGATCCATTGCCATTTTGGGAGACCACAACACCGCTGATATTCTCTTTCGATGGTCTCGGAAATTCGAATCGGCCACAGTTGGATGCGGGGCGGTCGTGGAAGGTAAAATTCTGAATTTAGAAATTTTAATTCAAATTAATTTTAATGGGAATAGTAACCGATTCCTTTGGAGGTGTTGTGTTGATTGCACGCGGAATTGCCGGTTCATTGTCCAAAGACAAAGATGAATTTGACAAATTACGTTGGGCGGTGGATGAAGAAGCAGCTGAAAATGTTTAGTTTTAGCTTTTGAGGGTTAAGTTTTAAGGGGAAAGATTAGGGCTTGGCGAAAAGGTTTATAAGGAAGATAAATTTATTGGAAATTTCGACTAGTACCAGAAGTCAGAAGAAAGACCATCCTTCATTTTGGCAAAATTTAGGTCAGAGTTCGAATCCTTTCAAAGGACTATAATTTTTTTCAGGCTTGATTCACTCTTATTTATTATTCGTATTTCGTAAAAATAATTCTTTCTAACAATAAATCCTTTCACCAATCTCACCAAAATAATTTTTGTTAGAAAATAAAACCAACGTTTTGATGCTCCTCGATGTTTACTGAAAGCGAATGTTGTTGCTCCGCCACGACCTCCGCGACCGCCTCTTGCATTTTGACCTCCAAAACCTCCAAAAACACCTGACGACCCAATTTGTTGATGTTGCATTTTTGGAGGCTCATTCATTTGAGTAGAAGAACCTTCATTGACATTTGAAATTGAATTGCTGGTTGAAATGATTGCTGAAAAATAAAGAATATATGAATAATTCAAATAATAAAACGAACGTTTTTGTGCGCGATTGTTAGCGAAATTGAACGTTGCCGTTGTCCTTCCACGGCCTCGTCCAAAACCGCCAGTCAATGGTGTTTTCGGTCGCTCAACTTCCATTTGTTGTTGTTCTATTTTCGGAGGCTCAATTGTTTGCGCAGCCGGAGATTCATCAACATTGTTTGTTGGAAGAAGGTCAGCTGGAAAAAAAATAAAATTTAAATTCTAAATAAAATTAAAAGCCAACGTTTTGGTGCTTGAAAACTCTTGAGTGTTGCACCACCACGACCTCCTCTCGCACCTTGTCCAAAACCACCGGTCAAAGTCGTTTTTGGTTGTTCCACAATTTGTTGTTCTATTTTTGGAGGTTCTTCAATTGTTTGGGTGGCAGAACTTTCGCAGACATTTGAATTCGTATTGCCAGTGTTGGTAATGTTGTTGGTTGGAAGGACCGCTGAATAATAAAATATAAAACTTAAATTAAAATTTAAAATAAAAACAAACTTTTTGGCGCTCGAAAATTGCTGCTGGATGATGCACCGCCACGACCACTTCTTGCATTTTGTCCAAAACCGCCAGTCATCTCAATTTGTTCATTCTGCATTTTTGGAGGCTCATCAGTGATTTTGGCAGAAGGAGAAGATTCGCAGACAATTGAAGTTGTATTGGTGGTTGTAGTGATGTTGGCTGGAAGTACAGCTAAAAATAAAGTAATAAATTTTTATTTTTAAATTAAAACCAACGTTTTGGCACCCCACCACGGCTTCTCAAATTTTGTCCAAAACCACCAGTCAAAGGCGTTTTTGGTTGTTCCACTTGTAGAATTTGTTCTATTTTCGGAGGCTCAATAGTTTGGGCAGCCGGAGATTCATCAACATTGTTTGTTGGAAGAAGGTCAGCTGGAAAAAAAATAAAATTTAAATTTTAAATAAAATTAAAAGCTAACGTTTTGGTGCTTGAAAACTCTTGAGTGTTGCACCACCACGACCTCCTCTCGCACCTTGTCCAAAACCACCGGTCAAAGTCGTTTTTGGTTGTTCCACAATTTGTTGTTCTATTTTTGGAGGTTCTTCAATTGTTTGGGTGGCAGAACTTTCGCAGACATTTGAATTCGTATTGCCAGTGCTGGTAATGTTGTTGGTTGGAAGGACCGCTGAACAATAAAATATAAAACTTAAATTAAAATTTAAAATAAAACCAACGTTTTGGCACCCCACCACGGCTTCTCTTATTTTGTCCAAAACTAACAGTCAAAGGCGTTTTTGGTTTTTCCACTTGCAGAATTTGTTCTATTTTCGGAGGCTCAATTGTTTGGTCAGCCGGAGAAGTTTCGCAGACATTTAAAGTTGGATTTTTCGTTGGTTCTGATGATGCTGTTGCTATTGGTTGGATGGATAGCTAAAAAAATATGAGAATATAATTTAAATTAAAATTGGTACTCTTGCAATTTACGGGATGGAAGGGAAGGGAAAAAGGATGAAGATGATAGTAATGAAGAAGAAGAAATGAAGCTGAGGATGATCTCTTCATCATCATTTTCTTCATCTTCATCATCCTCATCATTTTCTTCATCTTCTTCCCTTCTTCATGATCTTTTTTTCCCTTCCATCCCATAAACTGCACTAACACCTTAAATTTTATTAAAATTTACAATTTGTTCTTCGTTTAACCCTCCGTCTTCCGTAGAACATACGACCCAATTCACTTTCAATGCTTTCATAAGATTTCGCAAAACCATGTCACGACGATAATGTGCCATGCTAAATTGATTTTTATGATGAATATTCATTTCAAAATTTACTATGCAATCCAGGCGTAATTCAGTTGATCCATCACAACATTTTCCTGCTTGAAGAAGGCGCCAATCCGTCCAAATTTTGTTGAACAAGCGAGGAGTTTGTTGAATGTTTTGTCCGAAAAAAAGATGATTGGTGTTTTGACCTGGAAATGATTTGAATATTTCATTCAAAATCTTATTCTTTGTTTATTAAACCTGAACTAAAACATCGCGCTGTTGATTGCCAACTTCATAAAGTTTTGTTTCATATGGCTCCTGTCCTGGTGGAATTGCTTTGATGATTTGTTGTTTAGCGAAATCATAGATGAGCCATTGTCCGAGTTGGAATTCGCTTAATCCTCTGCAAGTTTGGTCACATTTTTTTTCTGGAATCCACAATTGTCCTGTGTCACGATCGTTGGCTCTGGACACGAAAAGAGCCTCAACCTCACAAGTCATTTTTTTAGATTTAATCGCAATAATAAGTATTTCTAAAAAATTTTATCTTGTTAAAATTTTAATGTAATTGCTCTTGGAAAAATAAATGAAATAAAATCTTTGGTATAATCGGTTTATTATGGTTTTGTTGTTTCGTACGTAATTCGTATTTCGTAACAACCCTCCTTTTTAGATATATCATCTATTTCCTTTTTTTTTATTTGCCTTAAAATATTGATTGATAATGATAAGGGGATTTGGGTTTTGAAGGCCATGTAAATACTTTTTGTGACAGAGTCAGAGTCACATGTGAGCCTCATTGGTGGCCGGGAATTATGTTTATGTGTGATGTTGATGTCTGATATGATTGGGTTTTCCAATTTAAATAATTAATCATCAAAAATAACAATGATCAAAATTCGCGAGAATACTGGCACAGGGGATAGGGGGATGGAAGGATGAAGGAAGCGCAAGATAAATCAGAAATTTCAATTTTATAATTCAAAGGCCAAATCTTTCAATTTTATAATTCAAAGGCCAAATCAAATACCTATTCATTCTTCTTTTACTCAAATTTCATCTCTAATAATTACCCATGCCATGGAATTCAATAACCAATCATATTCGCTTAATTAAATCAAAACACATTTAAAACATTCACAAAATTTATTTATTACAAAAAAATAATACAATACAATATATTTATTATTGATTTACAACAAAATGCAATGACAATTAGGGAGACAATATGAAGATGAGATGGAGGAATATTTATACAATATAATTATTGATGAGAATGTGGGGAATTATCACATGGGTTTCTGCCTTCTTTGCTGCTTCTTCATCAGTCCTTGTCGCATCAGTGAAGTTGAGCGTCATCCGTGGGAGCGAAGATGTGGAACGTGCATTGAAGGTCCCCGCTAACTTGCATTGTCGCTCCGGCATTGTTGTATTGGGCAGCATAGTGAGGTGCAGAGAAGAGGGTGATGAGTCGACGATCGGCGAAGAATTCGGCCCCATCCTGGACAACCTGCAAATTAAGAAGGGAATGTAAAATGATCAGTAAAAAGCGCATAAAATTCAAACCTGATGAGCTCGGACAATCAAGTCGATATCCAATTGCTTGAGTGTGCGCATGACGAGATCCTCACCGAACATGACGCTTGCTCCTGAAAAAAAGGGTAAAAATTGATAAATGAAATCCAAAATAAAATTCTCATTACCTCGAGTGCTCGGCACAGTGCCCTTGATTCCTTGTTCCGGATCCGCCCACAGCAAGTCGAGTTCTGCGCATGGCCGTTGGGCATCGTAATCTGTTGCTGGACGTTTGAGTTGACGAAGTTGCTGCAGACTTTGAATCCGTTCAGAGATGCCACCGTGCATACCTGGAAATTTTGGGAGTTTAGTAGGATAAATTAAATCGTAAAAATAAACTCACAGAGAATTCTGCCTCCGACGAGGGCAGAGAATGGCAGCCAGGAGAAGGCACGATTGAAGGCCATGAACAGGGATTGACCATCTCCTCGATAGCGTCGTTGTAGCTCGTCCAGGAATCCGTAGTGGCGGTTGATGTTGCTGCACTCGTGATTGCCTCGCAGTAGGAAGATGTTGTTCGGGTATCGCACTTTGTAGGCCAGCAGCAACACGGCAGTCTCAATACTTTGTCGCCCTCTGTCAACGTAGTCTGAAAAAGTTGTGGGGAAAATTATTTTTGGCCTTTAAAATGAATGATTTTTACCTCCAAGGAAGAGATAGTTCTTTGTTGGTGGGAATCCGAGTCGTGCAAAAATCCGCATCAGGTCCGCAAATTGGCCGTGGATGTCGCCGCATATGATGACAGGTGGTTGGAGCTCGACCATGGCTGATTGGCTTTGAAGAACTTCGATCACAGTATTGCACAGCGCCTTGATTTCCGAAGCATCGACCTGAAATTTGATTTTCGTTATTGATTTTAAAAGAATTTTTGATAAATTTAAAACTGACCAGTGACGTGAAACGTTGAGCATGGCATAGGAGGATTCGTTCGATGATTGTGTCCACTTCTTGCAGGTTGAGTTTTTGCTGCGCCATGATGTCCGCTTTGGTCCCGACGTTGATGAGTTGTTTGCAGGAAATGAGTTGATATTCGTTGATGGTTTGAAGTGCTCGGCTGGATGACTGATGCTTGCAACTAAATCGCCCTTGTTTTTATAGTCGCACGATCGATAACAAAATCGATAAGTATGGTAAGACAGACAGTAAAACAGGGTACCGTATTTTAAGAAAATCAATAACACAAACAAAAGACAAAACATTTAGATTGAGATAAATCGAGATTCGAGATTGATTGTGAATTCTGAGATCCAAAATCCGATAAATTCTTTTTGTTATCGGATCAATAATTGAATTAGGTAGTTATAAATGGGATGGTTTTTATTTTGATTTTTAAAAAAAAATTAAAATCATAAAAATTTACTTTTTAGACCGAAATTAATTAAAATAAAAATCAGCAAGTGGCAACAAAAAAACAATAAAACGAGAAACAATAATAAATAAATGGTTGTGAAAAATCAAGTAAGTTTTCACGCAATATCCAAATTAAATAAGCTTAACTTTTCTTTTCAGGATGTGAACCTGCATGAAGTTTGGGCATCCAATCTTGAGGATGAATTTGCACAACTTCGCGATTTTATCGATGATTTTCCCTTCGTGGCAATGGACACAGAATTTCCAGGCGTTGTTATGACCCCAATCGGCCAATTCAAAAACAAAGAAGACTTCAATTATCAACAACTCTGCTGTAATGTTAATGCGCTCAAATTGATTCAAGTTCTTCTATTTAATTTCTTATATTGTCATTAAACTCTAAAGGTCGGCTTCACACTTATGAATGAGGAAGGCGAATTGCCGCCGAAACGAGATATTTGGCAGTTCAATTTGCACTTCAGCTTGGCCGATGATACATTCAGCGAGGACTCTGTTCAGCTACTCAAGGTCGCCGGGTTCGATTTCGCCAGACACCAGGTTTTAACTAATGCAAAATAAAAAATGACAACAAATTTATCATAGAACGAAGGCATCATGATGGAGGATTTCGGCGAATTATTGACCACCTCTGGGCTGGTTTGCGACCCACGAATCACTTGGATCACATTCCATTCTTGTTTCGATTTTGGCTATCTAATCAAGGCAATAATGCTCGGCGAATTACCAAAAGACGAGAAGGACTTTTTTGTCTAGTAATTTTATTTTTTTTCTAAATTTCTAATTCATAATTTTCAGTCACAAGAAATTGTTTCCAAACAGCTATGACATCAAAATGTTGCTTCGTCAGCCGGATGCAGTCAAGGCAATGCTGAAAGGCGGGTTGCAGGAAATTGCGGATCAACTCCAAGTCCAACGCGTTGGCCAACGTCATCAAGCAGGTTCCGACTCAATGCTCACCGCAATGACATTCTTCAAATTGCGCGAAAAGATATTCTCCGATAATTGGAAAGAGGTTTTACACATTAAATTATGTTAAATTTAATAATTTCCTTGATTCTCTGCCAGATGGCCGAAAAAGTGCAAGGCCAAATGTTTGGACTGTCCAATGGTCAATTGACTACCTACACGCCTCCAATAATCCCATATAGCGGCCAATCTGCTGCTGCCGGAAACATTGGACAGCCGGGAAGCACTGGAAAAAATGGACAACATGAACCGCCGCCACAATCTCAAATTCAGCTGAAAGAGGTCGAAGTTTGATGGAAGAAGATGGCATCTGCCGGATGAGAAATTGGATAATGAAAGATGATATATTTCCATTTGTATTAAATAATGTAAAAAAATCAAGATAAAATTTATTTAAAAAATAATCAATTGTTTAATTTGTTGATAGCGGAAATATTCCGACAATTTATTTTTTATTTGGTTTGAAACAATTTTTCTATAATTAAAAAGAACTATTGATGCCGAAAAAACACACATTTTCGAATAAAACAAGAAAAAGGCCAGGTCGAGATCTTGACCAAATCCAAGAGGACATGGGACAGCCGGAAAAAGTTTGTGATTTAATTTAATATAAAGGAATGTAATGGACATTATTAAAGGTATTGAAACTTGAATGTCAACCGGTGGACGAAGATTTGCCAGGCGGAGGTCAGCATTATTGCATTCCATGTGATCGCCATTTTGTGGATAATCAGGCGAAACAAAAACACGAGAAGAGTAAAGGTTTGTGAAAAATACCGAATTTAAGGGGAATAAACTAAAGAAAAATATTAAATTTTATTTCTGAATTAAAATTACTTAACAAATTTTAATATAAATTAACATTCGTTCAATTTTCAGTGCATAAACAAAGAATGCAACGACTTCGAGAACCTCAACACACACAAAAGGACGCTGAATTGGCAGCCGGATTGGGGAATGGATGATTTTTTGTTGATTTGAATATGAAATTTTACATTGTTCAATTTTGTTGTTTTTAAAAATTTTTATTGAATAAATTATAAAATCATTGAAAATTTATACAAGGTTTCACAAAGGATTAATTAGTTTGGCACAAATAAATTATTAAATCCCTCATTCAATTTTCTTCCATCCAATTTTCGATTAATTTCAACACAATTTGCCAATCCGAATGCACTCGGATGCCCTTCTCCCTTTCCTCTTCTCCAATATGTTCACCAGTAAAAATTCTCCTCAAAAAGTTGACAGAAAAATTGAGCAATTTCCAACTGTTCGGTTCAACCATTTTTGATTTGTAAGTGGCGGCCAACTTTTGGACAATTTCCTTATTGGCGGCTGAATAAAATAATTTAAATTTTTGAATAATTTTGAGGATTTCTTACGTTTTGTGTAATCGAATTGAACGGCGCCAATGAAAATTTTGTGTGGTTCTCCGTCCGGCAAATGGCCATAATTGAATTTTAATGTCGGCGGAGTGGGTGAATTGTCAGGCAATTTCTACAAATAAAAAATGAATTCAAAATTGTCTCATCAATTGAATAATTTATGCAAATTATAAATTAATAAAATGCAAACCTTTGAACATTTTCCGTGTAAATTCTCCCATTCTATCCATTCCTTTGCTTCGGTTAATTGTTTTTCCCAGCCCTTTGAATTCTTCTTTTGTCGTTTCCTTTCCAACTTTTGCTTGTATAAATCATTAAAAAGTTTTTGCCGTCTTCGAATTGTGGTGAAATTGTAAATTGAAAGTTGCTTCCCATCCAATCCAGTCAAGGTCGATGCCCCAGCGCAACGATTTACCCCATCCCGTTTTGGGCCAGACTAAAATGGATATTTGAGTGTGCAGTGTGGAATAATGAATAAATCCAATACCGAATGAATGAGCAAAAAAGGGGTGACCGGTAAACGTTTTTCAGCCCGAATACTAAAAATGAAAAATGTTCTGTTGAGATTTTCGAAATTTTTACCATTCCAAAATCCATTTTGGTGTGATGACAATATTCTGCGCATTTTTGCCCAAACTTTTCCATTTTGTAGAGGCCAATTGGGTTGCGACCATGTATTTTGTTTCCTTTGGCGTCCAATAATGATGATATTCACCTCCATTTTCCACAATCATTTTGCGCAATTCCGATGCCGGTGGATCTATTTTTCAAATATTTATTTTGCTGAATAATTAATAAAAACCTGTATAGCCGTTCACATAAAATGAAACGCCGGAGAAAATATTGCTTATTGGAACAATTCCTCCGTGTACTTGCTGGAATAATTTGCGCTTCTTCATTGCCATATAGCCACCCTATAAAATGCATTTGATCAAAAATAAAATGAAAAAAGACTTACAAATGTTTGTTTTTCCTTTTGTTTACTTTCTTTGCCATCGTTTTGTCTCATTTTCTGTATAATTTGTTGAGTATGTTTTCGATAAACCATCGATGAAAATTCGGTTATCAAATTTGAAGACATTTTCCTTGATTTGTTGTTAGGATAATCAATTGTTAATTCAATTTAATTAATACCTAAAATAAAATATTAAAAAAAATTAAATTGGATTTAAAAAGGAATAAAAAAAATAAAAAAGGAAAAAATCTATCTAGCAATTTTTAAAAAACAAGCCACGCCGTGGTGTGAGTGGCATTCCAAATTTAAAAAATTCGCCCCTTCCTTCTCATCTTCCATTTCCATTCTGTCGCTTTCGCGCTTTCGCCTTTATTACCAAATTTATTATCTTCCTCCCATAAATTTGGCTGTCGATTTTTTTTATTTTTGGTCCCAAATCCCAAAAAAATCAATGTTTATTTTTTTATTGATTCGACATCGTAAAATTCTATTGTTTTATTTTTAGCAAAACTAAAAATCAACAACAATTAAAGCGAGGGAGGAATAATGGAATCCACTGCCAAATTGGCCAGTGCCCAACGTCGGTCAATGCTGAGTCAAATGTCGACCGCATCTTCGGCTTCATCAACAACGACCACTGCCGGGGTGAGATCAATGAATGCAATGTGGAAAAAATGGAAAATTATCGATCGAGTTAATATTTTCGGTGATTCGCAAAAAAAAAAACAAATTTTACTATTTTAATTGCGAACAATTTCCTATTATATTATTCTTTTTCAGGCCATGAACGCTTCGTTGGCCTTGCAACAAACACTCACGCCCAAAATTGACAATAGACCGGCGGTTGTGATCGAAATTGGCACCAGATTAACGAGGTTTTCTCATTGATAGGAAAATATTAAATTTACTTTTGCCAATTTTAGGGTTGGATTTGCCGGTGAATTTGTTCCACGTGAAATATTCCGGACAGAATGGATGGACCCGATGGATGGCCCGCCGAGTACGTCACTTCAACCAAAACAAATATTTGACCGAAACTACAGTGAACAGGAACAATACGAAATCCTAGTGAAATTCCTCAAAAACATCATTTTCCGGTTAATTTAAAATAAAATCAATTTAAAAATCAATTAATTTTTATTCAGAAAATTGTTGACCACCATTTCCTCTCGTCGAATGGTTTTGGTTGAATCATTGTTGACGCCAAGTTGGCAGCGGCATGCCTTAGTATGTTTCATTTATTTTATCATCAAAAATTTCAATTCAATTTTTAGGCCAATGCTCTCTTCTCGTGTCCTTCCCTTATGCCCCATTCACTGCTCTTCGCCCCTTCACATTTGCTTGCCTCATTTCCATTCAATGCCCGAAATTGTGTTGTCCTTGATTTGGGCGCCAATGAGGCCGTTCTATTCCCGGTTTAAATTTAAATTAATTTTTAACCATTTTTATTCATTTTAGATTGCCGAAGGCGTTTTGATGTTGAACAATTGGGAAACCAGTTCAAATGCAAGTGCCAATGCCATTGAAGCGAATTTGAGGAAGTTGATGCTTCGATTTGGCCGGGTCCGACGAAAAATGATCAACGAAGATGAAGAGGAAAGAGGTTTTCAAAAAATTAAAATAATATTTAAATTAATTATTTTTCAGTAAATGAAAATTCGGAGGATTTGGGTCGTCCATTGAATGAACAAGATTTGGAATTGGCCAACAAAATGGGCCTTTGGGAGGATTTGGTCGTCCGATTTTGTTTCATCACAACACCGGCCAGGGGAAGAAGATTGCAAACACAATGTAAGGAAATAATAATATTTTTAACAAATTATTAATTCTCCCATTTATTTAAAAGTAGCCATCCCGGAAGCAGAGGACGCAAAATTCGATGTCCAATCATCGCCGCCTTCCATTCAACTCCAATTTGGTGCCGAAATTTTGCATATTCCCGGAATTGTGCGAGAGGCGGCCGCCGAAATTCTCTTCACCCAAAGCGATGAACCCGACCAGCGTTCGGTGCCTCAAATGCTGTTGGATTGCATTGCAAAGGTCAAAAGATGGAGAGGAAATTAAATTTTGAATTATTTTCAGGTTGGCATTGATTTACGGCGAGAATTATTGGCCAATTTGCTGATTATTGGGGGCATTAGCCGATTGCCTGGATTTTTGGCTCGTCTCAAGGTCAAAATTTCAATTGGACATTGCCAAAAATGTCAATTTGCCCTCATTTTTAGACGGAATTGTTGAATTTAATCGCCGATGGCTATCGACCCCAATTGGCCTCAACACTCGTTGAAAACATCAAATTTTATCAATTTCCAAAGGAAATGGCCGGACAATTATTTTGCAATTGGCTTGGAGGTAAAAAATTGGGAATTTGTTTTTTAAATCAATTTACTTTAATAAGGTTCAATGTTTGGTTCCTTGGATGATACATTGGAACAGCGGTCGCTGACTCGTCGCCAATGGGAACAAAGGGGAAAACGGGTGCCGGATTGGACAAATCAAATTGATGAATATTTCACGGAATTGGTGCCGGCAAACAAAAAAGGTTGGTCTCCAAAAATAAAATAATTTAAAATTTCAATATTTTTTAGTGCCAAAATCGACGCCGACGGATTCGCCCAATCAGATGAAGAATGAAATGGATGGAGGAAATGAAGGGACCGGAGGAAGTTAAAATGTGCCATTCTCATTTTTGTTATGAATTTGCCTTTTTTGACATTTATTGCACAATAAATTTTATTTTTTACGGTTCCAGCAAATCCGTTCGCCAAATATGTAACCCCCCCCCCCCCCACTCTAAATTCGCAGCTGATTGCCGCACATTCCATTCCCCTCCCCCACCCGAATTTTACGTCACATTTTCGTCGTCCCAATTACCCCCAAAAATGAATGAATCATCCATTCGTCCCAAATTCTTCATTAATTAATAATTAAATGATTTTTCGAATGAATTTTCAATTTTGTTGCATTTTTAAATCAAAATGAAGTTTGGGAATTTTTGAGATAATTATGAGAGGAATATTTGGCAATTTAAGGATTTACTTTTGGTCGACGGACCAAGTTGAAGATGATCGGACGCGTCATCCTTCCTTCCTCTTCCCCCTTTTGTTGGTTTCACCCCAAAAATGAAGGAAAGGTGAAGAAGAAGGAGGAGGAAAAGCAAATGATGAGGCCAAGGTCGCGGTTGCCCACAAAATGCCCGGAGGGGATTGTGCGACTGGCTTAAAAGGAGCGAAAAATGTTGGTTGCTGATGGAATGAGTGGGGCAAATACAACAAAAAATTAAGCATCACAATTTTAAGGGCAACGAATAAGATGAATTTCATTGTTTCCTTGACCGTCTTCATTACTTTTCCAACATTTTGTTTCGCCCATTTTGGTGGACTTTTGGGTTTAGGCGGAGGCGGAAGTTGTGGATGTGCCCCACCGCCTCCAATGCTGCCACCCATTTGCCCACCGGCATTGCCATCTTTGTCTTTGGTTCGGAGGATTTATTTATTCTCTCATTCAATTCCATTCAATTTCCAGCCTTGTCCTCCTCCACCACCTCCATGTCCTCCTTGTCCACCAACATTTTGCCCTCCACCGGTAAAATAAATTTTGGCAATAAATTTACGGTTTTTCCAAGGTCATTTGTGCCCCTCCACCGCCCCCTTGCCCGCCTCCCCTTCCCCCACCACCATGTCCTCCTCCAATGCCCTGTAGTCCATGTGGTGGATTGGGTGGTGGTGGCGGATATTTGGGCGGAATGAGCGTTGGTGGCGGTTATGGTTACGGAGGAGGAGGAGGTGAATAAATTTATTTAGGGCATAATTTAATCGGTCAAAAGGTGGATATCCAAGCAATGATTGCTGCTGTCAATGTGGCTCTCCTTGCCGATATATGGGCCGGGCCAGAACCCATGGGGCACGAATTTTTGCGGCTCCAACCAAAGGAGAGGAGGAGGAAGACCCGACATGTAATAGTGAAAAATTGCGCACAGTAATTGAGGAGGTGGACTAAAATTCCCCAACAATAATTTTTGCTTCCAATTTTTAGAATATTTCCGAAAGCGATCCAAGCAAATCCAAAAGTAAATAATGGGATTTGGGATTAAAATAAATTTAATTATTTCATTTAATTAAGGGGCAATTCAAAAGGCAGCGGAGGAAAAATTATTCTCCAAAATTAATGTAGGGGAAATTTTTGAGAATTTTATTCGAATAATTTAAAGGTAATTTGTGCAAGTGGTGACTTCTCCTATGTGGCTTATACGGATTCATATTGTCAAGCCTCATTGGGAAATGGTTAAAATCAAATATGGAATTCCAAAAAAATCACTAATTTTAGTCACTTGCTATGCATTCCGCCCTTTGGGTTTGGACAGTTCGACGTCAACCTCAAGCAGTGACGCAAAATGAAGAAAATTTCACCATAAATTTTGGCAATATTTGTCCCGGTGTAATTCGAAATTAAAATTTGGAATTATAAAAATATTGTTTTAAAATGATTTATTGAATGAACAAAAAGAGTGAAAAATAAAATGATGATTAAAATTAAACTCCAACAATTTCACCTTCTCCATTCTCATCTTCCAGTTGAATATTGTCGCCGAATTTTGCATAAAGGATTGTTCTCAATTTCTGAAATTTATTTATCAATTTAGGATCCTCTCCCGATTTATGCTTACATTCATTTCCGCTTCTATTCCGGCGATCTTTTCCTTCAATTGTTCAATTTGTCGTTGGGTATTTTCTTTTCGTTCTTCCAATTTTTGGCCGATGGTTTCCTTAAATAATTCATTGAAACGATTAAATGCATTTTGATGTTCAAAACCTGGTCATAGTGCACAAAAACTGAACCAATTTGTAGTGGAATTGAGCCGGCAAATTCATCATCCAATAACATCACTTCATCGGCGGCCTCTTCCAAATTCAAATTTTGATTGTTCAATATGGCCAATTTTTCCTACCAATTAATTTCATTTTATTTTTGTTCTTAAATGCATCCAAAAAACCGTAAATTCCAAAAATGATTTATGGAGTCGAGCAAATTGATTAATTTGTTGTTGGTCCTCAGCAGTCGGCACCGCCCGAACATTGGTGGATGTTTCGGTGGATTTTCGTGCCATAATTGAGTGTTTACTAATATTAATAAAAACAATAAAATTTTGTAAATAATTAAATATGAATGGCCAATTTTCAATGGAATAATTTATAATAAAAATTTCATTTTATTCGAATTTATTATTAAAAATGTCCAACAAAAATGTCACATCAATAATTTTGAGCCTAATATCATCTGGGGAAAACAATGATTTAAGGAAAAAAGAAGAAAATAAACAAAAAATGAATGAATGAAGTATTGATATTTAAGATGAGGGGGCACTTTTCATATTCCATCATCAACATTTATTGCTAATTATTTTGCTGGTTCTTCTTCAATCATGTCCAATTCATCTCCACCATGTGCCTTTCTGGATACGGTTGTAGCTGAGGTAAGCAATGAGTGAGAGTGCCGCGGCCCCAACAACAACGATGGCAATTTCGGTAAATTGAGATGGACTGAAAAAATGAAAAACATTAAATGTATTTCCAAAATAAAACATACTTTTTGTTGGTGTCATTCACAACCGGCATTGGATGGAGACTTGCATTAAGGGTGGACTAAAAATAATAAATTAAAACACTTTTTCATTTAAATTTCACTAACCGAAGTCTGTGATGGACCAGTTTCGGTGGCGATGCTGCCTTCGGGTGTAGTATCAATACTCTTAAAATGGGTTTATTAAAATCAATAATCGATGTTTTTCACAAACCATATTGGCTGCTCGTTCCGCATTTGCCTCAATTGTGAATACACATTCTCCTTGCAATCCTTTGAGCAGGTTGACCGCCTCGTCATGGGTGATTGCCTCCATCGAAGTGCCATTAACCTTAATTAAAGCATTGAATATTGATTTTAAATGATTGAAACTTACGGAAATAATGCGATCGCCTTCACTGATTATGCCCCTGAGATCAGCGTTTCGAACGAGGCTAATGAATATTCCATCATGTCCAGGGATGTGGGGAGGACCATCCGTACCACCGATAATATTGAATCCAAAACCTGAATATTAACAATTAAATTTTGATTTGGCGTAAAATTCAGTAACCGTTTGTTTTGCTTTTTGTTATTGTGATCTTTCGAACAACTACATTTTGCGGAAGGAGAGTATTTGCTGAACTGGCACTTGTGTTGGAGACAGAAGAAGCAGTTTGATCGGCGTCATTCATCATTGTTTATTTCTCTTTTTATTGATCTAAAATATTGAGTTGAGTCTTGAGTTTAAAAAAAAGGAAAAATAAATAACAATTAATATGTGGAATTTAGCTTAACTTATGTTGCGGTTTTGGGTTGAACCTATTTCTTGTTAAAAACTAAAATGCTGAATTAGTTTAAACCTCAAAAAGGAATTTTTCTTTGCAATATTTTGGCTTTTAGTTAGATTATTCGCGCGTGAAATAAAAACAAAACTGCAGATTATTCTGCAAATTTTTGGTATTTTTTATTTAATTATTATTATTAGATGTGGATTAATCTTATGACAAAATTAGGAGAAACATGGAATGGTTCTGAAGGTGTGAAAAATGCAACTAGAAATTTTAAAATATGTTTGACTTAAAATTACATAGGTATGAATTTGTAATACTTTAATATTTATGCATTTATTATAATAAATTATAAATTAGTAAAATTATAAAATTGTCAATAAAAATGCGGAAGATGGATAATATTAATTTTGGCCATCCACTCCACCAATGCTTTTTCCACTCTTCTTGAATTGAACTCGTTCCACTTTGACTTCATCATTGATTAATCGATAAAGATAGGCAACAATTAATTCGGTTTGAACATCCATTACCACAAATGAAGGAACAACTTTTCTGAAAACGATGCATGAAATAAGAATTTAATAAAAACAAATACTCTTTGACAATTGAAAATGCTCCAGTTGCTGAACCCGGATTCACATAGAAAACACCGCCTTTAATTTTAATATTTTTGAGTAAATCTTCAAATTATTAACCTTTTTCATAAACGCAACATTCATGCGTGTGCCCTGAGATGAGAACATCTACGCCCATTTGTTGGGCTGATAATTCCATTGCCTAAAAAATTTTTGAATGTTCATCCGTATTAGTTCATTTAAAGACCTTAAGGTTTCCCCACGGAATGAATTGATGGCCATGGACCAGTCCAATTCGAAAATGACCAACCGGAATCACTTTCATATCCGGATAATTGTTCTCATCATCGAAATCGCCACGAACACAATGTACTGAATTATAAAGATGTGCATAATTATATTATTCGTAAATTAAAAACCATCGCAAGTCAATGTCTTCAAATAGTCAATGGTTTCACGTGTACAAAGATTTCCAGTGCATAGGACATGTTGCATTTTGTTTGGAACCAAAAGCTTTCGGAATTTCTGCGGCAAATTGTACGCTCGATAAGGGATGTGGAAGTCACCGATGATGAGAACAAGCTTAATATCAATCTAATTTATCAGGCGTTTAAAAATAATTTTTATTAAACTTTTACCATTTTCGGTCTCGCTGTTATTTATCAAATAAGTAAAATTGGTGATTGGAAGCGAGGGTTTTTTGTTAAATAGAAAGAGTGAATGCAAAGTGCAAACTAAGCAAGAAAGAATTTTAGCTTTTCTATAAATATAAATAAATCAAATGATTTTATTGATATTAAAACAAAAAATCAAGGTTTGAATTGTTGAGATTAAGTCTCGTTTTTCAATCAAATCAAAGCCCCAATTTAATTCCGCCTATTTGCCCCCATTTTAATTCTGCCTATTTGCCCCAATTTAATTCCGCCTTTGCTCCAATTTAATTCCGCCTATTTGCCCCAATTTAATTCCGCCTATTTGCCCCAAAAAATTTTTGATTTCTGGATTTATTAATCACCTTTTAGTTTTAAGTCTAGACTAGGCAGGGCACTTTTTCTTACACATTTCTAAACTCAAACCTCATAGCAATTTTTGCAATATTTTGTCCTTTCTGCTGCTGGCAATAAAGCTTCCGGCTGGGTCCTAATAACACTAGCAGCAGAGCTCACGTCAATATACTTATACTCCCATTTAATCCCTCGTATTCAACAAATAAGAAAAAAATGTTTCCTCTCTAGTATTTTTGAGCCTTTCCCTTTTCTTATTTCTATTATAAACTTCAATGGTTGTTTGTCCCGTCTCCCGTGTCCCTTCAGGGGAGGCTGGTAGCAAAAAATAGTTCACTATTAATTCAACGAAGCAAACAAATTTTATGATTTTTTTTACCTTTTCATTGCATTTCTGTTTATGTTTACGCATTTTTCTCACCTTTTTTCTTATAAAAATGCTTCAAATTTTATTCATTTTTTGACATTTTTCCAAGCATTGATTTTCTTTTATTTTTTCAATTTAAAAAAACTTAAAATATTATTGCTTCAGGTTCAGCAAATGACTATCCATTCATTTGGACGTATTCTTTCACCTACTCTTTCCCATAATTGTCTCTACAAATTTGATTTTAATTTCCGACTACAACGGAGGCGAAATTTTCCCTCCGGCATTCTTCAATCGAATTTATTTTTATCCACTGGAATTGACCAATGGCAAAATTGCATCCATCAAAAAAGAAAAATACAATCATTAAACTCTCAATTGCAACAACAAAAAGGCGATCAAAATCAGGTGGAAAATTATTATTAACATTTTAAATATTGAGATTTTAAGCCACAAAATGATTTATTATCACGGGAAATTGAGCAATGCTATAATCGGCTGGACCTCTCTTTTGAGAATGCCAAGGAGGCCTTCAAAAGCAAATCAAATTATGATTTGATACGGGCATTATTGGTTTTCCGCTGTTGCCAAATTGATTGGCTTGTTCGGTGGGAACTTTTTAATATGATCTGAGGGCCCCGTTTCAATTCCAACTTTTAACTTTAACTTTGAATTTTTTTCCCTTCTAAAAATTCAAAGTTAAAAGTAACTTTGAAATTTTTCCCTTCCAAAAGTTCAAAGTTAAAGTTAAAAGTTGGAATTGAAACGGGGCCCTGAAGATGAGCTTTTTAATTTATTTAAGAAATAATCAACCAATTCTACAAACCTTGCGCAAAATACTCGGCAAAACATTGTTCAAACGCACTCTTAAATCTACTTTTTATGGACATTTTGTTGCGGGTGAAACACTCGATGAGGTGGGCAATTAAATTTAAATTTAAACAAAGCAATAAAAATAAAATGCTATTTATATTAAGGTTTCACTGACAGTTTCAAAATTGCAAAATTTTGGAGTTAAATCCATTCTTGACTACAGTGTCGAGCAAGACATCACTTCAGAGGAGGCTCAGGAAAAAGCTGTGGAGGGTATCGAAAAACAGGCCAAAATTCCAGAGGTCCCATTTTATTTGATTTTAATTCTTTTTAAAAATTTAATTTCAGGCTTTAGATGCATTGGCAGCGCAAAAGGAGCAACAAGAATCAGTCGTTCAAACACATCAACAATTCAGTGTGCACAAAGAATTCGGCGATCGGCGTGAGCATGTCGTCTCTGCCCGCACATATTTCTATTCTGGTCCAGTTTTTTAATTTGAAAAAAATTTTAATACATAAAAATATAAATAAAATTTTGTGCAAAATTGTGTTTGTGTGCGGGGCCGACTTATTTTTTTCCATTTTCATTTTTATGCCAATTTTTTTAGGTGAAAGTGAATGCGACAAAAATGCCGACATTTTCTGCCGATGCATTGATTCCACTTCGGAGGCCACCAAAGGTCAAGGATTCACAGTCATTAAGGTCAATTTTTGATTTCGCCTTTAGCTGAATTAATTCTTCTTTTTTTCAGTTGACTGCATTGGGTCGGCCACGACTGTTAATTCGGCTCACCGAAGCCATTGCCCAAATGCAAAATTTGTTCAAATTGTTGACCGGCTCAAGTTGGGAGAATTTGGTCCTTTCCCAAATTACGGAAGCCCAACTATTGGATCGGCTTCAGGTTGCCTAGAGCAAAATCAATTTTTGTGAATTATTCAAAAGGAATTTGGCATCAAAACTGATACGGCAGCCGTACGTGATTGGTTCAAACAAGTTGACTTTGACGATAATGGAATTGTGGACTTTATTGAATGGGGCCAATTGTTGGATTTGGAGAAAAAGACGGGGGCAAAAAGCATCAATGAATTATTCCAAGTAAAATTCAAAATTTGAGTTCATAATTTTATTATTATTAAATTTAGATTCTGAACATAAAAACGGGTCGTCTTGAGCCATTGATTCAAAATTTGAGTGACCGAGAAATGCAGGAATGTGCCAATATGATGGGTTGGTTAATTCATTCATTTTGGACTTATAATTCCTTTCATTTAATTAATTAGGTCGACTAAATCGAATTGCGGATTATGCCGTTGGCAAAGGTGTTCGATTGATGGTCGACGCGGAACAAACCTATTTTCAACCGGCCATTTCCCGACTAACAAATGCACTCATGCGAAGGTGAATTTGTGGATTTGATTTATCAACATTTAATTATTTTTGAAGGTATAATCGTGAACGTGGCCAAGTTTTGAACACATATCAAGCATATTTGCGTGCTGGCCTTACCAATTTGCTTGTGGATTTGAATTTAGCACGGAGGGAAAATTTCCATTTTGGATGCAAATTGGTCCATATTTTTAATATTATTTTATTAATGAACAATTTATTAGGTTCGAGGTGCCTATATGGATCAAGAGAGAATGAGGGCAGCGGCCATTGGCTACGATGATCCAATCAATCCAACATATGATGCAACATCCGAGGTCCTCCATCCGAACATTCAATTGAAATTAAATAATTTATCGCATTTTTCTATTAGAAGCCCCACTCTAATAGAAGCCCCCAGCTGTGGATGGTCTCTGATAATTTTAAGCCCCAGGGCTTCTATTAGAAGAAATGTGGAATACGGTATATTAGATTTACCTTTGGGGAATGGGAATTCATTTTTGAATTAGCCCTGAGGCAAAATGCATATGTCAAAGGAGGGAAATGGAGATTACCTATTTGACTAAAATATATTCATAATTGTTCCAAAATTAAGTCAACCAAAACACTATTATCTATTATCCAACATCAATTTATTCCACTTCAGATGTACCATCGTTGTTTGGACGCGATTATGGATGAATGGGCCCATCGGGGACGGGGCAGTGTTTCGGTGATGGTTGCCAGCCACAATTTTGACACAATCCGCTATGCCGTCGAATCGATGAAAAAACGTGGAATTGCGCCAAGTGAACGGGTCATTTGCTTTGGGCAACTCTATGGAATGTGCGATGTGGTGGGTGAAAAACAAATAAAAATTTATACAAAAATTGAAGAAGGGCACAAAAAAGGTGGCAAAAAATATGGGGGAAATGGGGAGTATAATCCTAAAGGCGAAAAATGTAAAAAATATATAGAATAATTTGCGAATTTGATGAAAAACAAAAGTGGATAGATTTTGTAGGGAAATGATTGAGATTCAATTGCGACTTTGCCTATAAAAATTGCGCATATTATTTTTATTTAATAAATGAATGAATGAAGTGAGCAAAGATTAGAATATTTTATTCGGATTTATCGTCCAATATGGATTGGTCTGTCCTCAATTTCAAATTCGGCCGTTGCAGCCCGACTCCCCTTCTGCTTATGTGAAGCATGAAAAACTGAATATAATTTAATTAAAATTAAATTAATTCAATCAAAATTACAAATGAACATTCCAAACAAATAAAGGCCAACCACAATCCATGCCAAATATACGGGAATGCCAATCTTTTGGCCCGAGGAATAATCCCAATTCCCGGGTAAATGCGATCGTTCAACAACCTCAAAAATGGGGAAATTAAATATATTTTAATTATATTTACCTCTAAATTCCACTCGTTAACCGAATTTATTAGCACCTCAATGGTCACCACAATGCACATTGCTGAAATTAATATGGGAATATTAGTACCAAAATATTTAAATATCCAGACTTTATTCTGATGAGAGGTCTTATTAGATAAACAAAAAGGAATAGACTTTTGTGAAATTTGAGAAGTAATTCCTGCTTAAAAGCTCCAAAATGGAACAATAAAATTGAAGGAGAGGGATTGGGCATTTCCCAGAAATTCAATAATAATGTTTGCCTTTTTTACTTATGGCCCAATTTTATTGAAAAATGCCATTTGGACAAACCGATTATTAGAAAAAGGACACCAACCACCCGTTTGTACATATAACGATGATGCCTGAATATTTTTGTGAGGAATTAGATTGGATTTTGAGAGGGAATTTATGCGAACGTGAATGTGTATAAGGCCATTCCATTGGCAAATGTCATTATGGCAATTGCAATCACAGAGAATGCGGCCTGAACCCGATAATAATCTGTTTGAATTATTGAATATTGAATTACTCAATTATTTGATGGCAAAATTACGCTTTAAGTAGACACCAGCCAACCGTGCTAATCGGTCGGAAGCCGGCTCAGGAAAATGGGAAATCCATTCGACTGTAATTTTCGGGGATTAAAATATTCCTCTGAATTCCCTTTTTTGAACCTCTTTTTGAGGTATTCACTGAACGATATTCACCCCAAACGCCCAATTGCACATTCACATGTTCCATCCTTTTGTTCACAAAATCGATTGTGGCCCAATTTGGGCTCAAAACGGCAATGATCAAGAGGACTATGCCAAACTTAAGCGGGGAGGAATTCATTCACTCCCATCACCCAAAAATTCTCAAACAATTGTTCCCATTGTGGCTGCGGCCATCATTCTCCTCTGCCTGAGCACCCTTTTGTATTCATGCACATTTATGACCTGGGAATCGCGGCAATCCACCGTTTTTTCTGCACTTTCCAACAAATTCTTCATCATTTGGATGATATGAAATATTCTAAAAGAATAAATTGAATAAAAAAAATTATAAATTCACAGAATAATCAACAAAAAATGGGATAATAAATGTATGGACAGCTGCTAGTGGGAATGGGAAATGGGATTTATATGCCATTTTGGGAGGCAAATAATTGAGGGGAGGGAGTGGATTGATGGGTTGGTTGGTTGAATATATTTGGGATGGCAAATGTGAAAAGTGGCACCTGCAAATGCAGGAACATCCATAAATCCAATAAAATTGCCAATTATTTTGGGACAAAACCAATCAAATTTATTGCTTTGTTGACTGCTCAATTGGCGGATTTATGTGATGGCCAATCTTTCTTAATAAATAAACCAATCATTATGAGGAAATTCTGAGTGGATATTCAAACCATTCCACACGTCATTTTGTGTTCAAAGAAGGATAAGCTATAATTTGTAGCGGCTAATAAAAGCCAACCTCTGTCGGTATTTTAGGTATTTCTGACTGGGAAAATGGGAATAAACAACCAAAAACCCATCATTTATTATTATTATTTTTGGTGACTGGCCGTGGCGGTCAATTGTGAAAAGTCAATGGCCAAATGGAATTCCCAAACCAGCAGACAAATCCATTTGACATCCCCGCGGGGCAAATAAATATATGGCATTGGATGGAGGTAAAAATAGTCAGTAGAAATTGGGAATGGGCCTAACAAGCATGTTGATGGGACATTGGAGTGGATAATGAAGGAAGGGCCGCCACTGACTGCCAATGGATGGTGGTTCCCCTTTTCACCACTCTCGAATTCCTCCAATTCATCCCCAGCAGCTCCCAAAAATCCAATTTTTTGATGTTGGATGGATGAAAGGAATTGGTACAAAGCTTTTTGTAAATTAAAGGCGCAATCTTGGCCCTTATTTTTTCCATTATTTTACCACAATTAATGACCCCTTATTCCCTTTGGGCAATTCATTTTTGAAGATTGGATTGATAAGTGTCATTTAATGTTTGAAATGCCTAAAAGAATTATACAATTGAAGAAATTTCCTCTGGGCTTTTAATTAAAACCTCCCTCCCATTTTGGTAACTGTTTTTATTATATTTGTGTTTATTTATAATTTGTCATGGTCCAATGCTAAAAGAAAGAGTTTAGAAAACAGCCTTTGTATTTTCCTTCTACATTCATTTTTCTTCACGTCAACAAAACCATTTTCCTTTGTATTCTTGGCTTTTTTTTTACCTTTTCCCACACTACTAGACTTTTTGCATTGTGACTCACAGAAATAAAGGGGCCTCTCTTGAGGGAATTTAGTTTGAAAATAACCCCCAACCCCCTTCCAATGCGACAAATTTACGTCATAAAGTTGAGAAAACCAGATATGTTCGTTAGTTAGACAGAGGTCATTTATACTAAATGAATGGATATTGACCGGTAAAATTATTTGGATTGATAAATTTAGGAAATATTTTTAATCGAATAACCCAAAAATGGTTTTGGCTACTTTTATATTCGCCGCTTTTGTTGTTTACACAAATGTTTATGAAGGAAAGGGTCCAGCAAATGCGTGAATAAAAATGAGCGAACCTGTCCCCTTGGCCAGGCTTTTTAGGTCATCGCCGGCTACCACAGAATTCAGCGACACGCAAATAAATTTGATATTTGGCTAAATCGACGCATTTCAAAATTTTACGCAAAATTGAATGAAAAATGGAACAATGAATTTGCGTAGATGAACTTTTAGCATATTTTTTGGTCAAAATAAACCAGGAAGTGGGACAGGGTCAAATAATTTCAATGTGCTAGACACAAAAGGCAGGAAATGAACGGGGAAGGTTGGAATTATGCGAAGGAAAAGGCCAAGCAAAGGGAGATTTCATGGAATACATTCCACATTTTTGGAAGGAATTTTGGGGCCAATGCCCTGGCATAGACAGCCCATAAAAAGGAGGGAGAATGAGGATGGATAGGCCAAAGAAACCATTTTCTGGAGTAATTGCGCATAAAAATTTGGTAGAAAGGGGGAATGAATGAATGCGAAGGTGGGGGAATATTTTACCGACCAATAAATGTTCACTGATGTTTAAAATGCGAGCGGAGGGGAACAAAAGCGAAATCCACTCAAATTCCCACAAAAAACAACAAAAATAAGAGCATTGAAAATTCAATATTTTTGCAAGTAAACAATAATTTTGGTGCCTAACAAAAATGATGAAAATTTAAGATAAAAGCCAACAAAAATCCAGCCTATTCATTTTTCGCATGATTTTTGAAAGGAAAAGCCAATTCAATTGGGAAGTAAACAATTCAAAAGGGGGATGAAAAAAAAAAGAAAAATATGGGATGATCGATTTGGCTGGATTGGCCCTTTTGGATTTTAAAAGAGGACCTTTGACGGCGAAGAAGCATTAAACTGCAAAATGAAATTGGAAAGCCAAATCAACAACAGTTGGCTGCTGGGGAAAGGCGAAGGGAGATCGTAAAATAAATCCGCGGAATTGGGGAAAATATTGGCAGCAATAAAATGGTTTAAATTTAATCTATGGCTAACTAAATTATAAAGCTAAAAGAATAATTCAAATGGGATTATGTGGCAAATTAGGTTGTAATATTGCATTAATGAAATGGGCCACTGGTTCGATGGCTGGACAAATCCATCCATCAATCGATTTATTGGCCATAAAAATCGATATTGGCCATTGATGCGCGAAATGAATTACTTTTTTGAGGGGCATCCCTCACTCCCTTTCTCCATTTGGTCTCACCAAATCCATAATTTCTAATCACGTCAATCTTCATGTGAAAAACATTTTTAAAAATTTACATCAAAACAAAAATTATTAAAAAAAATTCCAACAAAATAATATTAATAAATTTAATAAATTACAGGCTTCCTTCTCTTTGGGCCAAGCCGGCTACAGCGTCTACAAATATATTCCCTGGGGACCGGTGGAGGGCGTCCTTCCATATTTGTCACGTCGGGCACTGGAGAATGGAGCAATGTTGAAAAATGTGAACAAAGAACGGCGACTACTTTGGAGTGAATTGAAACGACGAATGGGAAAGGGAGATTTCTTCTATCGGCCACCGAAGAGGGGAATGCCGGAGGCAACATCAACAACCCAATCAGCCAATCAGCAGCAGCAAATTGTACAGACAAGTTCATTGTGATTACGGTAATGGAAGAAAGGGATGAATTAGCCGAGAATTTATCTTATAATTAGATATTTTATTATTATTTTCTCTTTCTTTTCGTACAATTTCATTTCAACATTGTATCCTTTGCATAATTTTACTTAATTGATTAAGGACATCACCTTTTTCTTTTCACCTTCATCCCCTATCCAATTTTTAATTTCCATGAGCTTATTAAATGAATAAAATTAAATGCTTTATTTTGGCTATTTTAAATATTATTAAAACACAATTTATTCCGAAGAAAATTGCAAGTAAAAAATAAATGTTGCACAAATATTAATGTGGATGTTGTTTTGTTACTTGGGGGCTTAATCATTTTTAATTCCTCCCAATTCTTTCAATGCCCATTTTGGGTTCCATTTTGTGGGTGTGCACCACCTGAATATTAATAAAATTAAATAAAAGATAAATTGAAATAACCCGGCGATGGTTGGCTTGAAGATGGGCCAGATGGGACTCCGGTGTTGACCACTTTGATGGGAATTGTGCGGCCTGGCGAATTATCCTGAAAATTCCGAAAAATTCCCAATCCATCATTGGCAATATTTTACCTTTATTTTTGGTGCACTTGCCGTAACCGTCAGCATTCCATCACTGGTCAAATTGCTTTGCACCGTGTCCGGATGCGCATTCCTTGGCAATGGGAATTTTCGGACAAATTGGCGTTCACTTCAATAAATCAAAATGAAATAAATTTAAAAAAATGTAACTCAAACTGACATGCTCCCGAGGGCATCCTGTTTCTCAGCATGTTTCCCTTCCACAACCACATTGTTTCCGACAATTGAAACCTTTAGGGAATTGAAAGTGATAAAAATTGACAGTAATTTGACATACCTTCAAATCTTCTGGAGCGAATGCGCTTACATCCATATTAACCGACAAAAAATCATCGGAAGAATGGAATGAGCCGGATGTGGCCGTTCCGAAATGATAATTGTGAGGTTGAACAAAACTGGTGCTACCCAGCCCCAAATCGGCGGCCGGGAATCCGCCCAGTGTTGTTTTGATTGTGTTCAGTGGGGAGGAGGACATCACACGGATCGGGTCTCCTCCACTTCCGCCAATCACTTGGCGTTCGAATGTACTGACATGAATTAATATTTAAATATATTTCCCACGTTATAAAACTTACCGATTATAGCTGGAACTGGTATTGTAAGTGCTGCTCATTTTGGTGGAATTTGGTATTAAAATTGATTGTCTGAAAATGGCCAAAAACATTGATGATATGTCTTCTTAGGAAAGATTTGTATATCATCCAGGGTTAGATTTGCGTTTAATTCATCTGGTTATATTTGTGTTTTTCGGAAAATGCTCATCAAAAAAATGTTTTAAAATTGTGTTTTTTCCTTTTCCGGAAAATGTTCGCCAAGTTTTAATTACTTCCGGAAAATGTTCGCCAAAAATGTTTTACAATTGTTCCGGAAAATGTTCGCCAAGTTTTATTCTTTCCAGAAAATGTTCGCCAAGTTTTAATTCCTTCCGGAAAATGTTCGCCAAGTTTTAATTCTAAAATGTTCGCCAAGTTTTAATTCTTTCCGGAAAATGTTCGCCAAGTTTTAATTCTTTCCGGAAAATGTTCGCCAAGTTTTAATTCTTTCCGGAAAATGTTCGCCAAGTTTTAATTCTTTCCAGAAAATGTTCGCCAAGTTTTAATTCTTTCCGGAAAATGTTCGCCAAGTTTTAATTCTTTCCGGAAAATGTTCGCCAAGTTTTAATTCTTTCCAGAAAATGTTCGCCAAGTTTTAATTCTTTCCGGAAAATGTTCGCCAAGTTTTAATTCTTTCCGGAAAATGTTCGCCAAGTTTTAATTCTTTCCGGAAAATGTTCGCCAAGTTTTAATTTTTTCCAGAAAATGTTCGCCAAGTTTTAATTCTTTCCGGAAAATGTTCGCCAAGTTTTATTTCTTTCCGGAAAATGTTCGCCAAGTTTTAATTCTAAAATGTTCGCCAAGTTTTAATTCTAAAATGTTCGCCAAGTTTTATTTCTTTCCGGAAAATGTTCGCCAAGTTTTATTTCTTTCCGGAAAATGTTCGCCAAAAAATGTTTTACAATTGTGTTTTCCCTTTCCGGTCCTCATAAAAATGTAGGGAAAATGGTAAAGTTAAAAATATTTCGGCGCTTGAAAATAAAGGATCAAGGCCGAATGTAACGAAGGAAATGGAGCTTTTGATGAGGAAAAGGAAAGAACAAGTGTTCAAATTCCTTCTTTCATTCATTCCTTCCTTCCGAGCTGACACTTCTCATTTTTAGCAACCTCCGCCCCCTTTATTTATTTGGACGAGTTGATTTAATCGATGCCTCCAACCAAAAGAAATATTCAAGCCCCCGCATTTATATATTTTTTTAAAGGAAGATAAAAAAAAGGACGAATTTAATTATTGTTTTTATTCCTCATTAGGGAGACTGTTTTTTGAGGTTTTTGATAAATTTGGCCTGCATTTTTACGGAAAATGTGGAAAGAAAGGGAATATAAAATAAACGCGTCATCAAAAAAGGTTTGATGAATGATTGACTCAAATAAGAAACCTATATGTAGAAAAATGATCGGCTGAACAGATGGAATGGAATAGAAGAATGAATTTTTAATGAGGTAAAATGAGAATGAGGAAAGCAATCTATTTTGAATGCCCTCTTCTTTCAACCATGACTCTCGAGTCTCGACTATTTTAATAAAGTGATTGGGCGGATTTTGGTTGTATGTTTTTCCTATGGCCTGAATTTCATCATTTCCTCCGTTGTTTGTTTGTTGATTTTTCCATCTTAAATCCTTTCTTCCCACTCAAAAAATGTGCTTTTCCCCCAGGGCCCCGTTTCAATTTCCACTTTTAACTTTTAACTTTGAATATTTTTGCTTTTAACTTTGAACTTTGAAAATTTTCCGTTCCAATTAGCGTTTTCAAATTAAAAGTTCAAAGTTAAAAGTTCAAAGTAAAATTTTCAAAGTTAATGGTGATTCTGTTTCAATTAATGCTTTGAACTGACCTTACTTTTAAAAGTTCCTTTGAACTTTGAAGATTCACTTTGAACTTTTAATAAAAATGTTCAAAGTAGAAATAGGGCCTAAATCACTGCTTTGAACTCATTTAAAAAAATCATAAAAAATTTAGAAAAAATTTAAAAATTATGAAATCAAAAATATTATATAGAAAAGGCTCTGCTCTATCCACCCATATAAAATTTTTAGGTGATTGATAATTTTATGATTTTTTAGAATTTTTTAAACGAAAAATATGAAAAAAGGCTATAAATCGTCGACTATCTGAATTTAGAAATTCATAACTCAGAAAATATTTTCAAAAAAATTCTGAAATTTGCAAAATTAGTTAATATATAATTTTTTAGCTTTTAATTTTTCTTTTGGATTTTTCTGGAAATTTTTATCATTTTTAAAAATGGTGCGACGAGTCGCCGCATGTCTTCAGAAAAAATTCATAAATTTACAAATTTTCAATAAAAAAATCTGAAATTTTTATTGAATATTTTACGGATATGTTTGAATGTATAGAAAATTTTTGAAAAATTTTCCTCTCTTCCAAAAGAAATTATAACGATACGCCTTTTGGGCGCATGCCAATGTGCGCAGCAAATTTGCCGCATCATAATTCCTGAACCACTGAAGTGTTTTAAAATATTCTTATGTCATTTTGAAGAGCAAAATGATAGCTTTTAATTATTATATTTCCTTAATTGATTGGTTCGATCTTTTCGGAAATATGATTTTAATAGAAAGGTTGAAATAATTTTCGGCTTATTCGACATTTTTGACCATAACTTTTTGATTTAAAATCCGATTCACTTATTTTCTCCATCATTCAATAGAATTCATTCAGCCTTTTAATATGACAAAAGATTCATTAAAATATTTTCAGAATTTGAAATTTTTTATAGGATGTTTCAGCAAATTTCTACATTTTTTAGAAATTAAAATTAATTTGAAAAAAATTGAATTAAAATTTAAAAATTTTTTTTCTTATATAAAATTTTCCAGACAGTAATCTCTGAAAATTTTAGAATTTTCTATTGATAGAATTTCGAGATATGATTTTATATATTCAAAACAATTTAATTTAATCTTAATTTATATACTTTTAAAAGCTCAAAGGGAAATTGCTTTTCAATTTCTTAAAAGTTAAAGAGAAAAAGTTAAAAGTAGGAAATTTTTAATTGAAACAGAATTTTGCTCACTTTTAACTTTTAATTAGAACTTTGAAGATTTTTACTTTTAACTTTGAACTTTTTAGTGGTCAAAATTGAAACGCTTTAACTTTAAGTTTTAACTTTAACTTTTACTTTAAACTTTTAAAAAGTTCAAAGTTAAAAATGGAAATTGAAACGGGGCCCAGGCCCCCCACTCAATTGCATTTTTCTTTCACTTATAAATCCGAGAGAGTATTTTTTGGCCAATGCGCAATGCGGTTATTTATTTGATCCAAAAATGCTAACTGAAGGCCTGTAAATTTAAATCAAAATTTAAAGGAATTAAAGAATAAAATTTTTTGTTGGATTCGGAGACAAAAATGGAGAAATGAGCCAATTTAGGCAAGGGAGAATTGACGGCCAAAGGGCGGACTAAATTGCCTTTTGGTGGTCGTCTCCCCAATTTTTGAGTTCCCTTTTTTGTTGATGAAAAATGCAAGGACACACCAACGGAATAACCCAAAAAGAAGAAACAACAAAACACGCAATTCCGGCCAGAAATAGAATTTTTGGGAGAAAAAGAATTGGGGGGGGGGGGGGGGCATCGTTTGGGATTGTGGATGGCCCCAGGGACATTTTTCATTGTGATGAAAGGGAGCCATGGCTGGAGGCTGGGACCGAATGTGGAAAATTGGGAAAGGAGGAATGGGTAGACGAATTGGGTCGGCCGAATGAATGAATAATTCATTCATTCATTTCATTTGGTTATAGTTGGATCTTTTTTATTTATTTGCAAGGATTAGATGGAAAATAAATGTAAAATTGGATGTGAGTTAAATCGATAAGCTGAACAAATATAATAAATAAAAGCAAGTGAAAATTCAAAAAAAAAATAATCAAATTTATTTTCCTCCTCTGCTGGTCGGATTTGCCGACTTCATTTGCTTCAAGTCGAGACGAATTTCGGCCTTCAGTCTTGGATCCGATGCCAAAAAGTCGTCCAGCTGTTCCTCATGATCATTGCACATTTCCCTTAAATAATAAAATATTATTTTGAAAACATTTCACCCATTCCCAATTGACTCACAAAATGAGTGTATAGCAAGTTCGGGCCAATGGACTGCGTTTTTCCTTCAAATATGAATTCATTGAGAACAAATGAGGCATCACGGATTCGGCAATGGATTTGCGGAATGTTGTGGAGATGAACTTTTTCGCTGCTGTCTTAAAATTATTTTTTTTTGGATTTTTCGTCATTTTCCCCACAAAAAGCTGACCTTGACCAATTCCGGTGGTTCTTCATCGTCGCCTTCATAGTTCACGTCCTGCTTGCCCAATTGCAGCTTCAATTTGATTTCCGGAGAGGACATTATTTTGAACGCATCGTAGAGCAAATTTCGCACTTTCAAATCGGCCAACTTCATTCCGCCCTCCACAATCGGCACAAAAACTTCAAGGCCAATTTTCTCCAGAATGGACACTTTTTGATGGTCCTCGAATGTGTTCAACTATAAATTTAATTAATTTTTCAGGTTTTTTCCATCCCAATTCCCTACCATGTATTTGTAAAGTTTCATCCGTTGTTCAAATTTTGTCCTTCCTTCCAGGGAACATTGTTTGTCCACTTCGGCATCCAACGAATCCAACGAAAATTCACCCTCCCTGGGAATCCAAGACGCATGCCGAACATCGTTGAACATGAAAACGCATTCCAAGAAATGGTGGAAAAACATTCGCTCCTTGAATTGAGGCATCAAAATGTCCTCCTTAAAATAAAGGAAATTTACATAAAAATGGAATGATTAAAAATACCAGGCAAAAATTGGCATATTGTTGAATGCAAGGATCCGAATCCAAAAGGGTGGTCACGAAACGATAAATAATCTACAAAAAAATAATTGGAAACTGTAATGACGAATATATAATGTTTTTGTTTTGGATAATGAAAATTTTGTTTAATGAAAACTTAAGGTTTTTTAAAAATTAAATTTAAACGAACCGGTCCTCCCCAAATCAAATATTGCTCTTTGATCAAATTTGTGAGCAGCATCAAAGTTTGGCGTCGAATCAGAATGGACTGGTCCCGAAGGCAGGAGGCCAAAATTGTGCTATATCGATCCACCATTGATGTATAACTGCAAATAAGTTCAATTTAATCGAATAAACTGCACAAACCGAATGCATAAATCGCAAATGACGACGACAATGTTGCTGCGGACAAAATGATCACTGTTATTTTTGAGTTCCCTCATGAAAACGGGAATGCATTTTTTGGCCAATTGTTCATCCTAAACGAATTAAAAGTTGGAAGTGAAACATTTTTTGGATGAACAAACTGACAGAAAGGCAAAGTTTGCCAAGAGTGATGATGGCGGTGGCCCGGACTTGGCGAGTCATCAATTCACTGCGGAAGACACGTTTTTTGATGCGCATTTGGAATGGGGCGGCTTGGCTGCCTCCCTCCTCTCCCGTTCCGGCCGAATGAGTTGGACTGCCGCCGGCATGGGAGGGAGCAATGGATGGACCACCGGAAATTATAAATCAAATTTAAGGAAAAATTACCCCAAATTAAACCTGGCAGTCCTGGCAATTCAGTGTGGAATGAAGTATTCGGGGACATTGGAAAGCCTGGATATGGATAGGCGCCGCGCATTGGGGTCATTGCGGGCGTATTGCACATTGGAGTGGCTGAAAATTAGCATAAAATTGGATTAAAATTTATTAGCTTGCCTTGATCAATTTGCTCTTGGTGAACTTTTTGGAGAACATCGCTGGCAATAATCGCTTGGAGAAGTTTGAATATGTCTCTGTTGATCAGGGCCGGTGTATATAGAATGCATTCCCCAAGGCTGCTGAGCAGACGAATTATTTTCTCGCTGTTTTCGCTGAATTAATTCATTGATGAGAGAATATTTCCTCTTTCCATTTAACTGACCTGAGAGTTCCTCGCAATTCAGTTGCTCGACCGCCTCCTCCTCTTCCATTTCGAGCCGGGGAAGCCAAAATAGTTGTGTTGGACCGTTCAAATGCCATCAATTGTTCGATGGGCACATCCTCGCCATTTTCTTGGTTCTCATCGCCCTCGAATGTTAATATTCCATCTTCGCCTCCCTTTAAAAATTTGGTTTTTGAATTAAAAAATGATTTTAAAACCGCTTGATTTTCATCGGTTTCGCCCCGGGCCTGCTTGATTTGCATTTCCAATTGCAATTGTTCCAACACTGAATAGCGTTCCTTTTGGGTGGCATAAAGCATTTTGTCCAATTTTGTAAATATTTGCTCAAAGAATTTTCGGTTGAATGTTTGAAGATCCTTATAGCCCGGTGCGGATTCACCACCAATTCCCCTCATGACGCGGGCAAACATCAAATAGACGGCAGGAATATAAGTTGGATGAATTCTGGAAATTAATGTAAAATTTAATTTTAAATGTTTTTTGTTATTTACTTGAATTTCATGAGTGTCTCAGTAATATTGCCTTTGAGAAAATTGCGTTGTTGGAAACTGAGATTTTCTGCCCGATTGCCGATTACTTTTGCCATATAACCAATTAAGCGATTTGGCTGCCCCAAATCCAATCGATCCGTCCACTGTTCAATGGCAACATTTGGAGAAACCTTAAATGAATGATGAAATTATTTATTGATTTTATTGAATTACATCGAAAAATGCACTCAATTCGCTGAGCATCATCCAACATGGATTGGCCAAATTGGGAATTTCACTGGCTTTTTTCAATAAAATTTTGACAATTTGTGAGGAGAGTGCCTTCTCCTTGTGCAAATGAACGAGTGTGCGTAGTAATAGACGACTATAAATTGAATTATTGAAAGAATATTATTTGATTTAAACCGAAGATCTGCTTCCTCCTCAATGGCCGAGAGCAGTGTCCAGACTAAGCCATCTTCCTCATTTCGCATAATTGGATCGATCAGCACCTCCTTAAGATGAAAGTTTTGTCAAAAATTGATTTTAAATATTAAACCGAGATGAGTTTTGACGCATATTGTTGCACTCCGGGTTCCCTGTCCACGATCAAATGCATGACGGCATGAAGCCAAGCAGTGCGAAGCTTATCAAATTCCGGTGTTGCTTGGAGTAGTTTTGTGAGTGTTAAAGCTGCTTGTTTTCGAATTGCCAATGCCAAATCCCGGCATTTCAATGCAAGCCTTTCTGCGCAAACATTCACAATTGCAGGATCTCTAATTCGGAGGTACAATGCCTTTAAAATTGTTAACCATATTTTATCAAGCAATGGAAAAAACCTGAAGTGCAAGAATTGCCGCTTTCTTCATGTTCACTCTCTCCTCGCCCATTCTAAGCAGCAAAAAGTTGACCAATTGGCATTTGGTTGGCGATGTAAAGTTCAATTGTCCATCACATTCTTCTTGTATTTTTTCGACCAATTGATTTGCTGCCTCCAAAATTTCCGGTATATTTTCTCCCGATGAAACCCTTTGTTCCAGATCTTTCATCGCTTTGACCGCAATTGGTGGTGATTTGTTGAGAATATTTTGCACAATTTCCATCAATTCTTCTTCCAATGTTTTCTGAGGTTCAGGCTCCTCTTCTTCTTCTTCCATATGTGCATTTTCTTCATCAGGATCCTCTATTGCTGGCAGATTTTCAAGAGAAGATTCACCCAACATAATTTTTAAATTTTAATACTTTTATATCTAAAATAAGATTTTCGAGATCAAATTGGAAATTGCTCTAATATTATGTAGATAAATTGTTTCGGAAATCAAAAAAAAAAAATGAGCACCAGAAATGGATTTGTAAGCCGCAATGAAAAAATTAGATCAAAAAAGGACGCCAGTGAAAAATTTTGAATCAAAATTGCCGCGCTGTATGAAAATTTTGAACCAAAACAAAATGTAACCAAAAATGAAGAAATTTTTAAAAATGGCTTTTAAGATTTTAATTATGTGTAAATTTCTAATTTGTAATTGTACTTTTTATTTATTTTATTAATTATAGCAATAAGATTTTGATTTTTGATTAACTGCATGCATTGCGATTGCCGATGCCGATGCCGATGGCAACAATTTTATTGATCGAAAAAGATTAAAAAATTATATTTTTTAAAAATTTTTAAAGCAAAAACAGAGTACTGTGCATAAAATCAATCAATAATCAATCAACATCAAAGTATGTACTATGTACTAGTCGAGTCGCATTCGCCAATTCGCATCGCGATTCGCGATTCTCATTCCAGTCTTCATCAATGTTGCGTCTTGCTTCCATTCCTGTCCCATCCACCCTTTGTTAAACATTTTTTTTAAATCTAATCAAATATTGATTGATGTCTCGGAATTGCAAATAGCTTTTTCAATTCTCAATAATATTCGAATTTTAAAATAGTACCTATTAAAAATGTGCTACTTTTCAGCATTTCCACAATTCTCAACGACCAAAAATCTTTTCAACATCAAGCAAACGACAAAAATTTCATTCAATAAACAACCAATCTTCAAACAAATAATCATGCGGCCACCATCGACGCTGCTTCCATCACACACAGTGCTCTGGCTCTTCTGCACCACACTGCTGCTGATGTTCTTCACCATTGCTGTCGATGCTCAACAATCAGAAGAACAACCAACTGGATCAGAGAGCACGGAAATGGGATCAACTGGAATAACAAATGGATCAAGTGGAATAACAAATGAGACTGCAGCAACAGCACCAATGCAAGCAGAGAGCGGAGATTCTTCGGACAATACTCTACTAAATATGGGAATTGTCACTGGCGTGATCGTTCTGTGAGTTTTTTTACTTTTTTCCTCTGATCATTCAATTTTTTATTCACAGAATCATCCTCATTGGCCTTTTGATCTACTTTCTGTGTTGCCGCAAAAAGGAAGAGGATAATGACGAAGAAGTCAAGAACGACGATGATGATGAAAAGAAGCAACTATCCGCTGAAACGGCGGTCGACTGGTACGACTATGAAACAATTGAAGAAGCTGAATGAGACCAATGATAATATTGTGTGATAGTGATTATTTTCCCTCGTTCATTATATTATTTTTCCATATTATTATAATTGTAATTAATTTGTTTGTCGAGATATTTTTCCCCAGAATATTATCCAATCTTGGTATATAAAAACATTGTTCAATTTGTTGTTTTTGGGGAATGAAAAATCATAAAGATCATCATTCATCATTGGTTAAATAAATTAAAGCTATAAAGTATAAATAAATTGAAATAAATTTCGTAAACACGATCAATTTATCTTTAATTAATTGAAGCATATAAAATGTCTAATTTTTTCCAAAGTTACTAATTTGTTCATTTAATTGAATATTGTTTTAATCTAGTTTTTTGCTAGAGACAGAGTTTAAAATTATTTGAAAGATTTTACAAAAAAAAAAAACACAATTTTAATCTTTTTAGGATAATTTTTTTACATTCAACTTAATTTCCTATAACAACAATGGATGATTTACTTGACGATATTGAACGGGAGCAGAATGCAGCACCGCCGACAACATCAACTGGGAATTTGGGATGCCAAAAACAGAGTGAAGTTCGTGCATTATCAAAAAATCTTCTGGCCAGGATGTCTGGCACCAGTCAAGCTGCCACCCTCAAACGTCCTTCAACAGATCCAATGGCAGAGGTGACCAGCAAAAATGATGCAATTCCGCCGTCGGCAAAACGAGGTTTTATTTGAAAGTTAAAATGGATATAAAGCACTGTTGCTATTTTAGCAAATATTGAGAACGAAACAAACAACAAAGAGGGAGAAGATGTGGAAGAAGACGAACAGGATTTTGCAAAAATGATGAAGAAAAACAAGAAAATACTCACATATCGAATAAAAACAGCGGATAAGAATTGCAATCATGAGGTTTTTTGAAAGCTTTTTTTCAAATGTTAAGCATTATAAAATCTTCAGGTCTGCATGCCATTTGACCAAGAATTTGCCCCACTTAAAATAAACACTGGGAAACCGGCAAAAGAATTTCCATTTGAGTTGGATCCATTCCAAAAAGCGGCCATTTGTTGCCTCGACAATTCCCAATCCGTTCTCGTTTCGGCCCATACTTCTGCTGGCAAAACAGTTGTGGCAATGTAAGCGGCCATTTTCAAAATAAAATCATTCAATTCATTTAATTCCAGCTATGCAATTTCACTTGCACTTCAAGCCAAACAACGCGTCATTTACACATCACCAATCAAGGCACTCAGCAATCAAAAATACCGAGAACTTTCGGATGAATTTGAGGATGTTGGTCTGATGACCGGCGATGTGACGGTCAATCCAAATGCATCCTGCATTGTGATGACCACCGAAATCCTGCGCTCTATGCTCTATCGTGGCACCGAAATTATGCGGGAAGTTGGCTGGGTCATTTTTGATGAAATCCACTATATGCGGGACAAAGGTAAATAATAAATATTAAATTAAAAATAATATTAAAATCTTTTAGAACGCGGTGTCGTTTGGGAAGAGACAATCATCCTTTTGCCGGACACCACCCATTATGTGTTTTTGTCGGCCACCATCCCCAATGCCACCCAATTCGCCGAATGGATTTGCTATTTGCACCATCAACCCTGCAATGTGGTCTACACGAATATGCGCCCCGTTCCTCTCCAGCATTTGATTTTTCCAGCCGGTGGCACTGGACTTTATGAAGTCGTTGATATAAAGGTTCGGAAATCAAATTTTTGGGATTAATGTGGAAATTCATGTCAAATTAAATTTTTGGATTATTTTGAAATTATTTTGGTTAAATCCTTCTTTTATGTCCTATAATGAGCAAATTTGGCATTGAAAAGGTATTGAAAAGTGGTTTTATCGCCTTAAAAAATATTTGTCTCCGAGCGGCATCGAACTCGAGACCTAAATTTTGCAAAATTGAAGGGTCCTAAATTTGGAGATGTTGGCTTTGGTAGCCTAGGATTTTTGGCTAAATGGCTGGGTTTAGAGTTTGATTTTAGGCTTGCAAGTCTTTATAAAGAAGATTGCCAAAAATGTTCTGGAAATTTTTAGCTTAGGGGTAGGACTTTTGACTTTTGCAAAATTTAGGTCACGAGTTCGAGACCGCTCGGAGGCGAATGTTTTTTTTTCACTTGATAAAACCAAATTTTCATACTTTTTCAATGCAAAATTCGTATTCGTTCATTAGAGAGTAGAGGCCATAAAAGATTGGTTTATAAAGTTAAAATTTTCTCAACGATCAGCTATATCCTAATTTTTGAATAATTTACCTATATTTTTCAGGGAAATTTCCTCTCGGACAAATTTCAACAAGCAATGGGCTTTTTGGTGGATTCACAGCCAATCGGTGAAAATGTTCAGCCGCAACGAAGGAGTGGAGGCGGAGGCGGCGATGCATTGAACAAAAGTGTGGTCAAAATTATTGAAACAATCCAACAAAGGGATATGCTCCCGTGCATCATTTTCTCATTCAGCCGAAAGGAATGTGAAATGCACGCATCAAATGTCAAAAAAATTAATTTCAATACAGGTTTCAGTATTCCATTTTTAATTTGAAAAAAGTACAAAATTTACAGAAGAAGAGAAAGAAACAATCCGATTGATTTATTTAAATGCTTTGAATTTATTATCGGAAGAGGACAGAAAATTGCCCCAAATCCAAAATGTGCTTCCTTTTTTGGTGCGCGGCATTGGCATTCATCATTCCGGCCAGCTACCAATTATGAAGGAAATTGTGGAAATTCTTTTTGGCGAAGGATTAATTAAGGTTAAATTAGGAATTTTTTGAATTTCATCCTATTTTTAGACCCTCTTCGCCACTGAAACATTCGCAATGGGCGTGAATATGCCGGCAAAAACGGTGCTTTTCACATCAGTTCGCAAATTTGACGGAACCACAAATCGGCCAATAAACAGCGGAGAATACATTCAAATGAGTGGAAGGGCAGGAAGGAGGGGGAAGGACGAAAAAGGATTGGTCATTTCAATGATGGACCAGCAGATGAGTGCAGAACAGGCGCAACAATTGATGAAGGTTTGCAAGAGGAATTGATTTGAACATTCAAAAACCCATAAAAATGTACTTCATTCTAAGCGGATTCGATTAAAAAATTACCCTACTCCACGCGGAATCGAACACATCAATTTTATGATTAAAAAATTACCCTACTCCACGCGGAATCGAACACATCAATTTTATGATTAAAAAATTACCCTATTCCCCGCGGAATCGAACACATGGCCCTTTTAAAGCAATTTTCGACCCAATGAACCAACAAAAAAATGTCCTTCCTCCAAGCGGATTCGAACCATCGACATCATAAACCAACGAAACCGCTAAATATTTACTTTGTGTAAAATTATCAAATCATTTAAGAGGGAAAAATCAATGTTAAATTGTGCCAACTTGAATAAATTAGAATGCATTTTAATTAATTTCCATTCTTAAAAACTTATACTCATTCGTATTGAAATTTTCAGGGCAACAGTGACCCATTGAATTCTCAATTTCGGCTGACCTACAATATGGTTTTGAACCTTTTGCGTGTGCCCGAAATCAATCCGGAATTTATGATGGAAAAATCCTTCTACCAATGGCAAAATTACTCTTCACTTCCTTCACTTTTCCAAGGCAAATTAATTCATTTAATTTTAATTAATTTAAATTAATTATTTTCAGCAATGAAGGATAAAAAAGCGGATTTGAATGGACTAAAAATTGACCAAGAATTGGAAATTGAAGGCTATTACAACATTGAGAAGCGCATTCAACAGTTGAAAAAGTCAATCAAAGAGAAGGTGATTCGACCGGCAAAATTGGTGCCATTCTTCCAGCAGGGCCGGTTGCTTAAGGTTAATTTTACTATTATGGAACAAAAAAAGTTATTTTCCACACAGATGAAACATTTTGAACAAGATTATGATTGGGGAGTGCTGGTGAATTGGAAAAAGGTGCCAAATCCGCTGGACCCAACTTCACCAGAAATGCTTTACATTGTGGAAGTGGGCGTTTTGATCAGTTTGGAAAGTGAGAGGAATTTGCCGAATTTGAGTATGCTCAGGGCACCGGCGAAGGGCGCTCCAGGCATTCTCTCCATTTTGCCATTCACATTCGATTGCATTACGGCCATAAGCACAATCAAATTGAAGCTGGCCAAAGATTTGAAAGCGAGAGAGGCGAGGGAGTCACTCGGCAACTCATTGGCAGTAAGTTTTAATTTTTGAATTTACTTAAAAATTGAAAACGAAAATGCAGGTAGCAACTTCAGACAGGTCAGGTCCCCACCCTAAATTGGACCTGGACTTCGTTTTGTTGCAAAATTATCCCATTTTTGGGGTGGGCATTCAACCGACGAAATTATTCCCACTTTTTTTTTGGATAAAGACGATCACGAATGCCAAACAAATTTAAAATCAAAACAGAAATTTATTAATTTTTAAATTTTTGCAGCAAGCCAAGAAACGTTTTGAGGGCATCATCCCCGAATTGGACCCAATTGAACACATGAAAATGGAGGATCCCTCGTTGAAGAATGATTTGGCAATGTTAAAGCAACACGAACAACGATACAATGAACATCCAATTCGAGTAGGCCAAATAAATTGAATTAAAAAATTAAATTTTAATTTTAGGCTCGACCAGATTTCGACAAAATTTACCGGGAATATCAGCAAAAATTGAAATTGGCGGATGAGTACAAGGCAGCGAAAAAGAAATTCGATGATGGCCGTAAGCTGCTGCAAATCGATGAATTGCAATGCAGAAAACGGGTTCTTCGTCGGCTGGGATTTGCCACTGAAGAGGACACAATCACAGAAAAAGTAAATTAAAAATAATTTTTTAATTAATCTAATTTTTTAGGGTCGAGTGGCTTGCGAACTAAGTTCGGCCGATGAATTGTTGCTGACTGAACTCATTTTTGCGGGCACTTTCAGCAATTTGAAGCCAGAGGAGGCCGCAGCCTTGCTCACTTGTTTTGTTTTCGAGGAGAGGGCACCAAACACAAAAATCAACGACACAATGGCCCCACATTTTCGATCATTACAGGTTCAATTGTGAAATAAATTAATTAATAAATCCATTTTAAAGAACCATGCTAAAAGGATTGCCCAAGTTTGCACGGAATCAAAATTGGAACTGAACGAAGAGAAATACGTTGAACAATTTGGAGCCGGAATGATCGATGTGGTCTACAAATGGTGCAGAGGCCATACATTTGCGGAAATTATGAAGGACACTGAACTTTTTGAGGGTTTGATTTTTAAATTAAATAACAATAAATTAGCATGTTCCCAATTTTAAGGAAGCATCATCCGCTGTATGCGTCGTCTGGACGAATTGCTCCAAGAAATGAATAATGCGGCCAAATCGATGGGCGATAAAGCCATGGAGGGAATGTTTGAGAGGGCCAGAGTGATGCTCAAAAGGGATATTGTTTTTTCGGCCTCACTTTATCATTGAATTCCATTTTTTGTTATTCTATGATCTGTTCCCCAATTGTTTTTTTTTTTTTGTAGATTTGTTAATTCACAGCATATTCCAATCCAAAACAAATATTTTTCAATGAAATATTTCTTTTTGAATAAAATAATTTATTTTGGTTTACAATTTACAACAACAAGGCAACGACTTTTTACATTCTGGATAATACTAAAATTATGTTTTTCTTTTTCCTTTCCGGAAAATGTTCGCCAAAAAATGTTTTACAATTGTTTTTTCCTTTCCGAAAAATGTTCGCCAAGTTTTAATTCTTTTTGGAAAATGTTCGCCAAGTTTTAATTCTTTCCGGAAAATGTTCGCCAAGTTTTAATTCTTTCCGCAAAATGTTCGTCAAGTTTTAATTCTTTCCGGAAAATGTTCGCCAAGTTTTAATTCTTTTTGGAAAATGTTCGCCAAGTTTTAATTCTTTCCGGAAAATGTTCGCCAAGTTTTAATTCTTTCCGCAAAATGTTCGTCAAGTTTTAATTCTTTCCGGAAAATGTTCGCCAAGTTTTATTTCTTTCCGGAAAATGTTCGCCAAGTTTTAATTCTTTCCGGAAAATGTTCGCCAAGTTTTAATTCTTTCCGGAAAATGTTCGCCAAGTTTTATTTCTATCCGGAAAATGTTCGCCAAGTTTTATTTCTTTCCGGAAAATGTTCGCCAAGTTTTCCGGAAAATGTTCGCCAAGTTTTCCGGAAAATGTTCGCCAAGCTTTAATTCTTTCCGGAAAATATTCGCCAAGTTTTAATTCTAAAATGTTCGCCAAGTTTATTTCTTTCCGGAAAATGTTCGCCAAGTTTTCCGGAAAATGTTCGCCAAGTTTATTTCTTTCCGGAAAATGTTCGCCAAGTTTTAATTCTTTCTTTATTTTGAATTTATTGACGAATGATATTAAATTTATTTAAACTGATTTTATGCTTCAATGTGAGCATTATTGTGGGAGAATGAAAAATAATGTGACCAATGGGATCTTGGGGAACAAAACAAAAAAATTGGGGAATGAGTGGATTTAATATTAGGAAGGAATTATTAAATGACGAAATTATATCACAATGAAAATGAGAGAGGAAAGTGGATGTGAATTTATTATACAATAAATGGGGATGGTTCAAGTTGGTAATGGAGTAGATTCTGCTGGTAATTGTGATTTTGTGGCCGAATGCAATTCTTCCGGTTTCAACAATTCCAATGTGCAAAAAGCCAAATAAAGGAATGAGGTGCCAAGTAAATCGCCCAATGCCGTCAAATAGGGAATGGCCGCGTTGTCCGGGTTCTGAAAAGAAAAGATTACATTCAAAATTGTGATTGTTTAATTCATTTTGAACCTGTCTCCAAAGCCACATCAGGGCAACAAGCCATTGGCAAACGAACAACAGGATCATCACCTGAAAATGAATTTTTAATAATACAATATAATTTTTTATATTTTAAATTTTTTGTTTTTAATTTTAAAAGTTCATCAATGAGGGAAAAGAGGATTAAAAAGAAGGGTATTTTACCCAAAAATGGAAATGCATAACTGGCAAAAAACTTTTACTCATAGAAGGATAATGGCGCAATTATAGGTTGGTTGGCAAATGAATGGATGAATGAATGGGTTGGGACTTGGGATGGAGGGAATGGGTAAAAGAAAGGCTCAAAGACCGATGGCCTAAAGTGGTGTATAAATTATATTAAATTGAAAGTGGATACACTTAAAAGGGCATTTATTTTTATCTAATGAATGAAGGCATCAATTTAATTTAAACATTTTGATAAGAATGTTTTTATGTGGATAAATTAACCAAAATATTATTTGTGTCGCAATCCCCGAATACTCAAATTCCCTCCAGTGCCCCCTTTACCAATTCTCCTTTTACGGGTTATTCCATTTCCCCTGGCCAATAATAATGCACTTATGCCCCCCTGGTCATGGCCCATTGGCCCAAAAGAGGGCCAAGGAGTTGGAGTGGCATTTTCCGGTTGACTTCTTTCCCCTCTCTCTCTTTGCTACGAAGGCTAAGAAGGAATTTTCTGCCCGAATTCATCTTTCCCCCATTCGAATATGGGAAAATCACAATTCATCATTTTATTCTGATTTTTTATTTCCCAAATATTTTCCGTCTCCCAATCTTTATGATGTATTTTTGGGGACATGCTCGACAAATTGGCCAAATTAATTTACGCACAATGTGGGGAAGGAAGAGGATTATTGGATTAACCAAATTGGAATCGAATGTCATCCCATTTTCCATTCGTTCGTGCGATTTTCAAAGTACAAAAGTATGAATAAAAGTGTGCATTTTCTTGCATTTTACTCCTCCCAATTTTTGACAATTTAAAATTGAATTTAAAAAATTGATTATTCCCTAAAATATTCTCCTCCTAATTAATTACCCATTTCCGGTTGTCATTCATTTCTACCACTTTTGATTATTTATTTATTCCTCCATACATATCCAATATCCCTACTAATCCATCCAAATTCCGAATGTCGTCAATTCCCATACAATTCCATATTTCATTCATCCCCTCTACTTATTTATTATGGTTCATCCCTCAACTGCCTCATCGCAAATGAATTATTTTTGCCAAAAATTTGTCATTTTCAATGCTTTTTGCCTAATGAGAGTCAAAATTGTCCGTCAAAATTGTCCCAAAAATAATTTAGTCTTTGGGAAAGAAGTCTGGGATTTGGAAAGATTTTTGGCAATTTTGCAATTTTTTTCCCCATATAAAATTTGCATAATAATTTTTTTTTGTCCCTGAATGCCGCAAAAAATAATTTACATAAAATGTACCCTCTAGGAATATACAAAAATGAATGAATGCTCATTTTTGGTCGACTCAGAGCCCATCCTTTCAGGCAATTCCCTCATAAAATATTTTATTTTTGATTCAATCTTAAAGTAACCAAATGATGTGGTTGAATGAACCAGACTTTGCTTTGATGAGTCCGCCTAATGAACTTATAAAGGACCTAAAGGAAGATGGTAGGCAAAAGGAGGAAGGACGAAAATAAGCCAATCTTTTCCATCAGATATTCTTTTGGATTTATTCATTCATTCCCCCAGAATTTTAAATAAAAATAAGGAAAGGATGCCGCGCGTATAATGCCCACTTCTATTCAATTACCAATTTATTTTAGAAAATTATCCAAAATAATGGGTGGGCGTCCCAGTAAAATACGAAAATTTTGCCGGAAGGCGATTCGCAATAAAAATCAAAGGGCGGCGGTGAGCAGAAGGGTTGGAAGCTGTGCAAGTACGGCACAATTAAATGGAATTGGAGAACAACAAAGGGATGGAGATGGAGGGGAAGGGGAGGAAGTGGTTGGTGAAAATAATATTAATTTAAATTAAATTTGAATTTTCGGCAGATGCTTTTGGGCATTTGGAGCAGGGAAGGTGGGGAACAACAATTTGAAATGGAGGAAGAAGACGAGGAAAATGAAAGATGGTCATCCCAAAATGCATTGGATGAATTGGCGGAAATGGAAAAGGAAATGGCCAAAATATTGGCTGGATTGAGGACCCAAATTGGACGGCTGGAAAATGAGCAAAAAGTGAATTGGGGGTATAAAAAGTAGTATTCAATTATTTTTAGCGAAAATTACAAATTTGCTCCAAAAAATGGCGGAATTCTTCGTTGGTTTTCGAGAATGGCGGATTGAGAAATAGAAAAAAATTGGAATCTTTAACCGAGGAATGCAGACTCCGGAATGCACTTTTGGCTGATAAATTTAGGGTAGCAATGATTAAATTGTAAAAATTCCTTTTTTATGTAGAATTGTACGGAATATTTGCAAGGATTTGATTCTTTAATTCGTTCAATCCAAAAGGAACAGCACAAAAATGAAGGTGGGCTTTTTGGCATTTTTAAATGCAATTATATTTTAGATGATGATTTTTTGCGAGAATTTCTGCTGAAAACAGCAAAAAGGCAACAAAAGAAAGGCCAACTTAGCCAAGTAAAAGAATTGAAAGGGTAAAAAATTGTAAATTTTAAGGCGGTGGATACATTTTGCCAATTATTAATTGCCACAAATGGACAATTGAGAAGCGATGAAATGGCCGTATTGGCTGATGTTTGCAGAGAAAAGGTAAAAAAAAAAAATTAAAAAATATGGGAAATGCTAAATTAATATTTTTGGGAGCATTGGAAATTAAAATTGAATGGGGGAAAAAAGAATTGCAACGGCCGGGAATCGAACCCGGGCCGCCCGCGTGGCAGGCGAGCATTCTACCACTGAACCACCGTTGCTACAGTGGACGGGGATTAATAAAATTTAATTAAGGGGAATGGAAATTGGAAACTGCCTAAATTTAATGGTTTTTTAATTGCAGATTGAGCATACCCGAGAATTTCATGAGCGAATAAGTCGCGTGGTGAGACAGGTAAATCCCAAATAAATTAAAAGAAATTAAAATTTGAAGCAAATGGATAATTCTCCATTTGTTGTGGATGAACTTTGGGGTTCAGTTTTGGAGGAATTGAGGGCGGAATGTGCGGACGCATATGAAATTATGATGAGGGTTAAGCCAGCTTGGCAGGATGAAGCGAACGGTGGACAGGTTTAAAAGAGAGGGAAAAAGATGGAAAGGGAAATTTTGGCAATTTTAGATGGAAAATGTTGAACAGTTAAAATATTTGTTGGCCTCAACAATTTGTGCCCTTTGGCTTCAAATAACCCCTTATGGCCATGATGAGGTGGATGCGCAAATATTAGAGTTTTCTTATAAAAATTTGATTTTAGTTTGATGAGGTCAAAGAGCTGTTTTTCCGTACTTTGGACCAATACATGAAAATATGTCCATTTGAAAAGGACAATAAATGTGCGGCACTGGATTTGGAAAATACAATTCGGAATTTATTGGGGTAAAGATAACAGGCTAATTTTGAATAAATTATTTTTGCAGGCAATACCCAAAATTGGCGGGGACCAAAAAAATGCGCAAAATTGTAGAGCGAATTTTTTGCGGAGCCGGAAAGGAAAATTTACCGCCTATTATTGGAGGAGAAACGGCGCAAATTTTGGTGGAATATTAAAAAAATATATTCCCTTTTTCATTTATTGTATTTAATTTTTGCCATATAATTTTTAGTTTTAATATAAATGTTTTTTAATTCAAATTTAACTGACTTGAGCAAGGGCAGCACTCAAATAGAGAGCAGTGAACAGAGGTCCTTGGACATATTGATCAGTTTGGGAATGGAGTACGGAAATGACCCAATTGAAGAAAATGTGTCCGGGAACACAAAGCAGCAAAAAGACTCGGGCCGATCGACTGTCCTATAGAAAAACAAATATAAATAATTTAACTGAATATTTTATTTTACCTCATCGGCGGAGAAAAATGCCCGCGAAAAGGATTGGAACCTTTTCAATGTCCAATCATATGGAAGAGTTCCAAGGATTGAGGTGCGATGATAAAATGTTGACAATTTTGAGGCGGCAACGGCCGCTAAATTCCCTCCAACGCCTAATAAATTTAATAAATTTATTTAAATTTTGTGGGCAAACCGTTCATGACTGGTTGATAAAGGGGCATTTGCCTGTAATTGATAACGGCCCTCTCCAAAACAAATCCACCGCTGCTGCTGATCATCCTAAATTAAACGAATTAAATTTAAATTATAATAATAATTACATGGAAAATATGATTGGTGACCATCCATATCGGAGAACTTGCCAGGCTGAATTATCTTTTGCTGCCAAAATTGTGCAAATTGGGAGGATGAAGAGGAAAAAGAGAACAACACAACTTTAAAAAATGCGAATTATTTTTTAAAATATTTATTTAATAGTCAAAGTCAAACATATTGAGCCAATGTTGTGTTTTGTAGGCACTGAGGAAAATGTTGCCAAAAACGGAGAGAATGCTCAATGTTGTCAAATCACCTTAAATTTAAAAAAAATAAATGCAAGATGGAAACGAATTTAAAAACGAAAATGGTCAAAAAATATTTGCCGCTAGCAGGGGTCGAACCTGCGACCTTGGGCTTATTAGACCCACGCTCTAACCGACTGAGCTATAGCGGCTGATGATGGAGTCATCTTAAATAATTCCCAAGAGGAGGAGGAAGGAATTAAATTGAACGCTCCCTTTTATAGATAATTTTTTTACGATTTAATTTAGTGTTTGACTCTCTCACATTTATTTGATTTAAATTATTTTTTATAAAAATACCTAATGAAGCTGCAATTGGTGTAGCAACATTGTCTGGGTTTATATGCCATCTTTTTGCACCCAAAATTACGCAAATCATTATCAGCTAAAAAAATATTGTTAAAAAGTTTGAAAAAATCAAAAATATTAACCGAAAGTGCTAAAGAAGCCAATGAAGCTGTGCTAAGTGCGGCTGCCCCTAACAAAATGGCATGTTCAAAATCCAATTGGCCTCGAGGGATCCAGGAAAGAGCCATGGCGGCGCCAGTTGCCAAAAACTAAAAATAAATAAAAATTTAATTTGTGTTTTTAATTATTTAAAAACCAACCGTCACAATAATTGCTTGAGTTTCGATCAGAGCAATGTTTGAAATTACAATAGAATAAATCTTAATTTTAGATGTTAATGGAAATATTATTTTATTTATTTTTGCCTGTTCCGGACTGTCCATTTTTCCGGTGTTCGATTGGGTTGATAAACGACTGGCCAAAGTCATCTCCAAATTGCCTTTTAAGCCAAGCAATGCCGGCACCAAGATTAGCGCTTGTGGAACTTCCTGCAAAATTTCTGCTCATTTTTATGGAAATTAAATTAATATTTTTACCTGATAAAATGCCCAATGCTGGACTTTGTCAAAAACCAAACCGGCAAAAACCATTCCCAAGCCAGCAATGAGAAATGGGAATAAAACCTGACAAAAAAAGAATTTATTACTATTTAAAATATCACTCACTTCAAAGAATAGGACCAATGCCGGCTCGGGTCTGCCCAAATGTTGAAGTGGATCTCGACCTCCGATTGGCGGTAAATCCACAAAATCCGCATCGTCATTTTGGCCCCTCGAATTCCCAAATCCATTTGATGTCGATTTTTTAGCTCCAAATGGTTCCAAATCAATTTGGTCGGTTGCCGAATTATATGCGGCCGATTCAACCAAAGATGCCATCTCCAATGGATTTTCTGCTGAAAAAAATGAAAATGAATGGAGAAAAAGGAAATTTTATTTATTTTTCATAAATAATATATTTTTAAAAAATTAACAAAAAAAAAATTTTTAATTATTTTTTATAATTATTAAGTTTAGTAAGCCCCTATTCCGCCTTTCTTACCTCTTTTCTCTGTCGTCGACCCGGTTCTTCTCCTCTTTCTCATTCCAGCGGTTGCTTCACCAAAATATTTTTCTCCCATTTCTTGCGGTTTGTCCTTCTGCCGTTCTTTGTTTTCAGTGTTGTTTTTTCCATCCATTTTTCATGTTTGCTTGTTTTCTATTCTGAAAAAGAATAAAAGATGACCATTTTTGGAAATATTTTATTCATTAAAAATTGGGAATTTGCCGATTTCGAGAAATTAATCGGTCAGGAAAGAATAAAATAGTAGAATACGCTGGTGGCGGAGGTAAGGTAGTCGATTGATGATTTTGGGTTAATATTTTGAGTAAACAAACATCTATCTATAGGCTTTGGGGATTGGGGAAAGACCATGGATGAAAGGATGATGGAATTTTTTGATATTATCAATTAAATCAAAAATCAAATTACCTGCCGTATGTTTGTGGATGCCATCTATTCAATGGATCTTGTCTGGCAATATTCATCTCAAAAGATTATTTAATAACCCAATAAATTCATATACTTTTAACAATATTAAATCAAAATATGTTGGAGCAATTTGCAACCTTCTTTTCAAATAAGAAATTGCTAAACAATAACATTTTTATACAAAAAAGAAAACAACAATATCATCGTAGATCCTAATATCAATCAATTCACTTCTTGTCATCATCAGACGGCTTTTTCTCGCCAATTTCTTCTTCCTTATATGCTGATGATGTGCTTGGTTGTTGTGGATCTCCACCCAAATTTGCACCGACGTTTTGTTCGCCCTTTTCTTTGAGCTGCTTCTTTTGCCGTTTCTCACCAATGGGACGGAAGAAAGTTGTGGCATCGGCTGGTTCAATTTTGTTTTCCTGGGCGAATTGTACCTAAAAATAGTGCATTTAAAGTACATTTACTCAATTATAAAAAGAATACCAATGATCGTTTCATCATGTAAGCATCTTCGCCATCTGCATAATATTTCGGCTCCAAATCGCAAATATCAAATTTCAATGTGTTTTGGTATAGATTTCGTGCGGCTCGGTTGGTGCTTCGAACATGCAATGACACATATCGAGCATTGTAACTGAAATGATGGTTTTTAATTACTTTTTTCTATTGATTTTCACAAACACTTCAATCATTGCGCGGGCTGTTTGGTCCATCAATTTTTGAGCAGTTCCCAAACGTCGATAAGTGCGTTTCACTGCCAGCGATGTGATATGGCCATGCGGATCTTCATCTGCCTCCTCCTCCATTTTAGCCAGAACATAACCGATTATATTTCCGCGCTGATCCTCGGCAACAAATGAAAGTTGAGGCCATGAAAGCTTTTTTTAGGATTAATTTGAAAATAAAATGAATTGCTTACCACATGGTACATGTAGTATTTCAACTGAAATATGAAAAATTAATTCTTTATTGGTCAATTCAAAGAAAAACCTGATAATTTTCGGGCAGGCATAGCAAATTGCAATCTTGCATTTTTAACAAATCATCGCATGTTGAAACTCGAATGTTCATTTTGCTTTTTCTTTTTCAAATTTATTTTTTGAATTAATCTGAAAATGATTTAATTTTACTTTGAAATAATTATTTGGAAATGTGTAAATGTAATGGTAAAGTCTACTACTGCTTAATAGCTAATACAAAAAAGCAATTATTTATAGGGCGGGGAATTGGCAATCCTTCGAAACTGGGTCCCGAAAAAAAAATTTAATTTAGGTGATGAAAAAGTTGAAGATCTGTTAAAACTTTTATTTTCTGAAAACATGTTTTTAACTTTAGGCTTGCCGCTTGCGCCCGGTAATTTATAAAATTTTAACATAAAAACACGTTGTTAAAAATTGTCCAACAATCAATTAATTGTTTTCACAGATGATCAAATAAAAATTCATTAAAAATCATTCACATCAGATCAGCTTAACTAACACATTTATTGATTGATTTGAAGTACAGTATATTGGTAAATGGTAACATTACCGTCAACCAATTGATTGAACCAGGCGAACATTTTCCGGAAAGAATTAAAACTTGGCGAACATTTTCCGGAAAGAATTAAAACTTGGCGAACATTTTCCGGAAAGAAATAAAACTTGGCGAACATTTTCCGGAAAGAATTAAAACTTGGCGAACATTTTCCGGAAAGAATTAAAACTTGGCGAACATTTTCCGGAAAGAATTAAAACTTGGCGAACATTTTCCGGAAAGAACTTGGCGAACATTTTCCGGAAAGAATTAAAACTTGGCGAACATTTTCCGGAAAGAATTAAAACTTGGCGAACATTTTCCGGAAAGAATTAAAACTTGGCGAACATTTTCCGGAAAGAATTAAAACTTGGCGAACATTTTCCGGAAAGAATTAAAACTTGGCGAACATTTTCCGGAAAGAACTTGGCGAACATTTTCCGGAAAGAATTAAAACTTGGCGAACATTTTCCGGAAAGAATTAAAACTTGGCGAACATTTTCTTGGCGAACATTTTCCGGAAAGAATTAAAACTTGGCGAACATTTTCCGGAAAGAATTAAAACTTGGCGAACATTTTCCGGAAAGAAATAAAACTTGGCGAACATTTTCCGGAAAGAATTAAAACTTGGCGAACATTTTCCGGAAAGAATTAAAACTTGGCGAACATTTTCCGGACAATTTAGAATCGCAATTACAATTTACAACTTAGAATCGCAATTACAATTTAGAATCGCAAATACAATTATTCACAATTACGACTTATTAGAATCGCAATTATAATTCATTACAAATTATCCCTTTTTGTTGAGAACTAGAGATTGCGAAAAAATGAAGTGAAGGTCCCCCTCCCCTATGCCCTAAAGGGTGAATAAATAGTAAAAACACCATACAATATTCCACTCACCCCTTTGTAAGTTGATTGAAAACCGGCCAAAAATTAGATTTTAATAATATTAATTATATTCTTTACAATTATTTTGCAAATAAAATTTTGCGGACCGTCACGTTTCAGTACCGCACGTTTCAGTCCCAGCGACTTTGACGAGCCATAGCTCAGCAAAGAAGAAACCGTATGATGCAATCTTGGTATCATTTGATAGAGCTCTCTGAGCTCTATCAAATAATATATAGAGATCTGCGAAAAGTTAGATATCCACTTAATTACAAGCTTTTAATTAAGAAAAAGCGACTTGTATTCACTTATTCAACTTTAAGTCATTTAAAATTTAAGTTAATCAAAAGAGCTTTATCACTATTCGATAGAGTTCAGATAGCTCTATCAAATGATACCAAGATTGCATCATACGGTTTCTTCTTTGTTGAGCTATGGCTCAACAAAGTGGCTGGGACTGAAACGTGCGGTACTGAAACATTACCCACCCAAAATTTTGTTGATAAATCACGAATTATGTAAGTTTAATGGGCGAAAATGTATTTTATTAAAAGAAAGGCACAATTCTGGTGGAGCAAAAAGTAACAAAAATGAGATCATCTTATTCATTCTCGCATTCAATGGCCATTTTCGAGTATAGTCAAATTGTTCCTCTCGGCAACCATCAAAGGGGGCGGAATTGGAGAATGGGGTGGCACATTACTGCTGCAAGAATTTATTCCTCCCGTCAATTCCAACAAGGAATTATTCTGTGGACAAGGCGAAACGCTGATATGAGAAGTACGACTGGGCAGATCCTGAAAAATAATCGAGTGAATAGGAAATGAAATTATTTTCTTTAATTAGTCTAATAAAATTGAATAAATACTTGTTACTTATAATGAATAGATGATGCCTGTGGGTTAAATATCACCCAGAATGAGGATTTGGCTTCATGCCATAAATTCTATCCTCAATAGTCAACCATCTATTCCCTTGAGCTTAATTTAAATGAGTAAATAAATTGGCCAATTTATGCAAATTTATAACCAAATAAAATTACTCACTCTTGCTGATTCGGATGTTTCCGTCATTGAAAGTTTTTCACCAAAAATATATCCAATTTTTTTGCATAAACGGGATGACATTGACTCCGGAAAGAGACATACCTGAATTAATTAATAAAAATATATTTTTGAATTTATTTTTATTCCCACTTCTCCTTTGGTTGATGTGATTGCCCTGAATGGCATTTTACATCTACAAAAATTATTTTTTTGGTGGATTAGTTTTCCTTTTCCGAATATACCTTTGCCTTGGTGAATCCTTTGAATGGCTTCGAATGTAAAAATCCAAAAATGTCGTCTTATATTCCACAAAATTGATCCTTTGTTTTAAGCGCTGTTGGAAATATAATATTTTGTTTTGGAATTATATTTAATTTTTTTACGGGGTAATCCGTATTATTGAGGCCTTTGAGCAGCACCAAAATGTGTTCATCCTGTTGAGCATTTCGATAAATATATTTTCGAATTCCGCGCACTTGATTGCTCTTCAGAATTTAATTTTGGAAGAATATTTTTGGGAAATATTACTCACGAGAGTTTCCTCTTTGTCATGGCAAATATCGAGTAATTTGATTTTGCGTAAATTATAATATTCCGTGTCAATTTCCTCCGCCTGATATTCACCTAAAAATGCCTTCCAAAATTTTAATTCTCTTTTTTTTTTGTTTGACTTTGTAAAAAGAGGACCACTCGAATTGAATCATTGTTTCGGCCGAAGCCAAGATCGCAAAAAAGTTGTCGAACTGTCCAAAATAGGTCCTGATTGTTGGGGACCTCAAAAATGGAAAAAAAATAAATTAAATTAAATTAATTTGCCACCTTCAAATCCAATCGAACAACGCGTTTTCGTTTACGAAAAAATTTTAGAAAAGGTTCAGCACTAAAATTTATAAAATTGAATATTTTAGATAATCAATTTTGGAGAACCAATCATGGAAGGCCTCAAGGCGTTTCTAAAATAGGGAATAAAAATAATTTTAAAAGTAATTTAATTTTTTACCTCCAATCGACCCCTGTCCGCTTCATCCTTAAATTAAAAAATAATATTCAAATTGTGTTAAATTATAAATTAATTTCCCCAACCACTCCTTTGATGAATTGGCTCAATTCCGCCTGGCTCATGCTATTCTTTCCATCTCCATCCTTTTTCGATTTTGACGGTGAATTCGACTCCAATGCCATTCCACCTTCTTTAAAATAAAAATATTTACTAAAATTGAATTCATTCATTCTACCGAGTAATTGATGTTCGCCCGTAATGAATAATTCCAATGCAAAAAGCAAATTATGCTAAAAAAATAATCACTAAATTCAAATGAATTTATTTTCTACTTTTCGGTCAAATTCGTCCATCCTCTCTGATTGGTCCAAATTTGTGAAGGCAGCCGATTTTAGTATGAATGACAATTCGGGCACAATATCCACAATGAAACGCTTAAATTGACTTTTTGCAATTTAATTTCATTTCATTTTCGGGGACCTGTGCCGTGGATGTGGCAATTCTGGCACTGACCATTTGGAGGACCCAACGAAGATTGATGACAGCCGGATCACGCTTCAAAATTTAATTCAAAATTGAAGCACATTTATACTAACTTTGAGCAAATCCTGCATTTCCGTTGTATTTTGCACTGTATTCGCCACTTTATGCGGCAAATAGGCAAAAATTAATTCTTCTGATTTATTTTTATTTTTCAATAAATTCCAAATAAAATTTGGCCCACCAATTCCGATGGTCACAAAATCGAATTCTTGCGCCAATTCCTGGGTCAAAATACCCTTCATACTGCCCGGTCCACCTGCAAAATATTTGGAATTCATTTATTTTCCTTCCAATTCCAATTGTTTTTATTACCATTTCCCTAATCCCCCTTTTGAATATAGTAGTTCCTCTTCCTCGTTCCTCTTTTTATTACATTCCCTCTAGCAAAATTGGATGGATGTCCTACCATAGACCCAATTTCCCCTTCATCCAAATCAATTGAGGGTGGGTGGATTTCAACAAAAATGTGGAGTACTGACGTAAATTGACGACTATTTTGCCCTTTTTATCATCAAAATCCATTGGTTTACGTCAACATTGGATGAAAGGAAACAGTTTTGAGGATGGATTAAATGGATTTGGTTGGAATTGGAATGTGACTGACCGAATATGAAAATGACGGTTTGCATTTGGTCGGCACACGGATTCACACCGGAGCCAATCTCTAAAAACAAATAAACAAATGACACATTCCAAATTTGTTTGTTGACCAATTGTGATGGGCGGTTGCAATTTTAGCACCCGATGAAGGCTCAAATCAATTTCTTCAAGATCGCCGCCTTCAGCCAAAACAGGCCGTCGATGGCTGGAAGTGAAATGTTCGACAAGGAATTGGCAACAGGGACTGAATTGAAATGGACAGGGAAAATGGGGACATTATTCCGGAAAAGTGATAATTGGAAATGACCCAAAAAATTTGATAAATGTGCCAAAACCCTATTCCCCTCTATTAGTTTTGGCCACCTTCTTTGTTTGTCAACAGCGGTGGATGAGCCAACAAAGCCATTCCAATTATGCACACTTGGGGCACAGCCCATCCAAAAATGAATTTGGAAGGATGAATGGCAGAGGGGAAAGGGCCGAAATTACTTTTTAGGCATAAAAATATGCAAAATAAACCTTCAGAAAAAATAAATAATTGTTTTATATAATAGTTATAAATTCATTGGAAACTGTAGCGATTGAATGAATTTTGGATATTCGATTGAGGGTTGGATGAAAATATGAGGGAGGAATTGTAAATGGAGGGAATTAATGGAATGGGAGGGAATTGGCATTGGCCAAGACCCATTTTATGCGGTCACTAAAAATAAAAAGTGGTAGGAAATGAATGGAAAAAGGAAATTGAAGAATTCGCGGGAGGAAGGAATTCTTTCGATAAATAAATAAATATTTATACAAAAATTATTGAAAAATAAGATAATTTTTCTTCAAATTATGGATTCAAGTCGAATGAATGAATGAAAGAAGGAAGAATTAATGTAAAAAAAAAGAATGGATAGAAAATGGATATTGTATGACGCATTGGATGGGCATTGGGCAACAAAGTCTTCCTAAATCCTCTCCCTCCCCAAATCCATTGCATTCTGTGCCCGCATTTATGCCAAATAAGGTGAATGAAAAGCAAGGAATGTGCCGTACTCGACGTAATCGGTCATCAGCAAAGGGCGAATGGGGAAAGGGAGACGGTGCGCGCAAAATCCATGCACATAGCCGGGCCGTAAATATTATATATAAATAAATGGGCCGGCCCAATCCGACTTCCCCCACACTTTCCCTCACCAAATCCCAAATGGGACAATCCTAGAGAAGAGGAAGAGGAGGCCATTGGGCCGACATTTTGTGTGCGCGTTTGCGTCAAAAAAGAAAAGGCAGAAAGGCAAAATGGTGGCATTCTCGGCGAAGATTGTGCCGTGCTAATTATTATCTGCTCGCCTCCATTGTCTATTATGAGGTGGTTGAATTTGATGGAATCCATGGAAATGAATGAATGGATGAATGCCGTCGGTGTCATCGCATCGAACAGAGCAGCAGTCGGCGGTCTTCTTGTTCAACTTTTCAGATTTATTACGGGGATTCGTGGAAAGTTTGTGCGGCAAAAAATCGAGCCAACCAATAACAATCCCCTCGGGGAATTTTGAAAGCGAAAGATGGATTGGAGTGAAGGAAAGGGGCTTCCACATTTGGATTCATTCCTCAGTCCGTAAGTCTGCCTTTTTTGATGCCATCCTACATTTTTATGCCGGCGGCGCGGGCAAAATGACGAGTCAAAAATGGAAAGAATATAAATCAATAAAGCATAAAATTTAGGAGGATTAAAATTTATTTTATTTCCATTTAAAAATTCGCCCATAAAAAGAAATTTTATTCATTTGAAAATGACATTAAATTTCCATATTTGCTTTTAATATAAAATCCATCCTTTTCTAAAAATATTCATTTGCCAAAAATGGATTAAAAGATTAATATAAGACGGCCAACAAAGCGGCAATTGCCAATGTCAACATCGAATTCATCGAAGATGGAATGGCTAAATAAATAAATATAAACATTTGATCAATTCCATGTCCACAATTCCTTACTTGCTCCATTCCCAAAATCATTTTGGGATGGGGAAGAACCACCAAATTGCATGGAAGGGGATCCTGAATTTTGTTGAGGGCCACCGTTGCTTCCACCGAATGAATTTTGGCGTGGTCCTCCGGATTGATGATTATTGTTGAATTGGGGAGAATGAGATTGGGGCCATTGTTGTTGTGGCTGCGAATTGGTGTCTGAAAATTGCAAAATTAAAACTAAATGATTTCATTTGTCAACTTTGTTGGCCAAAAAAGCCGACTGGAACACTTCGAGGCGACATTCGATCGAGGAATGCATTAATTCGGGCGGATGCCGGTTGGCCACCTCCATTGCCTCTTTCGGTCATTCCGGGGGATGAAACCTCTTCTTCATTGGCACTACTACTGCCAGCTGCATTTACGGCTGGGGAATTCACCAAAAATGAATTTTGATTTGGCCTAAAGGAAAATAAATAAGTGTTAGCAATTTCCACAATAAATTCATTGATAACCCGGCAGATTGTTGTTGAGTGGCAGTAAATTGATTTTGCTGTGGTCCAGATGCTTCATATCCATCTGTTTGGCTGGGGCTGAATAAAATCAATTTAATTTATTAAAAAAATTAATTTATAATTTAAAATTATTTATTTTCTGGGAAAAAAAGAATTGCAACGGCCGGGAATCGAACCCGGGCCGCCCGCGTGGCAGGCGAGCATTCTACCACTGAACCACCGTTGCTACATTAACACACTCATTTTATTTTCTCTACGAATTCAACTCATTCATCACAAGAAAGAAAAACTAGTTCCCCTTTTGGGCTGTTTTTGAAGGGCAAATTGCTTAATCATTCGCCGCCATCCGCCCTTCCCATGAACATATTCATCCCTTTCCGTATATTCTTTATTCCCTTCCAAGGATCCAATAAATCATTCCAACCATTCCTCGCTCTTTTTGATTATATTTTATTTCGATCAAATTAATTCATTATTGGCTAACAATTCTATATAAAGGATAATCCATCCTAATCCAAAATATTCCATTATTACCCCTCACCTTTGGACGTATCCTCCTCCTCCCGTATTCTGAACCGGTCCCTGGCTTTCCCCATATCTATGGAGTGAACGACGGTATTGTTGGTTGGGGGTCGAAGGGCGACGATGTTTTGCCGGTGGCAGTCCGAAACCCAATCCAATGAATTCCTCCACGGCACAATCATCGAATAGACCGGCTCGATATTCTGCACGAATAAATGGATTCTAAAAATGACTTCCCCCACCATGGTCATTGCAAAGGTTTCCATCGTCACAAAGATGGCATTTTTGCCAATTTTGATTCGAAATTGACCGGCAATCCCGGGTGCATCCCTTTCGAATAACTGCACAAAAACAATTAAAATTGGCCAATTTAATTATCATAATATTCTCCAACTTTGTCCGCTCATTGCCGCCTTCACTGTGAAACAAAATGCATCGGGGGCGCAAGTTTCGGGCACTTGGTTATCTCGACAATCGCAAATTCCATCGCTTAAATATATGGGAAAGGGGTGTGGATGATTTCAAACGTGAATTCACCATGTGAAACATTTGAGGGCATCAGAAAATGTTGAGAAGCCAAAAGCCAGGAGCAAAAGAATTGAGGGAAAATGAAAGGAAAATTGCATGACTAAAATTAATTTAAATATAATTTATTAAGTTATTTGGGATTTTTGTTTGTTTGCCACTAATTAGTCATCTCCTTTCTTCCAAGCATTTAAATGCCATTCGGCCCTTTTCCTTCTTCCTTATCAATTATCAAATTCATTTTATCGGTTCCTTCCGCCGCAATAAAAATCAAACCAAAATTGGATGGAGTCAATTAAAAAGGGGAAATGAACCCTCAAAACCAAAAATGGGTGCAGCATACCCTCTGGAATATTTTTGAGGAAATGAAGGAGGAGTGGCCCAATTAATTTAATGGAGTTAAACCATCAAAAATTGGATTGTCTGATGCAAATTTGTTAAAACATTTTAACGAAAATGTCCAATTTAATGGCTCGTTTAGGGAAACATAAGGGCCATTCCACAATTCTCAATATTCATTGTTTAGTTCAGATTCAGAGGGCAAATTCAACTTGATTTACATTGGAAGGGAAAGAAAATGAAAGCAAAAGTGGAGGCAACTTTTCCCAGCTCCTTGAGGGCACTTTTGTCCAAAGAAAGGGACTTATTGAAAAGTATGGTGGCAATTCTTTATTAAAAGTTGATGAGAAGATTGAATATAACAATAAATCAAAATGGAAAATGGCCCTAAATAAAAATAATTTGCATAAATTTGATTTGAATAAAAGGGTTTCATTCTAGCTTAGCCGGTTTTTTCGAATGAATGTCCACACATTTGGTTGATCATAAAAAAGTCATCATGTCCAGTGTCCACCCATCTATTCAATTCCTCCACAAATTCGGCCTATTTGCTTTCGGCGCCAGCCAATGGTCAAGGAAAAACAAATTTAGCATGGAAAATTGGACGAATATTGGAATAAAGCATTTAGGATTGCTAAAAATGGAAATAAACGAATTTTTATGGTGAAATATTATTAAGTTTGTTTACAGATGGTAAAATGATTAAATTGGGTTTTTAATTCCCAAAGTTCAACAATGAGAAGGGCGCAAAGGGAAGCCCAAAATCATAATCGAAACCAATTCTGGTTAAAATTCAATAGCCAAGGTGGAGTTGGTTTAGTTTAAGTAATGAAAGGGGAAAATTAATGGACAAATCATTTAATCAAATGCTAATTAATTCATTCCCAAATCTCCTATATATTAAAAAATATGGATCAAAAGTGAATTGATGATGGCTTTATTATTTATTTTTATTTATTTTAGGATCAAATAAATCTAAGCAAATTAGTGGCATCCGAATTTATGCAAATGAATTATAAAAAATGGAATCTAAATAAATAAATGGAATCAATGAATTAATCTTCTAATTTCTGCTATTGTTTATAAAGCAATCGGGCAAAAATATTCCTCAAATTCAATTGCATTTCCTTTTGCATTCCTTTCTGCGTGTCAGCCAATTTATTTATGTAAAGTGCGCCTGAAAATATTCAATAATTACTCAATCCATTTAAATGCCCCACCTTCTCGAAAACATTGTGCCTCTAATTTTGGGTGACGACCATGCAAACAGCGAATTGCCCGTAAAAGTGACCACAATACTTTGCGATTTTGGACATCAAAATCTAAAATAAATTGGATAAATGAATTTTAGAAATATTTTCTCACCATTTCCATCGGCAGAAGTAGTAGGATCATCCACCTCCATTTTGTCGTCTCCATCCATTCCTTTGCCTCCGTATTCTGTCCCCTCTTTGAATTTGGCCAAATGGCAAAGGCCAAGTTGGATTGCCATTCGTCTCAATTCCTTCTCTTCTTCCTCATCCACATTTTCTTCCCATTCTTCCGGTTCTTTTGCCGCATTTTGTTGACGTTCATTCCTCTCAATTTTATCCATTTTCAGTCTTTTTGGTGAAATTAATGCAAAGAAATTTTAAAAAATATTATCGAAATTTTACGAATGAATTCGGAGAATAAATTAATAAATTTTTTTTTATTTTAAAATTAAAAATTCAATCAAAATTATATTTATGGGGCGATGCTAATCCACATTTAAATGTGGCACTTCTTTGGGATGGCATTCTTTCCTTGATCACCGCAGGCAAATCCAATCGATTATTCTAAAAATTAAAAATAAAATAAATAATTTAATATTTATTATTATTACTGGTTTTTGATGTGTTTCGATGAGAGCAATCAGCGAACGGGACGAGGCCAGTCCTGTCCCATTGCAAGTGTGCACAAAAGGAAGCGAATTTGAGGAGGAAGATGGCCTAAAAAAATGATTATTAAAATTAGAATTTAATTATTCCCTCCACCTGTATTGAATTTTAAGCCGTTGTGCCTGAAAATCGGTGCAATTGCTGGCACTGCTCAGCTCGCCCCATGCTTTTCTGCCCGGCATCCACGCTTCAATGTCAAATTTACGAGTGGCCGCCGCGCCCAATTCCTCACTGGGCATATCCAAAATACTGGAGAATTAATTAATTAAATTAATTAAATAAAGTAAATTAAACTAACCGACATTCGAGTTTGAGTGAATCGAATAAATCCTTTTGAATCCGGACAATTCGCCCCAATTCATTTTCACTTTGTTTTTCCGTACAAACAACGAACATTTCAATCTATCAAAGTTATTTGTGGTTTTAGTCATATTTTGGTCGTCAACCTTTTTGAATTCGTGCACCCGATAAAGGCCACCCTCCAATCCGCCTCCGGCCACTTCCGGTCGAAAACAATTGCTTTCAGCCAAAAAATATGTTGGCAATTGATTTTCATCAAAAATTCGTCCTTTTAATCTGAACAAAATATTATTTTGAATTAATTTTTTGTTGTGGACTTACTTTTCGGCAATTCCCATTTCCGCAGTGCCAGAAAGGCAAAATGCTTGCGGTGAATCTTCGCTGAAATCCAATTGGGCGGTGCCCGCATTTTGTTCATCCTGGCCGAATACTCGATGCGAATGGAAAACCCGATATTGGATTGGATGTCCACTGCATTGTTGGAGACCACAGGCTTTTGTTGTTGCCACCTTCCTTTTCAAAATTTATTTTTTGGATAATTTGGGTTTGAATTTACCGGTAAAATGTCATCCACTTCCATCAATTGAATTCCATTTATGCAATCCTCCTTTTGTAATTGACCGTAAATGAATTCGAATGCATAATCCAAAAGAGCTCGCTCCATATCGGCCAAAGTTCCTTAAAATCCAAAATTAAATTATAAATTAAATTTAAAATTATCTAACCAATTAATGCGTAACTTTTTGCGCTTCCTCCCGTTGTCCGGGGCCATTTGAGCACTGCCCATTTCTCAATTAATTGTTCCGCCGTTTTCAAAATTGTTGATTTCATTCTTTTGGGTAAAATATAAAATATTAAAATTAAATAAATTAAAATCAAAAAAATAATAAATTAAATTTTCAAAATTTATTCAATTTAAAAACAATAAAAATATAACAAAATGAGATTAAAAATATGTTAATTTAAGGATAATTTTATAGGGTCAACGCCTTTGTTGAGCTGCTTTGTTGAATGCCTGGTATCGTTGCCTGGCCAATGCCAACATATCGCGGCAATGTTCAACCTTAAATTAATAAATCAATAAAATAAAACAAATTTTAATGTTAAATTTACATAAATTGACCCATATTTTTGTTCGCATTCGGCCAATTGATTTTGCTCAAATTTGGTCAATGTTTCGTCCATTCGATGAATCTAAATTACATGAATTTCATTTCTGAATAATTTTTGGCGCAAAACCTTATTTTCCATTTCCGGCGAAGTTGGCGGGAAACAATGCCAAAAATGTCGCAACAATTCGGCCAAACATGCGTGGACAGTTCGAATTCGTTCCACATCGATTCGGGCCAAACCCTCAAATCGAATTGTGGACAATGCGGCCGAATTTGGCTGATCTCCTTCTCCTTCATTGGCATCCAACGAATTTGTCGTCAAATTGTTGAAAAAGTCAAATTGACTTTGCTGAATTTTTAAAGTAAAAATAATTATAATTGATTTTATTATTTTACCTCCTCCAAAACACTGTCCGATGAGGCCAAAACCTTCTCCAATGAATGTTTTGCCTTTTCAATTTGCTCATTCGATCGTTTTTGTGCCGCCAATTTTGTTGGAGAATTTGAGGCCGAAAACGGAGTGAATTCTTCCCTAAAAATGGAAATAATTTTAATAAAAATCAATGGCTGACCCTTGTTCATCCATTTCGGCCAATTCCTGACTTTCCAAGTCCAAATCGAATATTCGGTCTTCATTGGTGGATTTTGATGCCGCCGTCGATTCGGCGGGAATATTTTTTGATGTTCCGGCCATTCCATTTTTTATTGGCGAATTTCCCTATTTAATATTTTTAGAGTAATTTAATATTTAATTTTCACAAACATTTTCCATTTCCATTGATCCATTCATTCCATTTTGGGCACTGTTCATTTTGGCCAATCCTCTACTGCCTCCTCCTTCCTCCATTTCGTCCATTGTGCTCAAAACTCTTTCCGAATGATAATTGCAACGGCGAACCAGCAGTCTTTTGGCCTCGGATGATCCTCGGAGGGAAATTTGTGCAGAACGCTGAAAAATTGAAAATAAAATAAATTTAAAATTTAATAAACCATTTCCGGTAGAATGCCCAAATCTTCGTTGATGTAGGTCAAATCCAAATGCCGTTTCAGCGTTCGTTGACTTTTTTCCACAATTTCTCGCATATCTAAATAATAATTAATTTAATTAATTGAATATTATTTGAACCTTTTTCATCCATTTGGACGCAATCCGCAAATGGATCATTTTGTTGGGCGGCGGCGGCGGCGGATGTGCTTGGCTCTGCCGGATTCCTCTCCCGGTGGAAATAATGGGATTGGAAGAATCGGGACCAAAATTCTTGTTCGCTCATTTCGTGTGGAACCAATTCCAAATGCTTTCGTTCAACTAAATAATAAAAACATTAAATGCACATATTTTTGTACTCACCGGCTGGATATGTCCGAAATATTGATTGAATTGTTTCATTGGTCAAATTCAATCGAATTCCGCCGCCAATTCCCTCGGATTGAAGAATGGAGCTGAGAAATCCACCGGAAATGCCGACTCGCTTTTGGCCATCATTTCCGTCCTCCTCTCTGCTTTTATCCAATTTTTCATCCTTTAAAAATAACAATTAATTTTAAAAATTATTTTAGACTCACTGTTTTATAATGGAATGACCAAAAATCCTGGGCAGTTATTAATTTTGCTTTCACCAAATGCAAATAAAGATCATGAAGGTGCGCATTTTGTTCGAGAATTTTGATTTTTGCCTCTTGCTCTTTGTCCGATCCACCTCTGGCCGCTTTTTGTGCCAACTTAAATCCATAATTTAATTAAATATTTATAGATAATATTTAAACCTGATTGACAATTTGTCGATGTTGAACCAATGCTTGCTGCAATGTTTCCTTCACCAAATCCCTCTCTTGCACCAATTCTTCCTGGGAATGTGCCGAATTCATGAACACAAAAGTGGCCTGATCCTCGTTCAGGAGGCAAAGTTGAAGTTGCACTTTTGACTTATTTGGTGGTGAAATTCGTTGGCCTTAAAATTAAAATAAATTTGGTTTATTAAAATTAAATATTTTAACCTTTAATTTTGGAGAAATGCAAAAGCAGTTGATCAGCTTTATCCGAATCATTGGTCCATTCAATTCTGTCTTCGAAAATGCATATTGTGCCCAGCGGTGATTTTCCTGGTCCCGATTTTCGATATTTTATTTGTTCAATTCGAAGCAATAAACTTGGTTCTTTTTGTTTATTACTTTTACCCAATTTCGGCTTCTTCACATTATTCGAATTCATCTATTCACTGTGATAATAATTATTTAAAATTATTTTTAAAAAATATATAAAATTGTTGAAACAAAATAAAATAAATTCATTTAAATTCAAAAATATTTATTTATTCATTATAATAAAACCCGGCTCATCACTGGCCAAAGAATTTGGCAAATAAATTATGAAAATAAAGAATATTTGGGTAATATTGTCATTTCCCTCCGCCATTGACGTAATAATTCATGAATTTGAAGATCTCCTTTTTCATCGTTGTTCTTCTTGGTCCCTTAAAATAATTGAATACCAAAAATAATGAATGAGCAGGGTCAAAGGTCAAAGGTCAAAATAATAAATAATAATTATCAAAACATTGTATTTTCATCAAAAAAACATTCATCGCTCTCTCACACAATCATTCAGCATACTTGATGATTCATTTGGTCCCTGATATCGGCTTTATGATCATCCGGAACTGGGCGGGCTTCATAGGTGGCAATGACAATCTGAAAATGCCAAATAAATGTTTTTTAAAAGTTCCCAAAACTGACTTGATCACGAAATTCACTCTGAAATTCCCCTCGCAATCCAATGTACTGAAAATGATAAATAATTCTTTGATTAAATTGAAATAATTTATATTTATACATATAGCATGGTTTTCTCATCGCCAAAATTCCCAGGAAAATGCAAAGTCAAATGGCCAACTGATGAGAATTTACCGGCCACAAATGGATAATCCACGGATCCACTGTCGTCTTGTTTGAGTTCCATTTGTTGGTCTGGTCTGGCTGAGGCACAATCATCGAATGACATCTTTAATAAATGTGATTTTAAAAATGATTTTTAATGATTTCAAACATTTTCGCGATCCTTGAATATTTTCACTCTGGCCGGAAAACTTTTATCCATTGGGCCAGCAAAAGTAATGCCTGTGAGTTTCACATTGCCTTTATAATAATTTTTATTTAATTAAATTATTATTAATGAATTTATTAACCTGTAAATGGAATACAAAATAGGAGTTCCTCATCGACATCACTTTCAACGAAATTGGTTCTATTAAAAAATTAAATGGTTGAAGTTGAATAAAATCAAAATATACTCACTTATCCATTCGTTCTGCCCAGCTTTTGAATACTTTCACACCGGAACCCTCAATTGATTCATTCAATACAATCACATTATCTTTGTTGATGTACTAAATAAATATTTTTGATGATAATTTCAAATTTTATTCAATATTTACCTTGTCCATGTTGTATTGCATTCCTTGTTGATAGTGGTCAAAATCGGCAGCCAAAGCAGAACATGGTCCACCACCACCACCACCATGATTATGAGAGCACATTTTTATTAATTATTGCGAAATTATTTAATTAAAAATCTAAATTATTTAAGAACAATTATAAAATTAAATTTAAAAGCATAAAAATAAATAAAAATAAATATAACATATTAATTACAACAATTAAAAAGCGAAGAATGCAATTGCACTTGGGAGTTGGGAATGGGAGTTGGGATTGGGACCCCGGTTCAAGGATCGGCATTGCATTTTTGTAACTTTTTAACTTTTCCATTTTTTAAATTCGCGGTAGGCCTTATGAAATTATATCCAAAATGAAAAAAAATAGTACATAGTAAAAAGAAATGAAGAAAGAAAATATTAAACTTTTTGAATAAACGAGTATGCTAGATGAATTTTTCCCTTTCCCATTTTCCCATTCCACGTTTTCATGTTTCCCATCCCACCTTTCTAGAATCTCGATCTCGACTTAATTTTGTTTATTGATTTTGAGCATTTTATCGGATCGGCATCGACAATCTATAATAATTTCTTATAAACAATCGAAAAAATAGAACCGTGTGCTAATTTGATAAGGATTAAGAAATTTCCAGGTTTTTTTTTTATAAACGCTTAAAAAAATGGCTTCACCAACTAATTCGCCTCATCAAAATTCCTCATCTGCTGATTGGACTTTGGCTGAAAAAATACGTCTACTTGAATTATACACCGATAAAGACAAAGATATGTTATGGTAAATAAATTTAAACGATTTAAGTAAGATTGATCTTAACTTAAGGGACCAACGATGCGACATTCTAAAGCAGGAATTTGCTAAAAGACGATCACCGGATTTTTTCAGTAATACGGTGAGTAAAATATATCTATGGATGATTGGTTAAATTGTTTATCATTTTAGAATGTTCGCCAAGAATTGCATCGAATTTTCAGTAAACCAAATCCAGAACATCACATCTGCGGGATGCCTATTCATCCGCGAGGGAAAGAGGCCGCCGAACTTTGGCTCAAACATTTTCGGAAGGAATATGCCGAACTTATTGAACGCAAAAAGCAAATGTTCGCAGTGGCAATTCGCCGGCACATGGACCTGATCCATCGATATCAACAAGGAAAAGTCACGGCCGAAGAAATGGAAGCAATTTTGACAGAGCAACGGCAGAAAGATGCTCAAGTGAATTTTGAATTGTTTTTTAAAAATTAAATTCCAATCTTTTTATAGAGGGCAGATAGCGAAATTTATGAAGCAAAAATAAAGGAGGCAATTGATAAACTTGATCCGGATGGACTCAAAAATGTTTGTTTGCTTCCATTCAATAATAATTGATGAAATATTTTGCAGATTCGAAGCACTGAAGATTACGTAAATTATGTTCGTGGTGATCGAATTCCATCGCCGCCGCCGATTCAATCAAAATTCGATCAACAAATTCCAACATTGGCCAGTCCAACGCGTTCATTTGGCTCACCGGAGCCAGTGCTGAAAGGTTTTTTCCAAAAAATTTAATAATTATAGTTGGGAATCCTTTTTTAACTCATTTTCGCCATAATTCACCAAATTATCCAAATTTTTAATTTCCAAAAATAAAAAGGTTTTGTCCCCCGCCTTCGGCATGGTAAAACGCCAAGAAGATTGGAAATGGCAGTGCTAAAAATATTGAGGAAAAAAAGTGAAATTTTGGGTAAAAATGGAGGAGGAGAAATTGAAATAATTGATGGAAATTTTGGGGAAAAAGGAGAAATTGGTCAAATATTAGAATTAAGACGAAGTCATAGTTGGGCAAATTTAGACATCCAAAACAATGGCACAAAAGAAGATGAGTTGCCCTCAATTGACATCCACCAAATGGTTGAGACCACCACAGAAAATGAAATTGAACAAAAATCAGATGAGGAAAAAATGGAAGAAAATAATAAATTAGAGGAGGAGGAAATCGAAGTTCATTTCGAATTCCACAAAAACCATCAAACGAATGAATTTTGCGCGCAAAAAATTTGTGCACATGCACATTCTGAGAGGGCATTCGCCGAATTGGCAACCCATGAATCCATTTATTCCAAAACAAATTGCCAAAATTCCGAATTTACCAAACAAAATGATGAGAAGGCCACACAAATTGTTTTGGATGTAGCAAATACCACCAAGGAACCAATTGAGATGACCATTCAAATGCCATTGATGGTGGTGGCCCGGGAAATAACCCCAAAGGGTGAGGGAAATAACGAGCGAAAGTGGAAATGAATTTTTTTTAGGAAAATCTTTTTTTAAAGGCGAACCATTAAAAATTATTAAAAATTCAAATAAACAATTTAATATTTCAGCCAAATCCAAATCACCGATCAAAACGCCAACAACATCATCAATTGCTGCTGCCATTCCCAATGCATCGACGCCGCCGCCAACATTCACAATTAGCCCAGCAAATAATGAAAAAGAGGAGGAAGAAGGGAAGGAAACAACTTCTTTGGCCATTGCTGTTCCTCGCAAACGACTCCGGGCGGTCCGTGAAGAGTCAATTTTGGTGCACAATCCTCCACCTTCAATATTGACACGGGGACGAGAAAAACGACAATCGACCAGCGGAACAACAACGGCGGAGGAGGAAAATGTGGCGGCGACGGAAACGACAAGTGCGGCCAGAATGACGAGGAAAAAACAATGGGCACAAGGACAAAAAGAAGTGGCGCAGGAGGCAAATACAAATATGCAACAAGCCGAAATGGCCAGCACACGTGAACGTCGAACTTCCCAGCGAAAAGAGGCAACACCCAAAAAACAACAACAAGAGGAAGAAGAAATGGAGGAGGAAAAGGAGAAGACATTGATGAAGGAAGAGGAGGAAATGACCGCCGTCGAAGCAACAGAAAATGTGGTGGTGCAGCCTAAATCGAAGAAGAGAAAGTTTGTTTTTAAATTATTATAAAAATATTGCTTAAATAAAATTCCGGAAAATTTCAGACCCATATTATGGTTTATACAAAAGTTAGTAAACCAAAACCAATTTGGATATAAATAATGGTTCAGTTTTTCAAACAAGCTCAAACCTGTCTGTCTCTCTGAAATTGAAATTTTATAATTTACGATCCCAATCCCACGTCGAAAAGCATCTAGTAAATTCTGGAATTTACCAATTTATATTCTTTAATTTAAACAAAAACAAATTTGGATTTTAATTTTGGGTTTAAAAATGTAGATTAAATGACAAGAAATAAGACACGTTTTTAAAATTTTGTAAAATTCAATTTATAATTTATCTAAATTTTTGCCATTTTCAGACGTGGCGAATTGGATTTGTTGACAACGGCGGCATCCGGCATTGGAGAGCAACAAATTCCGGCAGAAGATTCACTCGAGGCTGCCGGACCACCATCCAAGAATTTGCGCCGTTCTTCGCATCAATTGAGTCAGTTTTTTATTCATTTTGTAAATTTCACATTCATTTAGGTCCAATGCCATCATCGGCCGCAACATTGTCCACCTCAACTTCGCCTTCAACATCAGCAAATATTCCCGTCGTTCAACAATCGCCAAAATCGGAGATTCCTCCAGTTCAATCGCCACCACCAAAACTGGAGCCAATGCCGAGGGAAGAATCACCGCCACCGACTCTTTCTCCTTTTGTCATTCCCGAAGAGTTGCAAGAACCACCGGTTCTGTCGCGAATTGCAATCAACACAAAATTGCGTTCTTCCCTTCGCCGGGCGGCATTGGCGACGTAAGTCCTAAATGGATCAAATAAATGTTGAATAATATTTATTTTGTATCTTTTTTGGTATATTTGTTGCAACCAATTCTGCTAATGATATTAAATTAATCAAAAATACCATAAAATGGCCATTATTCATTAGTTCTGGTCAGATTTATTCTATTTAAAAAAAAATTAAACCGGTTTAAAAACCCAAAATTTTAATTGACCATAACTTATGTTCAAACCGTTTAAATAGGGAAACTTATAAACAAAACTGACCCTAAATTAATCGATTAAACCATATAAATCAATACTGTACAATAATTACAAAACATATGCAAACAATTGTTTTTTTTTCAGTTCCACTCCCTCACCCGCCGTGGACAGTATTGGCGAGAATGGATTATTCCTTCGTCCCGGCAACCATACATCCAACGAAATAATCCCTCGCCAAGTTTTGCTCACCCTCTGGAACGACATTCGCGCCCATCGGTACACCTACGTTTTTGATCAACCGGTCAGTGAGGAGGAAGTGCCCGGCTACCATTCCGCCATTAAAATGTATCAAATTAATTTCAATTTGAATTGCATTTAATTTAAAAATTAAGGCCAATGGATTTGAGGACATTGAAGACCCGTATTGAGTCGGGCGCCGTCCAAACATTTGGCCAATTCAGCCAGGACATTTTCCTCATGTTCGCCAATGCATGCATGTACAACAGCACTGGCCACCATGTGAATTCATATGCCAAGGAAATGCTCGCCTATGCCCTTAAATGCATTCAGGTGGGTCGTCCAAATTATTTAAATAAAGCTCTAATTTTACTAGGATTTATGTAGAAAATTTACCAAAAATTTGAAATTCTTTAGCTTAATGGGTAGTATAGTAACCCCTTCAGTTTCGCGAAATTAGGCCACGGGTTCAAACTCGCCCAGAGACAAATATTTATTTCAATCCTGTTTCACACTTTTATACATGTTTTTATATATTTTACAGACTAAAATACATATCTAGGCTACAGTAATCCTAGCAAAAACCCCTTAAACCTATAAATAAATATATTACCGCCATATTTATTAAAATTATTCTCAATAGGTTGTCCAATATCCATCCGGAATGTGGGCACAAACCCATCCATTGGGCATTGGGGCCACCGGCGGGGGTGGTGGTGGCACTGTAAGTCGGCAAAGCAATGCCAGCGGCAGTGATGCGGGGGATGGACGAATTTCGCGAAGCAGCACAGCAACCACATCGACGAATGCAACAAAATCAACTTCACAACAACCGGCCGCAACACCTCAACGGACGAATCGGCGTTCCACCGGTGGAGAAATGGGCATCGGTGGAGGAGAAATGAGCGGCGGAGGAAATGAACAAAGAAAGAGTTCGGTGGCCTCAATTAAACAAGAAATAATGGTGGGCAAAGGGGGATTATATATTTTGGGTGAATATATTTTTAAATTTTAGGATGATTTGCAACCATCGACTTCATCATCGACTCCTCCAACGAAGGCAATCATCACCCGAAGTGGCAGCGGAATGGAATCGGAGGAAGCGGGGACTTCGGCGACGGCGAACATTTCGGCCACAAAACGGCGAACATCACAACGAAGACATTGAATTGAAAAGAGGGAAATGGATGAACACATTGAATTAAATTTAATGCAATTTTATTTAAATTCTCCCATTATTATTATTTTTTTTTATTTCCACCTCTGTCTGTCTCTCTGCTGTTTTTGGCTCTCTTTTTTTTCCAATTTTTCCTTAATACATCACCTGAATCCATTCCATGGACGATGCCAATATTTCCACACTATTTAAATAAAAATACTTTACACTGTCTTTAAATTATTCCAAAATTGTGAAAAACATTTAAAAAAGGGGGTTTGAATGCATTTCCAACCTTTTTTGCGCCAATTTTTCCCAACCATAAATTTGACGACAATTTTTTGTGAGAAATTCTCCGATGACCGAGGAAGGGGGACATGAAAAAAGTTTTCCCATTTGGATGGCGGCAAAAAGGATAAAAGAATTGGGGCTGAGAAAATGGTAGGCGGCAACAAAAAGTATAATGTTGGGTTGGAGGAGGTGAAAAGATGGGACGGGAGGAGGCAAATTCGCACTTATTCCAATCCTGGGAAAGTTGGATGAATGAGGGTTTTTTGACAAATATTATGCATTTAAAAAAGTTGTAGTGAATTTTTGCTAATGAATTTGAATTATCATTTTTATTAAATATCCTTTTATGCCTTCTCTATTGTTGTGAATGGCTGAATTGAACAATTTTTTGAACCACCATATTTTATGTGAATTCAACAAACTTTCTCATCAAATTTGGCCATTTCCATAAAGCACCTCCACCTCAAAAATGTGGCCATCATGATTTTGCCCCTAATATTCTCACGATTCTCGTCCTTCCTCTTATTGGACATTTTCCCTTTGGCAATTTCAATTCCCCTTCCCTTGATTCCCACGTTGAGGATGAAGTCCAAAGGGATGGGAAAATAAAATGGGATATTTGGATGGAGGGGGCATTCACATTGTGGCCAACCCAATAATCGGGCATATTTCCCACCACCACCATCCCAGTTGACACGGTCAATGCTACAATGTGGGGCATTGGACATTCATTCACTCCATAATAAAAATAATTAATACTTTTTCCTAAAATGTTTTCCTCATTCATTCCTCATTGGTTTCTGATCCACCCAAAATCTGCTTAATTTGCTAATTCCCCTTGTTCAATTACTGCTCGAAAATGATGTGAAATCAATCATAGAAATAGCAAACCAAATGGGGGAATATTCCATGTTACATTTGTGGTTCCACAATTCAGGCACTTCAAAAATATTCACATTTTATTTAATCAGAGATTAAAGTTCGTTAAAGTGGGATCGGGCCATTTTGGCGCAAAAAGTATAGTGCCGCCCTTTCGGATTTAAGGCTAGGTTTAGGATTTGGGATTCAGAGGATGAATTTTAGGAAAAAGGTTTAGGCTTTTATACTATCGCAGTCTGAACTAAACTAATGTGAGGATATACTATCGGCACCAAATTGGCCAACGCTAAAAGATTCCAGCTTCCAATAAAAAGGTTTAGTCAATGAAAATCACTCTGAATGTCCTTCACTCCAGAATCTTCCTTTGGCATCTCGGATTCATAACGATGCCAAATCTAAAACATCATTTCGTTAACATTCATATCCCTTGCCCCGATCCAAGCCCCAAATGTTTTTCCCATCTTTTCCCTCAAAAAACCCATCATTTCCTCCAAAATGACTCCATTGGCAAAATTGGGCTACGACGAGAATTCCCAGGGTCGCATTATTTCCCCTCAAAACCCCCTTCCCACATTGCCCTCAATCCTTCCGAATGCTGGGAAATTCCCAGGGCCGCCAAAAAAAAGATAAAATGGGAAAGTGGGAAAAAGACCTTGGGGAAGAGGCAAATGGGACGGAAGGAGAGGAGGATGGTCATTGGGCAACCAAAAGCACAAAGGGAAAGTCGAGGGAGAAGAAGCTGGAGGGCGGATCTGGGTTTGGGTTGTGGAATTTGGTATTTGGATCATTCAGTCACAAAATTCCTCCAAATGTTTTTGGGCATTCGACCGAGAAATTTATGCAAACATTTTGTACCTTTACCCCTTCCACCCTCCCGCCAAAAAGTGCCAATTTCCCTTAATTAATTTAGCAAATTAATTTAAAAATAAATAAAAATGAGAATTGAACAAATAACGCAACTTGGACACCAATTCCAGCAGCAACAAATTGGAGAAAAAGCAATCAAAATGGAGGAAGATGATGATGACGGAGAGAATGAAATGATCTCCGTTGTAGATGAGGAAATGCCAGCCCAAAGGGTATGTTTGGAATTGGCCATAGAATATATCAAATAAATTTGCGAATTCAAACAAATTTTGTCATAAAATTATTTATTTTTTCCGGAATGAAACAAAATCTAACCGGAAAACACAAATACAAATCTAACCGGAAAACAAATCTTTCCGGAATGAAATAAAAAATCTAACCGGAAAACACATCTTTCCGGAATGAAACACAAATCTAACCGGAAAACACATCTTTCGGGAATGAAATAAAAAATCTAACCGGAAAACACATCTTTCCGGAATGAAACACAAATCTAACCGGAAAACACATCTTTCCGGAATGAAACACAAATCTAACCGGAAAACACATCTTTCCGGAATGAAATACAAATCTAACCGGAAAACACATCTTTCCGGAATGAAACACAAATCTAACCGGAAAACACATCTTTCCGGAATGAAACACAAATCTAAACGGAAAACACATCTTTCCGGAATGAAACACAAATCTAACCGGAAAACACATCTTTCCGGAATGAAATACAAATCTAATCGGAAAACACATCTTTCCGGAATGAAATACAAATCTAACCGGAAAACACATCTTTCCGGAATGAAATACAAATCTAACCGGAAAACACATCTTTCCGGAATGAAATACAAATCTAACCAGAAAAAAGGCAGAAGTATTCATGTCCAAATTCAATGTTTTAAAAAATGATTAGCATATTTGACCGAACTTGAATTAATTACAAATAAAATTCATAGAACATTTTCATGCCACCGTTGGGCACCCCAGAACCCAGCCCCATTGTCGCGCAGCAAATTAATGGCAATCAAAAATTGCCTTCCAAAAGTATTTCCCCCTCCAAATCGCCACCACCAACTGCTGTCCAATCATCTTCGCCTCCACAGCAAAATTCTTTCATCCCATTGGCTGCCCATCAATTCAGCCAAATTCCCGCAAATTTGTCGGCATTGGCTCCAACAAGTAAAGTAATATTTTTTAAATTATTATCCTCATTTTTAGCATTGAATGCCACTCAATTTTTGATGCCAACTGCTGAAAATTTCCTCCATTTTATTCAATTGGCCCAAACTTTTGGATTTCAATTGGATTTTGGCCAAAAAGTTGAATTAATTCATTCAATACAAAATAATTAATTTCCCAAATTTTGTTTTAAGCTTGTCCATCTTCATTTTTCCACCCCTTTTTCTGTTCAAATTTGGAATTCATTGTTTTTGGGCGAAAATATGGCCAAATTGGAAAATGAACAAAATGGCAATGGAACGACAAGGAAAAAAGGTGGACCAGAAAAAATTAAATTAAAAAATGATCTCAAAAATTTGCGCATTTTCCATTTTGATTATTTTTGCCGCAATATTTGCCCATTCAAAAGTTTTGTGAGAAGGCGGAAATTGGCGATTAAAAAGAGAAAATTAGCAGAAAGGTTAAGGGCCCTTAATATGCGAAATTGGAGGCCATCAAATTGGTGGGAAAATAAATATTAAATAGAAAAATGGAGGATTTGGTGAATAAATTGACAAATTAATAATTAAATTGATTTAAAAATATTGTTGGCCATAAATAAGATTAAAATAAAGGAAAATTAACGGATTAAATTGGAGAACATCGTCGAATCGACCAATCAACGCATCATTTTTCCTACTGTATTCAAATTTTCCCTTTGAACTACAATTCAATGGAATCCAATTCGGCGGAATGAGGGGAACATTTTTGAACTTGATTTTACTCCAATTTTGCGCACATTCCTTTGAATTATGGCCATTCATTGGCCATCAATCCCCTCTCTGTAAAGTATTTTTTGCCGCATTTCGGAGAAGGAGAGATTTTTGGCATCCATCGGCGTTGCGCCAAATTTTCCCACACTGCGCCATTCCTCCTCCCCTCCACTCCATTTAGTCCATTCATTCAAAGTACCGTACATTTGAATACAAAAAGGAAGGGAGGGAAAGGGCCATCTGAGCCAGTCTTGGGGTTGGAGGATGAAGAAGCCGAATGGGGAGGGGAGCGAATGGGCGAAAAGAAGGGGATGGAGGAGGGGGACTGGTTGGAAAGGGGGAAATGGGCAAACAAGGGGGAAAAGCTTCCATGGGCCAAATGTGGGGGGGGGGGGGGGGGGGGAAGGGGCTCCAACCCAACCCATATTGGCACATTCTTCCCCCCCCCCTTCACCGAATATACACTCTCCTTCCTCCCTTCCAATTTCTTGAACCCACAATTTGAGGGCTTTTTCCCTCTTTTTGATCATTCAATCCCAAAAGAGAATATTTTGAGAATATTCACATTATTTTGACTTGAATGAGAAGATCCCACACACACATAAACCCTTCCAAAATGTGGCCCAAAAAGCTGTGGGAAGAATTTGACTGTGAGCCACCCAAATTCTCCCATCACTTCCCCCTTTTTCCCCAAACAAGTCCATCGTTTTGCTCCACAATTCCCCCAGAATCCCACCACCCCCCCCCCCCCTCCACCCTTTAGGGTACCCATCCCACGACCGCCTAATTCCCAGCAACAAAACATCAAAAACATCCAACAATTTTTGGTGGTGGGAGATTCCCATCGCCGTAATGAGGGGAAAATAGGAAGGCGATTTGAGAGGGCACAATCCATTCAAATCCATGGGAGAATCAAGCATTGAGGGAAATATTGGCCATAAAATAATAATGGAATGTAAATTTGTTAGCCAATGTCCGCCGCCCATAATTATGACCAATCGACCAATTCTGGAATGGTGGAATATTTTCAAGGGGTTCAACATTTGGAGGGGAATTGCCATTCACAATCCGAACAAAAGGCACAAATTTCTACTGCCGTAAATGAGCCGAATGGAATTGGAGAAGGCCAAAAATGCCATCCGCAGGGAAAGGCGGAATCAGTTGCCGCCACCACCGATTTGATCTCCAATCCGGGTACCGGCCAAATGTTTTCATCAATTCCACCTCCGGGCACACCTCTTTTCCCGGCGTGGCTTGACCAACACCATCATCAAAATGCCGGCCACCATTCACATTTTGCCGCATTTTCTTCATCGGCATTGATGCCACCTTCCACCTCTTCAACATTTGAATTTCCCTCCTCTTCTTCCTTTGATTATGGCCAAATGGCCATTGCCGCCTATCCACCTCCAGCAGCAGTCCCCAATGATTCCACCATTTCCGTTGACCATCATAATCATCATCAACTTTTTGCGGTTTACGATTCATTGGCGGCATTGGCCGGACAAATCGGGGGCGGAGGCCATTCCTCATCAGCAATGGGCGGAAATACGGCATTTTGGCCAATGGCAGGCGATTTTTACGGCACTCCACAATGGCACCAACAATGGGCCACCTCAATGGCCTCATATGGCAGTGGCGGTGATCCAATGACGGCAACGGGCCAATATCACTTTGAATATAATGCTGGATATGGGAATTATGGCCAACAAATAATGGCAATTGGCCCAACTGCCGCTGATTGGCCACAACAAACAAATGTGGCAACAGCCGAAATGATGGCCGTTGCCGCCGCCGCCGCAGTCGGTGGCCAACAAACATCGTCGAATGGAGGCGGTGTAAAAAGGCAACAACATTTGGGTGGAAATTCAAGGAAAGGTCCATCTAAATTCCAATATTTTGTTGTTGAAATATTAATGGGGAAAAGCAATTATATTTGGAATAATGCGCAAATTTTTGAGGATTCTAAAATGAATAAAAATGTAGTAATTTGAATTATATTTTATAATTAATTATTTCCATAGGCCCAACTTTGTCAAGCAGTTCATCATCTTCTGCCTTTCCCAGCCAACATTTGACAGTGCCCGGCGGTGGCCAATCATCTTCTCGTCGTTCCTCTGGGGGCTCATCTGCGGGAAAGGCTGCCATTTCTTCTTCCCCTTCTGCAGCCGCTGGTGCCGATTTATTCAACGCTGATTTGGTTAAATATTAAAAGAATTTAATAGTGAAATAAATAAATTTAAGTTGAAATATTTTAATTTTAAATTTCCTTCTTCATTCCAGCATCCATCAATTCGCCATCGTCCCCCACAATTGTCGCCTCTTCTCGCCCATTTCCCACCGGCCCAATGCCTGACTCGCACAGCTGTCCGTGATTATTTGGCCAATCCAAGTCGATTCGAATGCGCTATTTGGATTTTTCACGCAAAAGTGGCCCAAAAAAGTTATGGGAATGAGAAAAGGTGAGGCTAGAGGGGATTCGGGATTTGCCATTGCCACTATTTTGAAGGGAAGAAAGGGCCAAAACATTAATATTTCCCCTTCCAATTTCCCTCAAAATTAGTCCATTTTCCATTTTTGTACTTTTCAGTGGGGGAAATGGTCAATTAAGAAGATGAGGACTGGAAGAAGGGATTGAGTAAGATTTGGCCAACATTTGTGGGTGAGGGGAATTAGCATATTGAATGGACACAAAACATCATGGATGGGGAATTGTCCCTTCTTTTCCTCTTACTTTCCATGTTCCACTGAAAGGCAAAAATGGGCCATTTGGGTGGAAGGGGCACTTAAGAAGAAGGACAAGGGACGACCACCATTTTGAGGAGGGTCAGTAAATCCTTAGGGCAAATATGATGAGGGAATGGGACAAATTGAGAGGGGAATATTGTATTGGCCAGTCAATTAGGGTTGAAAAAGGCCAATGAATGTTACACAACAATTGTGCCAATTGAAGGGGGGGTCATCCATTTTAAAGCATTTTCAATGCCACTCTATATAATATTTTTAAAGGTTTTTCTGCCCTCCACCGTGTGTTTATTTGTTGGGCGATGGATGGCGTCAACGGCGAAAAACATTGGATCAAATTTTTCGGCAATTGAAGGAAGAGGCGGGCACAGGGAAAAGGTGGAATTGGAAATGGCATATTTTAGGGAATATATAAATTTGTTTGATAGGCCAACATTGTCCAAGGATTCGATGCTTTTGAGCGGAGAAAGTGGTCGAGAAATGTTCAATGAATTGGTCGCAACAATTGGAATAAATTCGGCACAAGGGGCGGAGAAATTGACCGTCCAACAAAGTGCACACCAATTGGACTTTTCCAATGGAAAAGTGAGGCACTTTTAATTATTATTCTATATTTTTTTGAAGGATTATTGTGCCGCCAAAGCATTGTTCATCAGCGATTCGGACAAACGAAAATATTTTCATTTGCAGGTGTTCTATTAATGTTAATTTTGGTTTTGGCTAGAGATCTAGGGCTAAAGTTGTTTGGGGCGAGATCTGGGCCTAGGCACTCACCCCGGGTCTTACTTAGCCGGAAGCATAAGCCCCCATTGGCCCAAAGGAAGGGATGGGGATAAAGGGAACTCAATTTTATTAAATTATTATTTATCTGGATGTGCAGAAAAATGGTAATAACAAGAACATCGAAAAAAGTGAACGTGGGAAATGAACCTTTAGCGGGGAAATGAGCGGGTTTAAAAAGGCAGATTGAGGCAATATTTGATTGATAGAGTGACAGGTGATTAGGAAAAAATTGTGGGTACAGTATGATAGGAAAAGACCCTTAGACATTATTGGCATTGACATGCACCCAAAAACATCAATAAAAATATTTAAAATAATATTTTAGGCACATTTCTCCTATGCCGGTGGTGCCATCGAATTGGGCCATTTCCCCTCCCAACGAATAAAGGCAAGAAAGAAAAATTAAGCATTTTAATGGACAATATATTAATATTTAAGGTCATTTCCAAACCATCTAAAAAGAAGCAATCAATGAAAAGTTCGGATTGTAAATATTTGTGCGTTAGCAATGGAAGCAAAGTTGGCCAATTTAACATTTTTTTTTTGCCAATTCCCCTCAAATTGAAGATTGCCCTTTTTAATCGACTCCGTTCCCAGACTGTTTCCACCCGATATTTGCATGTGGAGAATGGATGCTTCCATGCCAGCTCCACAAAATGGGGCGCATTCCTCATTCAATCCGGTCAGTCAAAAATGATTAAATTAATTTAATATAAAAATAGTTGTTGACGACCATTTCAATGGGAATATTCATCATCAACAACAAAATGGTGGTCATCCTTCGGCAATAATCACCTATGGATCAACCGTCCAATTGGTCGATTCCCAATCGAATATTGCACTCCCAAGACTTGTTAATATTATTTCATTTTAACATTTTGACATTTACATTTTTATTTTTTCAGCGAATTCGAAAAGTGGATAAACAAATGGTTTTGTTGGATCCGAGTGGACAAGGCAATAAATAAATTAATTTAATTTGAATAAAATCTCAATATTAAAGGTGAACCAGTCAGTCAATTGCACAAATGTGCCTTCCAAATGGTCGTCGATTCACCGCCAATGGGCGGCCAAGAAACCCGTTATCTTTGCCTTTCTCATGACAAAATCATTCAACATGAGGTGGCCTTCAGGCGAACCACCCTCAAATTCCCTCTTCCTTTAAGGCAATTCGAATTGATCCTCATCGACATCAAATCAGCGATGGTGCCGCATGGACGATCATTTCAACGGACAAAACTGAATACAAATGGGCTGAGGTGGTTTATTAGGGGATATTTATAAGAATCCAAAATTAGATTACCAATTATAGCAGTATTTTTTCCACAAAAAAATATTAAAATATTTCATTTCTCTATAATAGATGGATAAAAGAAATGGGAGAATTGGTTTGATTTTCTGTATTTCATTCCGGAAAGATGTGTTTTCCAGTTGGATTTGTATTTCATTCCGGAAAGATGTGTTTTGGAAAGATGTTTTCCGGTTAGATTTGTGTTTCATTCCGGAAAGATGTGTTTTGGAAAGATGTTTTCCGGTTAGATTTGTGTTTCATTCCGGAAAGATGTGTTTTCCGGTTAGATTTGTGTTTTATTCCGGAAATATGTGTTTTCCGGTTAGATTTGTGTTTCATTCCGGAAAGATGTGTTTTCCGGTTAGATTTGTGTTTCGTTCCGGAAAAATGTGTTTTCCGGTTAGATTTGTATTTCATTCCGGAAAGATGTGTTTTCCGGTTAGATTTGTATTTTATTCCGGAAATATGTGTTTTCCGGTTAGATTTATATTTCATTCCGGAAAGATGTGTTTCACGGTTAGATTTGTGTTTCATTCCGGAAAGATGTGTTTCACGGTTAGATTTGTGTTTCATTCCGGAAAGAATTAATTTGCACTTTTTCCGGAAACATTTTTATTTCTTTCCGGAATGTATTTTCCGGTTAGATTTATGTTTCATTCCTGAAAGATTAATTTTGTCCACCTTTTCTAATTTAATCAAACCAATTCTCCTTTTCTTTTATTCCTCTTCGTTTTTGCTTCTTTTAGAGTAAATTCACTCAAAATTAATGCCAAATTAACTTAACCAATTCCCATTTCAGCCCCTTTTGGGCACGGCTGGTGGAATTGCACGATTACCAGTCTCCCCAATGCCCCAAGTGAACAGTTTGAATTTGTTGGATGGCCAACAACAAAAAGTGGATATCCTAAAGGGCGCAGCGACCGCCACAAGTATTGAATTGAACGGCATCAATTTTTCGCCATCCCATCGAATTTGGTTCGGCGCTACTCCAACTGAGACCATTTTTTGGTTTGTAATTCTCTTTTTTGTTCAATCTATTCCAATTTTCTCCCATTTTCAGCACCCCTGAGCGTCTTTCCTGTTCAATTCCACCACTTTTTTCCGTTTGTTCCGATTACGGATTTTCGCCTGACGCAGCTTTGGCCAATGCAACAAATGGCAAATTGGATGTGCCAATTTTGGTAGGGCGCGACGAGGATGGCGTCATTTTTCCCACGGCACTGAGCTTCACATATACTTTGACTGGGTAGACCATTAAAAATTTTAAATATTTCCAATCGTCAATTCAGGCCAATCAGCCAAATTCCTCAATCCTCGTCTATCCAATTGGCCAATGGTGCCCTTTTGCCAATGTCTTCTGGCCAAGAAGTCGATTCAATGATGGCAGACCATTCCAAAATGCAACAATCAAATCCAACAAATCAAATGAAAGGTGCCACCGCCCTACCCAATTCAAATAATCGGTAAATATATTCCAATATATTTTATCATTCTTCTCCCAAAGATTCCATCCATATGGCGGCACTAATGCTGGAGGTGGCATCAATCCACCAACTTCTTCTTCTTCTTCTTCGAATACTGTAATCAATGAAAATTGAATATTGCCCAAGGCTATCATCCAATCCAAAATACTTTCCCTTCATTTTCACAAATGATTTTAATTGAACATTCCAACATTTTTAAATTCTGTATTCCCAGATTTTGTTTTATGAAAATCTCAAATTTATTCTCCTTTACAAAAGGACCACATTCCCAATTATTATTAGCTCAATTTACTTATTTTTTATTGTATTATATAAATTTTTTATGGTTGAAAGAAATGACAATCTAATTCTAAGTCAGAGAACTTTGACCGCATTTATGAGTTTATTAGGAATATAGAGCAAAGGACTTTTAATTATTGGTTTTATCAATCATCGACTAACTAACCATTCAATCAATTCCAATGATATAAATGCAATTCCATTCCATTAATCAATTAATTATTCCTATCAATTTGCTCCGATGAATAATGGCACTTCACAATTCTAATATTTTGTTGGTAACTGGCACTATTGGAATTGGAGTCATTTTCACTGCAATTTGGCTTACATTTAGGCTGAAGAAGAGAATATGGTGAAAATTCTTGACAATTTTAAATATTTAATTTTTTAGTCAAAATTCTAATGAATTTGTGAAGGCAGGCAAAATTCACGAATTATTCATTTATCCGATTAAATCTTGTAAACCAAAAAATGTAAAAAGTTATCCAAATTACCATTTACGGATACAGTAATATTTTAAGGTGGACTGGCTCGATTGTGGGGAACGTGGCCCAATTAATGGTGAAGAAAGGGACAGACATTTTCTAGTAAAATATGCAAATTATTTTAATTCCATTTTTCGATTTTGAAGTTGATTGATGCCCTCCAGGATAATTTGTTTTTAACCGCTCGAGTTTATCCAAAAATGGTTGGGTTTTTTGATGCTTCATTGGTTAAATATTCTCTGTTTTTTGGGTATTGGTCGAGGCAAATATCCGGGACCAAATGTTAATTGTTCAATTTCCAAGTATCGGTAAAAATTGGGCATAATTTAGATTTATACTCTCTTTAAAGACGAAAATTCGGCACGAAAATTGATAAATGTTGATTTGAAGGAAGTAAGCCGAAGAAACCAGATTCGAAGGGCACGGTCAGTGAATATTGGAATGCCTCTGATATGACTTTATATTTTCGGATACGGATTTTCCCCTCTTTTATTCCAAAAATGAATCCAAAAAGTTCGAATTAGATCCTGGCCCGCCTCCCAGCAACGTCAAATGTCCCTAAATTCTCCTTCCAGTCTCCATAGAGATATGCGAACTGAAGGCTTGGATTGCGGCGATGAAATTGGCGAAGCATTTAATGAATTTTTGGGTGTTCCAAAGGACAAAAGGGAATTTAGGCTAATTTGGTTGGTTTGAATTACCGTATAAAGGCAATGCCATTTAGGTTTGCCAATCATCAATTATTTACGGAGAGGGATCAATCATCGAAGGGCAATTATTGGATGAATAATCCGGTGCCAGAAGTGAATGACAAAGTACTGTATTAAAAATTTGCTGATTAAAATTTAACCAATTAATTAATAAGATTGGATATTCGGATTTGGCCTCCTATATGGCATTTTCACTTGGATCTTTGGAGGATTTAAATGCACATTTGGCCGGACAAGACATTAAAATAGATTCGAGAAACTTTCGACCCAATTTGGTCATTTCCGGGCTGCCTCCTTTTGATGAAGATCGTTGGCTTCGGATTCAGGCTGGCGAAGCGGAATTTATTTGTTATAAACCATGTACCCGGTGAATGAATTCCCTTTAAATTATTATAAAAAATGAGAATCTATTAAAGTTGCATTTTGACTACTGTTGATCCGAATAAGGGCGAAAAGTGCAGCAAAATGGAACCCTTGAAAGAATTACGAAAGTATATACACGTTTTTTCCTATTAGAAGCCCCGGGGCTAATTAATTTCAGAGATCCTCCCAAGAGGGCTTTTAATAGAGAGGGGCTTCCAATAGGAAAAATATGGTAATCACAATTTTTTTATGGATTTTAGATACCGATTGGCACCCGGAAAGCTTTATGAACAATATAAAGTGGGCAAAAATAAAAATGGAAAAATAATATTATCTTTTTCGAAGGACAGTCCAATTTTCGGAGTGAATATGGCCATTGTGAAGCCGGGAAGAGTTCAAATTGGTGATCCGGTTTGGATCCAATATAAACCGAATCCCTTCTAATATTATTAATTAATTAATTAAATTATAAATTAAAATCAACAATCAATCTTTTATCAATCATTTCAACAATTCATCATTATACGTTTCATGAATAAAAAAAAACAATTCAATAATGAATGGGTTGGGATTTGGGGGATATCTGCTGCTTTGAATCAGAAGAGAAAGGTCCAATATAATTAATTAAAGATATGCAAAAGCGAACCGAAACATTAAAAATAGATGGGAAATTTTTGGGTTTTTTTAATGGTGGACAATAGCATTCCTATTAGATTTAGAAACATTTTAGAAAAGACCGAATTAATATTAATAAATTAATAAAATAAGATAGAATATCGAATTCGAATAGAGAAAGCAAATTAAAATTAATCTTTGGGAATTTTGTATTTGATGGAAAGGTCACAAATTCATTTTGATTTCTTGTTTTCCTGTTGCTTTTTCTTACCACCACCAGTGGAATCGGGAGTTGCATTTTGTTGTTCAGCAGCGGCGGCCTTTTTCTTCTTTTCTTCATCGTCCCTTTCGACCAAATGTTCCTCCGAATAATTCCAAAGGGCGCGAAGTTCACCGCGGCAAGTGGCCACCATCAAGGGGAGAATCAAACAGGAGGGGACCAAATAGAGAAGGGCGGGTTGGGCTGCCTGAAAATGCAAAAAGATTTTATAAATTTAAATTAATTTGAATCCACCTTGAAATAGTGCATTACACCCATTGTGATGAAAAGTCCAAAAGCATATGCAAAAATGACAATCCAACAATAGAAACGGTTTTTGGCCCCCTTGGCTTGTTTTGCCTGCGGAGTTCCAATGTAATGGTCGAATCGATAGAGGAGGGCCACAAAAATGCCAGGAATAACAATGTCGCCCAAACCTATAGAATAAATCGATTATTATTGATCATGAAATGATTAAAATATGTTTTTTAATTGTTGATCATGTGCAAAACCTTTCACTTTTCTTTATTTAACAAATGAAAGGCGATAATCTGATCATAATTATTTACTTTTCCCTCATTCTCTAATCAATAACCTATCAAATTAAATAAGGCAATTGATTCTATCAATGAGGAATATTTTTTAGATTTTTCCAAATCGAAATTATTAATACCGAGCATTCCATGTTTTGATGCGTCCAACCATCCATTTCGGAGTAAATCCTGTGGGAACATCAACAAAATTGGTGCATCAATTCCTTTGGCCACAGTGGTCATCTGAGAAAAATAATAAATATTTAATAGGTTTAAATACTCAAAAAACTTACCACATCGGTGGCAAAAACCCAAAATACATCGTAGATGAACAAACCGGAGAGAAGAATGGCTCCGGCCTAAAATGTTAAAAAATTAATTCTCAAAAAACTAAAATTTTAAATTATTTTTTCTGTCGAGCTCATCGATCCTAAATAGCATTGTTTGAATCATCGAATTTGGGTTTTAAACCAAATTCTAGCATAAGAGGTGTCAGAATCTCTTCGTGGCTAATTAATCATTGCTCGACAAATATTCCAAATTTTATTGGGAATTGAACTTGTAACCCTTTTAACGGTGTATTTCACCGCTAGACTAAGAGTGCCACTGTTTCGGTGATTAATTTTAATTATTGAGGAACCTTGAAACTGGCCAAATGCAAATTTTCAATTCCAAAAATTGAAAAAGCAACTCCCAACAAATTATTTGTGATCCAATGGCGTTTGTACAAATGGGAAACGCCCACAATAGAGCAACATAAAATGGCAATTGACAAATGTGTATCCCATTCCGAGAAAAGAATATAATCCTAAATAAAAATTATTTTTATTTCGAAAATTCAATGAAAATGGACTGACTGACCACTTCTTTTTTGCCGGCTTTTTCCAATTGACCTTCTTTCATTGGCTTTTTGCCCCGCTTCATGACCAGCACCCAAGGAATATTTCGACGAGGCCAACGGTCGCCAATTGGCAAAATGGAGAGCACCAAAGAAAATACGGGTTTTAGAATTGTGGCCAAAGCAACGCATCCTTAAAATTAAATATTATTTAAATCAATTTATGAATGGATTAATTTAACCTTCCCAACAAAGTAAAAGAAGAAGAAGGAATATGAGATTTTGCTTGTTCATTTCTGGCATATATGAAACAATTTTTGCGCCAATTGGATGAAAATTGGAAATTTTTTGAACAACACCACCGAATAAAGTGCCATTGACTGCGGTTGAATTTGCTCCAGCCGTTGCATTGGCCAATGTCGCATTTGTTCCTAATAAGATTCGAAGTATGAGATTATGTGGATGAATAAATACCTCCAATTTTGCTTTGTATAAAATTCTGTGCCCATTCCATGCGTTCATAAATTTCGGGTGTGACATAAGGATGCACCTTGTCCATAATAAAACCCAATCCAGCGTCATTTGTCCTGAAATTATGTTCAAATATTTTACGAAAGATCATACTTGAATATCAGATATAATGTGAAGAGGACTAGACTGGCGGTTATGGGGAACTTTTTCGCTTCTCTCGTTGTAATTGATGTTTCAATCAGTTCTTTTTTTGAAATCTGCGCTTGGACAAAAGCCAATGAGCGGATTGTTCCCCAAATTATGCAGATAATTGCCATCACGTAAAGCGAAGAATATGCCATGACCTTTTAAATTTTGACTAATTGCGGATAGTGAAATCAAAAAAACCTGTTCTTCAAAAGTGAATTGTGTTGCATTTTTAGCCGTATCATTCCCAGCAATTGTTGATGGTGTCGTTTGCATTAAAATCATTTTTCAATAGCAAATGAATGGTTCGATCAATTTGTTTTTTTTATTCCAACCCAAGTTGATCGATATTTTGCTATAATTTAATTTTTATTAATAAAAATGAAATAAATTAAATTAAATTAAATGAATAAAAAACTGGAAATCAATTGGCACGCATTAGCTTAATTAAATTATATTGATTTTTTATTCCATTCATCATGATTTGATCTTGTATGCAACTGCAGTCAAAATCGAAAACTATTCTTTTTCTGCCCGTTCTAATCATTAATTAATCAAACCCAGGTTCAAAACTTTTCCGATTGATTAGTATTAGTATAATTTTGATTTTTTTTCAAATCTTATTAATCTCATTTCTCGTCTCAGTAAAAGTCTTGAATCAAATCAGCAAATCACTCTCATTTTTGCAACGTCACATTGAAAGATTTTAGTAGGGAAAATAGGAGGTCAATTTGTGCTGGCTATCTTTCATTGGCTGGCTTTTACTTGCACTCGAAATGGTAGACGAGGCACGAGACACGCAAGACTTCCATTTCCATTATTATTCGCCATAACAAACCAATAAAGCCAACTCATTCTTACCCTTTTGGCTTCGCATTTTCTCGAATCTAGACTACACGCAACGTAACGTAAAATAGACATAATTTACTGGCCAATCAATTTCTTATTTATATTCTTATAATCCCATAAAAAAATTAATAATTATTCTTTCAATTAATTTTTAGGGTTTTTTTATTTATTGCCTATTTTTAAATCCAATCCAAATTCATTCATCTTCATCGTCAACTACCAAAAATGACAAGGAGAATTTCGAGAGGAACATTAATTATTTGGCTAATTGCTCTCCTCGCATTTGGAGGTTATCAAATAAACAAATAATAAAAAGATAACCTCAAATTTTTAGCAATTTTGCCGAATTTTTCTGCAACTGCTACTGACGGAGATGAAGACGAGACCATTGGAGATGAACCAACTGTGGAAGCAACGACCGCCCCAACAACCAAGGGAACAGATGATCAGACCGTGCAGAGAGAAGAAGAAGCAATTAAATTGGACGGACTTTCTGTTTCGGAATTCAAGAAACTCAGGGAAAGTGCCGAAAAACATCAATTCCAAGCAGAGGTAATCTATAAAAATTAATTTTCTGTAATATTTTATTTGAATTAGGTCAATCGGATGATGAAATTGATCATCAACTCACTCTATAGGAACAAAGAAATCTTCCTTCGTGAGCTGATTTCAAATGCTTCCGATGCATTGGACAAAATCCGTTTGATTTCATTGACCGATCCAACCGCCCTAAAGGAGACTGAAGAATTGACCATTCGAATCAAGGTTTAATTAGTGAAAAATATATTTAAACTAAATAATTGGTTAGGCGGACAAGGAAAATCACATCCTCCATATCACCGACACAGGAATTGGAATGACCAAACAGGATTTGATCAATAATTTGGGAACCATTGCTCGTTCTGGAACATCCGAATTCATTTCCAAATTGCTCGATTCATCCACAAGCAGTGAACAACAACAAGTTGAAAAATAATCCTAATTAATATTTAATTCGGCAAATAATTTTCAGGATTTGATCGGTCAATTCGGTGTTGGCTTCTATTCCGCTTTCCTCATTGCTGATCGGGTCGTTGTGACAACCAAAAACAATGATGATAAGCAATACATTTGGGAATCGGACTCTCAACAATTTTCGATTGCCGAGGATCCACGCGGAAATACACTGAAACGGGGCACCCAAGTCTCATTGCATTTGAAGGAAGAAGCCTATGATTTCTTGGAGCCGGACACCTTGAAGAAGCTCATCCACAAATATTCCCAATTTATCAACTTTGACATTTTCCTGTGGCAAAGCAGAGTAATTTTCTTTATTAAATCTTGGAAAAATTACATAAAATTTAGACCGAAACTGTGGAAGAACCAGTTGAGGAAGCTGAAGAAGAGAAGAAGGAAGAGACCACAGATGAGGAGAAGAAAGATGAAGAAGAAAAGAAACCAAAAACAAAAACCGTTGAAAAGACCGTTTGGGATTGGGAAAAAGTCAATTCAATGAAGCCAATTTGGATGCGAAAACCGGCGGAAGTGAACGAAGACGAATATAAGGAATTTTACAAGTCAATTACAAAAGATTTTGACGAACCATTGGTAAATAAATGGGAAATATTAAGCAAATAAAAATCAATAATTTAGGGTCATGTGCATTTTACGGCGGAGGGCGAAGTCAGTTTCAAATCAATTTTGTATGTTCCAAAAACATTGGCCTCCGACGCATTCCAAAATTATGGAAAAACTGAAGAAAATATCAAAGTAATAATATTAATTTTACCAAATAAATCAACCAAATTTTCAGTTGTATGTTCGCCGAGTATTCATTACGGATGACTTTAAGGATATGTTGCCAAAATATTTGTCATTCATCCGAGGAATTGTGGACAGTGATGATCTTCCATTGAATGTTTCACGTGAAACTCTGCAACAACACAAAATATTGAAAGTGATCAAAAAGAAGCTGGTCCGAAAAGTGCTTGACATGTTGAAGAAAATTCCGGCCGAAAAATTCAACGAATTTTGGAAGGTAATTTTTATGAAATTTAATTGTTTTTTAATTTATTTTTTTTATAGGAATATTCGACCAACATCAAGCTTGGCGTTATGGAAGACCCTTCAAACAGAACTCGCCTCGCCAAATTGTTGCGCTTCCAAAGTTCAGCAGATGCCGAAAAACAATGCACCCTGCAAGAATATGTGGAACGAATGAAGGAAAAACAACCGGCCATTTTTTATGTTGCCGGAACTTCTCGTCAAGTATTTTTAAATTTTTATTAAATAAATTTAATTAATTGATTGGTTCAGGAATTGGAGAATTCACCATTTGTGGAACGCCTGCTGAAGAAAGGATATGAAGTGCTTTATTTGACGGAACCAGTCGACGAATATTGCATCCAAGCCATGCCGGAATATGAGGGGAAGAAGTTCCAAAATGTGGCAAAGGAAGGCCTGAAATTGGATGAGGGCAAATCGGAGGAAGTATTCAAACAATTGGAAGAAGAATTTAAACCATTGACCGATTGGCTCAAAGACAAAGGGTTGAAGGATAAAGTAAATTATTTAATTTTGACTAAATTAAAATTGAATATTTTTAGATTGAAAAAGCAGTCATTTCTCAACGATTGACCAAATCGCCATCCGCCTTGGTCGCCTCTGCCTGGGGATGGTCCAGCAATATGGAGAGAATTATGAAATCGCAAGCATATGCCAAAGCCAAGGATCCATCGCAGGAATTCTACGCAATGATGAAGAAAACATTCGAGATTAATCCTCGTCATCCGGTCATCAAAGAGCTGCTGAAACGAGTGCAAGATGATGCCGAGGATCCGGTGGCCGAATCAACTGCTCAACTTCTCTTTGAGACGGCCACACTTCGTTCCGGATATTCTCTCAGTGATCAAGTTGGATTTGCTGAGCGCATCGAAGGGGTCAGTTTTTATTTTTCATTTCTTTTATGAAAATTAATCATTTAAGATATTGCGTAAAACATTGGATTTGAGCCCGCATGCTGAAGTTGAAGAGGAAATTGAAGCAATGGATGAGGAAGAATCGACCACCACAGACGAGAAAAAGGAAGAGAAGGTCGATGAGGAAGAGAAACAGCAGGAAAGCAAACCGACTGAGGAAGAGAAGGAGGCAGATGAGGCTGAGAAAATCGTTGTTGAAGAGCAACATGAAGAGTTGTGAAGAATGGGCCAGTTTTTGACATAAATCATCTCAAATTTTAAAGTTTTGGGTTTTTCTTACTGATTCATTTTTGTTATCTCTTCTTTGGACTCCTCTCCCAACGCCAACCCCCACCGCCCAACCATTTCCATCTCTTATTGTTTTATTCTGGGAGCCAGACCATCCACCTTCATTTTTAACACATTTTTCCAATTTCTTATCAATTATTGTTAAGTTATAAATAATTTATTTTTGATTGTCCTTTAAATATTTGATGATTAAACAATTTTTGTGATAAATTGACTGTCCACTTTTTGTTCAATTAAACATTTTGCATTAAATTTTGGCAATAAATTTTTTTAAATGTACAGGACAGGCAGCTGACGATTTTAATTTGTCAAAGCAAAAAAGAGTACGAACTACGAAGAACGAATCTATTGCCTAATTTTTAGTTTTTAGTCACTTTATTTTATCAGTAGTTTTTTTAACATGCTATTTTTTTCTCCCCAAAAAACTTTTTTCCCCCAAAAAAATCTTTTTTTTCCCCAATACCCCTTTTTTCCCCAAAAAACACTTTTTTATCCCCAATAAACCCAAAAGTGAAAATTTTTTGATTTTTTCTTAAAAATCATAAAAGTAAATGGAATTTAAGCTTCAGAAGATGAAATTATCTCAATATTTTTAATGTGAATTTTCATATAAATTTCTTTCGGCAATACAAACTTATCTTTACCTAGCTCAAAAACTTACCCCAATCTTAGCCCTTAGCACCTAGAACCCATGCTCTGACCCTAACCTACCCTAATCCTAGCCCATAGCCCCTAAAACCCATCCTCCGACCCTACCCTAACCCTATCCCATAGCCCCTAAAACCCACGGTCTGATAGCCTAGCCCCTAATTCGGAAAACCACATACGAGTCATAAACATTAAACTTATTAGAAAATTTATTTTTTTGCACATTGGAACATATGAAATGAGTTGCATTCCATTTACTTTTATGATTTTTAAGAAAAAATCATAAAATTTTCACTTTTGGGTTTATTGGGGAAAAAAAAATTTTTCTGGGGGAAAAAGAGGTATTGGGGATAAAAAAGTGTTTTTTGGGGGAAAAAAAGTTTTGGGGAAAAAAAAGATTTTTTTGGGGAAAAAAAAGTTTTTTTTGGGGAGAAAAAAGGTTATCACGTTTTTTTATTGCAAAAATCAATCTAGTAGGTAGTTTAAGTTTGGGTGGACCATTTGGGTTATTTACCTAATTCATGAATTGCCTGATGAACAAAAATGATTTGATTATGAAATTATGGTTCAACAATAATATAAGATAGCCTTATTTTATTCTAACCAATTTCAACATTTTTATTACTCCCAAGCCCAAGTGAATAATTTTTAGATTACCATGTCGCCTAATAAACAACAATCGACTACAAATGATATTGAAATTTTGGATAATCGAAACAAACAGCAGGAATCGAATTCTTCAAAAAGAAAAAATGGTAATGCGGTGAGAGAAACAAATGGCCAACCTATTGGCAACAATAAAGATAGAATTAACTCCGAAAATGGAAAATTTCTCCCGGCGCCGACTTCAATAATGGATTTTATTCTAGGTTTTTAACTTTATTAAATTTATTTAACATAAACAATTATTAATAGGAATGCTCACTCAAGTAGCACGTCGTTATTTATTTATTGATGCGGCAAAAAAAGCGATGGCATATTTGGTGGTGGTTGTCATCCTTTCTTTGATTGCGGAAGTTTTTCCTATTCCGCGAGATTACTACCTGGTCCAGGTTATTAATTTGAATTGTTCTAAATTCTAATTTAACTCTAAATTTTCAGAAACATAATGTTTTAAACCGATTCGGCATCAAAATTGGCTGGTTTTGGACTTCTCTCCTGCTCTGTCCGTTCATGTAATTGTTTTATTATTATTTAATTATAATAAATTCTTTTTAAGGTGGCTTACTTCCCTTCTACATCATGAGAGTCTTTTAAAGGCTTCCTTTGACCAATTACGACTTTTAATCGCCACATTTGCATGGTATTTTTGGACTAATTTGTGAGTCAATCAAATGAAATATTTTGAATTAATTTTAAATTTTAGTTTTGTCAAAATAGAATATCAGACTGGTCGGTGCCATGGTTCCGTTGGCTCTTCACGAAATGATTGCTATGTGGATGGTGGAAAGTGGATTCCTGGTTTGTTAAATTAATTACTATTATTCCTCCATTAACTATTTTCGATTAAAGGTTTTGACATCAGCGGCCATGCCTTTCTTCTTCTCTATAGCATTCTAATAATCACCGAAGAGGCAACTTCATTCCGTAATTGGCCAATTCAGCCTCGAGTTACAGCGCAACATATTCCAACACGAAAGGACTATAATCGTTTTCAACAAAAGACGAAATTTATTCAGGTATTTTTTCCATTAAAGTTATGAAAATTTCTAATTATTTTCAGTGGAATTTTGTATTACTTTTCGTTCTGTGCTTACTATGGGATTTTTCACTATGCGTGACTGCTCTCTATTATCACAACTTAATACAAAAATTGATCGGTGCTAGCATTGCCGTCTTTTGTTGGGCAGGTGAAATCTCCAATCAAATTCAATTTGATCAATCAATATTTCAGTAACCTATCGACTTTGGTACTATGTTGGCTTTCCCTTTCTTCCGATCCGTCGTCACATCAAAACATTTTGAAAACAATGAAGATGATGATGATGATCCCGCCCACAATAATTTTGGTGCCCAATACATTTTCCCATATGGTTACGGATTAGTGGAAATGGAAATGATCTTCAAGCCAAATATATTTTTGTGCCTCATCGCATTCATTTCTTTTTTATTATAATTTTTTGATTCACCCACATTTTTATTTGATAAAAAGTAATAAATAAATTTTTAAAAATTAATATTTATTTGATAATTTGACATTTTTTTATGAGTTTTACACTCAATTAATATTTTTTATTAATTCGTTTAAGATTCGATCAATAAAATCGAGTAGTTAATAATTAATATTGATTATTGAATAAAAAGAATCTACTTTTCATTTCCTTTTGCTTAGTTATATCCCACAAGACAATCCACGAAATTTCATGCAATCCAAAAAATCCAACGAGGAATTAATTTATTTCATAAATCGATTATTATTTGATGAAATAATTAATCTTTCTCAATTTTAATATTTTTTTAGAAATTTGACTATTCAATTTGACAATTAAATAAAAAATATGGGTGGAGCAAGAGTTTGGGTTGGTAATTTATCTTCTCGCGCAAATGAACATGATTTGGAGAATTTCTTCCGAGGCTTTGGCCGACTCCGCGATGTAATGGTGAAGAATGGTTTTGGATTTGTGGTATGCTTTATCAATTGTTAATAAATTATAAATGGTTAATTTAGGAATTTGATGATGAACGTGATGCAGAAGACGCTGTCTATGAACAAAATGGACGTGAACTGCTTGGCGAACGAGTTGTGGTGGAACTTTCCCGTCGAGAACGTAAGCATTTATAATTTATTAAATTTTACAATTCAAATAAAACTTAAGGTCCCAGTTACTCGGATAATGGTTATCGAGGTGGTGGTGGCTATGGTGGACGCGGATTTGGACGAGGCGGTGGTTATGGAGGAAGAGGCGGCGGCGGTTTTGGTGGTGGAGGGTTCAGTGGTGGCAGAGGTGGAGGAAGTTTTAGTGGATACCGTGGTGGCGGACCACCGTAAGTTTTAATTTACATATTCCAAAATTTATCCAAATTTTAAGTCGTTTCAACAATCGTTATGGTCCACCAGTCCAAACCCGCTATCGGATGCTCGTCTACAATCTATCCACTCGCTGTTCATGGCAGGTATTAATGAGAATTTTTTGGGCGTTAAGTTCCAATTTATCCAAAATGGAAGATTTTCCAATCCAAATGTTCATTAAGATAAGAATCCTTCTCCTCATTCATCCGAAAAACATTTAAAATAATTAAGGTGCACTGAAGAGAAGAGAAGAAGGGAAGAGATGAATGAAGGAGGATGTTGTCTAGGGAGTGAGGATGAGGAGGAGGGATGTACTCTTCTGGGTCACCACCACTTTTGCCACCGAATGAGATGGGCAAATTCTGTTCTGATGAGCCAAAGAAAAGAACCACCACCAAACTCACTTTGATACGATCCTATCCATTTACAAACCAATTTTTTGTTTTATTTTTACAATCGGAGTCGGAGCTAGGGGTTACTTTCACCTAACGAGGTCAGAAGAGATGCCAAAGACTCCACCAACGGACGATGCCAGCCTTGGTTGGGATTGTGATTCGGAGGGAGGAGGAAGAGAAGAGAAAGAGATGAGAAGAGGTCGGCTGGAGGCTGGTGTGTTCTTTTTAAAATATTACCAAATTTGGGTTGGGAATAATTTCTCCTTAATTTCATTTACAAAATTGATTAATTTTAATTCAATCAAATTCAGGATCTCAAGGACTTGATGCGAAATGCTGGTGAGGTTACCTACGCCGATGCACACAAAAAAGTTCGAAATGAAGCGTAAGTTCAAAATGTTCAAACAAAAATTAATATCCAATTTCAATTATTTCAGGGTTGTTTGTTTTGCCAGCCATGATGATTTGAAACGAGCCATCGACAAATACCAAGGTTTTCAGAACATTTTAAATTTAAATGATATTCTAATTTTAGGCAAAGACATCAATGGTCGTCGCATCAAATTGGTCGATGATAGCGATGGATATGGAGGAGGCGGCGGTGGAGGAAGGCATAGGTAAAATTATTCTCAAAAATAATATTACAAAACTTTAGTCGTTCCCGGACTCGAAGTCGTTCGCCCGTTGATCGTTCACGTAGTCGTTCACCACCATCGCATTCTCCTTCACCAGGTTTTAAATTCATAAATTTAATATTTAATTAATTAATTATTTTTCAGCCGAAAATGGCCACTCTCGTTCGCGTTCTCACTCCCGTAGCCGTTCACCATCGACCACATCGAAGAAATCTGGCTCTCCTCAAGATTAAGAAGAAGAAAAAGAAAAGATGTGTTGATGGTTGTTTTTTCCTATGATATTCGGACCTTTAATATTTATGTAAACTCATCAAATATATTTGGAGCTAAATCACAATTTTTTCAAAAACCTTTATCATTCAGTCATCCACTATCTATTTTTCAAATGTTTTTTAAATATTTTTCGATAAAGTGTATTTGTTGGTTTTTATTTTGTACTGTAAATTGGATTATTTCGTGAAATAACGAAGAATATTTAATTTTTTTACAAATTACCAAATCAAAATATAATAAAAGCTTTAGAAACATAAAAATGGTTTTTGCGGAAGAGAAATATTACACTGGAAGAGTTGTACAATTGGATGCCCGAATATTGGATGATTCACTGGTTTCATTATTCAAAGCACAATTAAATGAAATTTCGAGGAATTTACTGCCCAATTATCCGATTAATTCAAATTGGTGGCATCAATGGTTTTACAATAATATCGAAATGTTCTTGGATTTCACTGCTCAACTTGCTTATTATTCAACACAAATAATCAATGGTAAATATAAAAGCAAAGAATTCAAATTAATTTTTATGGCTAAAAGAAAGGTCAAAGCCCAGGCCAACGGCTGATGAATATCCGCTATGGAAATTTCAACTTATTCAAAAGAATTATCAATTATTTTGTGGGCATTGTTATTCCTGCGTCAATGAATTTTCTTTCTCAATCAATGGCCAGAAATTCATATTGGCGCCGTATCCTTGTGGACAGATTTGAATTGGCATTCAAACTGGCCGATTTTCTCTACTTTTTCTACTTTATAAACAAAGGAGGGCCGGCAAAACTCATAGAAAAACTACTCCAAATTGAATCAATATATGATAAAAAGCCCAGTTTAGGTAAACATTTCTTTTATTAAACATTTTAATTCAATTTTTAGGTCAAATTAATTTTGGCGCACTCAATCGAGAAATACTTGGCCATTCATTTGCTCAAATGATAATTTTGTTTAGCCCACTTTTGGCCATTATTCAAAGAAGTTTTGTGAAAATGTTCAAAAAATCACCAGAAAAATTCCTCTCTGATAATAATCCACTTTCTCCAATAATTTGTGAAGAATGCTTACAAAAAGCGATTTGTCCAGTTCGATTAAAGGAAGAAACAAATAATGGAGATCAAAATGGACGAATTTATTGCTATTTTTGCTACATTAATTCTTACGCTGGAAGCGCAAAAGGAAGAAGTAAAATACAACAATTTGAGCCAATCTCATTTAGAAGAAAAGAATGATGGAATTTGATGAGAAAATTGATTTGTTTTCATGCTATTTATTTTAAATAATTTTAATTGTTTAATCATTGATTCTCCTGATAAAATTTTGAGTTTATTTGATGCAAAATTATTTAAAAATTTGTTGAAAACTTTCACATTATTTTGCAATTTTTTTACAAATATTTTGCAATAATTTTAGTTTATTTTAAGTAGAACAAAAAGAAATGGATTTTCTGAGCTTATTCCCAACAACAAGTCAACAATCTTCACTCATCTTTTCCGCATACCGCCAAATGGGTTTGCTTTGTTGGAGTGCGGCCAAACAAAATGAATTATTGTTGGTTTCGGCAATCAAAAGTGATGTTGGAAATGACAAACAAAATGTGCTTTTCAAATGTGTTTCTGTGAGCTGAATACATATTAAACAATAATTAATAGAATTTAAATTATAGAAAATTTCATTGTCGCCTGAATTACCCAGAAATATGGATTTCGATCAAATTTTGGTCAATCAAACGGGCAGTTTGGTGGCATTGATCGGCAAGAAAATGGTTTTTGTTGTGGAAATGGACCCGGAGTTTTGGGACCGCCGCCACATTCCAGGACTGAATTTTGAGGCTTCCATCGAACATTTAAGATCTCAATATTTTGCCAGGTTTTCATGTTTTTATGTTTAATTAAATCAATAATTCTTTTCTAGAACTGATTTGGTGCACATCACATTGTTTATGCGCAAATATCCACCAACAGTGTTGAAGGCAATTTGGTTTGAACATCGACCAGAAGAAAATGGCATTTTCAAAAATGCTCAAATTCCACATGGATTGCTCGCCTTGCTCTTCTCTGACAATGTAATTCGGTCAGTTTTTGAATGGATGAAAAATCAATAGTAAAATTGAATTTAAGGCTTTACAACATTCCATCATTAATGGATCGTCCACAATTCCAATTGGATTTCAACACACTTTTGCCTGATTGGAGTCCAACTGCGAGTGAAAGTGGCGATGAAATTGGAGGAGTGGGAAGCATTAGCCGACCGCATTCCACACTCGGATTCATTACACAACTTGGTTCATATTTTTATTGAAAATTTAAATAAATTTATTTTTTGTAGTTTCCTTCGATTTTGGTCCAATACAATCATCCATCGGAGCCACATCGACTCAATCCACAGCATTGTTTGGTTCCCTATTGGCCATGGACTCGAATGGGGAAATTTATATGGGATTCTTCCCATTTCAACAACAAAATTCGAATGCAATGTAATTCAAAAATTTAAATTAAGTAAAATGATTTTTTCATAATTTTAGCCCTCCTCCATTTGGCCCATTGCCTTGTCATTTTCCCCAAACTCAACCATCAATTTCATCTCGTCTTCTTTGCGCTGCTCGCGACCTCCATTCAATTCGTCATTCTCATTCCCAACTCATTTCGTTATGGTCATTGGCCTCAGAGGATGGAATTCTTATTCATTTTGCATTATCTCAAAGGAATGGAGACAATAAAAATGTAAAAATAAATAAAAATTAATGAATTAATTTGTATTTTAAGTTAAATAATTTTGCTATTGGAAATTCTCCGCCATTTGAACTTTTTGCATTGGAATGTTTGGAAATTGAAGGAAGCGACCAACAAAAAGAAGATCCAAGAAAGGCGGCCTCATCAAAATTATGGGATGTAACAAAATTAACAAAAAATACGGCGACAGCCAATTATCAATTTGCTAAAATTCTGCGATTGATGAATGGTATGATTAAATTATTTAAATAATTTTTAATAAATAAATATTTTTTATAAGATCTCCCAAATGCTTCATCGCCTTCTTATTTTGCCATTTGCTCTCGGGATCTATTTCGGATTGATTTGACCGAATTGGTTGCCCATTTACTTCAAAATTGTGCCAATTCTCATCAAAAATTCCCTCCTACAAAATTACCTCAAAGTATTGTCCATCAAATGTTAATGTTCATGGACAGCGGTGAAGGAAAGGTAAATTATTTTTTTATAAAACAATAATTTATATTTATTGAAGAATGCAAACATTACCTCCGTTTCTTCACTGGAATTGCAATCTTCAAACTTTTTGGGACCATCAACTTCTTCCAATGAACAGCAGGAATTGGAAGATGAACACCGGCAACATTTTTTGGCCGCAATGTGCAGCACAAAGAATTCAGCACAAAAACAATTTGATGGGAATGGAAAAACATCGCCAATTTTACAATGGAAACATTCATTTATGGCAACATTGATTAATGCTGGGTATTTTATGGAATAAAATTAAAAATAAATTAAATGTAATTATCCAGGCCATCAAATTCAACAAATATTTCTTCGCCATCTTTGCTCGATTCATTGCTTTACCCGCCTTCACAAAAACCAAAACAGCAACGAAATTTGCCAAAATTGCCGTCCATTTCGGAGGAAATTCGTCGACAATTGGCCGGTGAAAGAAATTACAACATTTTACCAACCATCAAATTTGATGAAGAAGTCGAGGGTGATGAACAACAAAAAGTAAAATAAAATTGAAAAAATAAAATCTTTATTATTATGATTTTAAGTTGGCTCAACGTTTGAAAATTCTTTCATTGGTGCAAAATGTGCTGCAAAATATTTTGTTGGAACGGGCATTGCCTGCCCGGCAAAATGCCATCGAATTTGCCACACAAAGGTTAGCAATTAAAATAAAATAAATAATTAGGATGAAATTAATTGCAGAGCCGTGTTATTGCTGGCCGGTTTTCAAGCAGTTGAACAATTTCGTGAAAATTCCCAACTACGGCTCACCAACATTTTTCGCCAGATTACCGATTTGAAGAGTCAAATTTTGCGAAGGCAACATCAAATTCAAATGTTGGAAGAACGAATTCGAAAGGTATAAAATTTTATAATAATTTAATTTATTTATTTTTTTAAAGATTGCCTTGGCTTTACAACCTTTGATGTTTTCTGCACCAGAGGAAGAGGAAGAAGCCATCGAAAATTTACGAAAAATACAACAAAGATTGGCAGAATGCCGTCGAGAAATGAAAAAGGTTCATAAAAATTCTTATGAATATTTAAAAATCATTTTAGTTGGACCAACGTCTCTGTGAACATCGTCAATTCATTTTTGCCAATCCCACCAATTCTTCACATCATTTTTCAAATATGATGATGGGCGGTGGTGGACCAATGCCAGCTCAAATGTTCATTTTCTCCAAGAAGTATTTAATAAATTATTATTTACTTCCGGTTTAATCTAAAAATTTAAGCGGACGTCAATGTGCCAAATTGCGTGAACAACTCCAACAATTAATGAAAGGGAAAAACAATGGATAAATAAATGCCGATGAAAATTGAAGAGGAAGAATATTTTTCTGTAACAATTTTTCACTGATGGATGAAATTATTTTCTCTTTCTTGAAGCCAATTTTAAAATAAATTTGATTTACAATTTTAATTTATAATGGAAAAGGAGGGAATTGTTGTGGTTGTCGTCTGCGAAAATTAAAACAAAAATCGAAATTGGATTAAAATAATCCCCTTAATTTCGAAACCAATTTACTGGTTTTCACTGGCCAAAAAAAGGTCACATCAAAAATCAATTTCCTTTTTGTAGCAAAAGTGTTTTATTCTATTCTTTATTCTACCGGCATGAAATTTTGTATAAATGGAACAAAAGTAAATCAAAATTGGGCAAAAAATCAAAAATAAATTTAAAGAAAAAGCTTTGTATGTTCTAAAGTAGACAAGAATAAAAGGAAAATCACAAAAATAAATTTAAGTGGAGAAAAACATAGACGAATTAAATGGAGGAATAATTAAAAATGTTCAAAGTTTATTTCCACCGGTCATCACATTCTTCTGTTCTGCTTTGCCATCTACGGTGGTGGGCGGTGCATTCGGCGGATTCCATCGATAAGTGCCGGTGAACACAAAACCATGCTTCTTCATCAGCAAATCACTGCCTACCGGACCACGACTAAAAAATGGAATTAATTTTATTCTTCCATTTCCTAAAATTTACCTTCCATAAATGTATTGTTCCGGCTGAATTCGTTCATTTTCAATTTTTTTCAGCAAAGGTGTGAAAATGCGCCATGCCTCTTCCAGCTCATCGGCCCGCACAAAACTGTATTGGCGACCGCTGAACAAATCGAAGAACAATCGTTCATAGGCATCCGGGAAGCGAATACCCTAAATTTAATTTTAAATTCAATTTTAAAATAAAAACCAACAGTATATCGGGAATTGAAGGTCAAATCCAATTCGGTTTGTTCCGATTCGATGACTTCACGGACGGAAAAGCCGGGTCGTTTTGTGTTCACTTTCATGTAGACCGCCTCATTCGGTTGCACTCGGATGACAAATTCATTGCGTTTCAGCGAATCCGTTGGGAAAATGTCGCCCGAAACATCCTTGTATTGGATACGAACTTCCGCCTTCCGCTCATTCAATGCTAAAAAAATATTTAAAATTTTATACAAAAATTGAATTAATTTAAAAACCTTTTCCACATCGCAAAAAGAATGGGACTCCCTGCCATCGCTCATTGTTCACCCAAAGGACGGCAGTGGCGAATGTTGGTGTGATTGAGCCTTTTGGCACGGTTTTATCGTCCAAATAGCCCATTTTTGAGTCATCATCTGATAATAAAAAGGTAAAGAAAAATCTAAATATTTTATTTGCCTTTTCCATCCGGATTTGCCACATATTGACCCAAAACAACGTCTTCAACGCCAATTGGCTTAATTGCTTTCAAAACTTCCACTTTCTTGTTTCGAAGGTCATCTGCGCTCAAACTGACTGGTTTTTCTGTAATATTTTTAATTTTAACTGCCAAAATCGATCAATTTTACCCATCGCCACAATTGTCAAAATTTGCATCAAATGATTTTGCATAATGTCCCGGATGATTCCACTTTTGTCAAAATAGCCGCCCCTCCCTTGAGTGCCAAAATCCTCTTTGAAGGTGATCGTTACGGATGCAATGTGATGTCGATTCCAGGAGGGAGAAATGAATTCATTGCCAAATCTAAATTTAAATAATTAATAATCAATTTATTTAATTGATTGATTTCAACAAATAATTAATAATCAATTTATTAAATTGAATTAATTCAACAACCTTAAAACTACCATATTCTGGACCATTTCTTTGCCCAAATAATGATCAATTCGATAAATTTGCTCTTCGCTGAATAGCCGGGCCAAATGATTGGACAATTGGGCGGAAGAGACGTCGTCATAGCCAAATGGCTTCTCAACGATCACCCGGGTCCAAGCCTACAAAAATAAATTATTAAATTTTGGTTTAATTAAATATGAATTACTTTCTCATCGGTGCTCATACAATGTCGTCGAATATATTCTGTCACGGGTTGGAAAACTTCCGGTGGTAATGCCAAATAGAAAATTCGATTAGCCGGCTCTAAAAAAAGTACATTTGTGAATAAAAAAAAAAAAAAATGTTGAACAAACTTTTGAATTCTCCCTCCATTTCCATGATGGCCGTATTCAATTCAATCAATCCTTCGTCCGTGTCATATTGTCCCTTAAATTTTATATAAATTACTTTCGCAACAAATAATCTCACAGAAATGTAGGAGCAATGGCGGATGAACTGCTCGAATTTGTCCCGGTCATCCTGGCGCACTTTGCAATGTTTTTCGAATTGGTCTCGCAATTTTGGCACATTTAAATTGGAGCGGGCATATCCGATGATGTAAGTGTCTAAAATTGATTTTAATTTTCCTTAATTATTTTGCTGATTTACCTCTTGGCAAAAGTCGATCACGAAAAAGCCACCAAAGTGTTGGATAAATCTTTTTCTTGGCCAAATCACCCTTAAATAATTTATGAATAAATTTATTTCCATAAAATAATCTCTTACCGATGCACCAAAAACAACAAAAATGTGGGGCAATTCAAAATGAACTTGACCATATTTTTCCAAGTTTTCCTTGATTAATTTGATGGTTTCAGGCAAAAGTGGTTCGGAAGATGAGAAGGCACGATTTGGACGAACGGACAATGTAGTCGATGCTATAAAAATTTGAATAAATTTAAAAGAAAATTAAAGTTCGACCTCCTAATCTATTTTGAAGGTTATTGAGTCGATTTTGATTGAAATTTTTGACCAATTTAGTACCATTTTCGGTTATTTGATCGTCAATAAAGCACATTTTTTAAACAAATACTTATTTGCTATTTTAATGATAAATTGATTGAGAATTGAATTGAAAGGGAAAATGATATGAGAATGAGACTATTTTTCATATATGGGGCCATGTTTAAGGTTTTGGATTGTGAATAAAACCTTTCTTTTTGATTTGGACTAAAAGGGAATGCAAAAAATGAATATATATTTATTTTATCAGCTTGTGCTGCTTTTTAAGTGTTCTTTGCTCAAATGATAATTCAAAACGTTGGGGAATGTTTTTGGCAGTTTTCTCATAATTGGGTCAGAGTCCCCCGGGGTAATCAAAGTTCTTATCCATCCTCCTAAATGTGAATGTTCTTTGATTTAATAGCCATTAAATTTTTTCCCGCAAATTTTTTTATAGTTTTTCATAATGATTGAATCCCATAAACTTACAATTATGCTGATGAGCTTGTTCAGAATTGTTCATTTGTTGTTTCTGTTGATGTTTTCCAACATTTACACATGAACCCATTGTTGAATTTTGTTGTGACGATTGTTGCATTAAACCAAAAATATTTTCTTTTAATTTTGTATGTGGGATTACCTAAAAAATATAAAATGAGGTGAGTGTGTTTATGATGTTTGTGTGTGATGTGTGTTTATCTTTTAATAAGTTTGTGCTTGTGCACTTTATAAAAAATCATAAACTCCGAAAAAAGGGATTGTGACTTGAGAAGAATATTATAAATTAAAAAAGTCACATTTTGAATAAATCCCAGTAAATATGAATGGAATGTGCAAAAAAATTGGGAAATTCTAGAATGAGAATAGCTAAATTTTCGGGAATAATTGAAATGAATATTATGGGAACGGCAATTTGGAAAAGATAAGAGAAGAACAAAGATGTCGATTTTATTCAGAGCTATTTCCTATTAGGCCAAATAAATGGGCAAAATGGAAGGAAACAATAGTGATGACGGTTTTGGACTGGAATTGGGGAAGGAAAAATAAGAAAACAAAAAATGTAATAAGTGCACATTGCACGCCCCACTTTTATAAAACCAAAAAATCAAATTTTTTTCAAAGTTACTGAACAGTTAAATTGGATAAATTGAAATTCTATTAAAAATGAAAATCTCGTGCTGAGATTGATGAACTCTTGGGTCTCGACTCTCGACTCGACCTTAACTCTAACTCCTTAAAAGACTACTCTGCTGGGAGAAAGTCAAATCTAAATTAGCAAGAATAATTCAATTAAGTCTTTTGATGTCATTTTTAGTCACTTATTCAATAATAAACTTGTTTACTAGTTACTACTACTACGAAATAAGTTTCTCACTAATAAATTCTATTTAAATACATTATATCGATTTATCACAAATCAATAAATGTTAATCAAGTCAAGCAAAATTAAATAACTTTCTATTTTTAGATTATCAATCAAATTTCAATCTTTCTTAATAAGTTGAACAAAAATGAATATTAGCCAAAGCAGAAACAATAGATCCCGGGCAGATATTTGGTCAAATGAAGACAATTATGGCGGACATTCTTCATCAAACCGTAGAAATCGAACTCCGAGTCCAAAAGTTAATAAAAGAAGAGAAGATAGATCGGATCAATGGACTTGCATTAAGGTTTTTAATACTTGGTTTAAGAGAAATAAAACACATTTTTAGTGTTCAATAAAAAACTATAATCGACGTCAAACATGTTTCAAATGTGGTGTATCTCGGAATGAGTCAGAGATGTTGGATGCAAAAGGATATACAATGGTCGGAGTTGTGCCCAATGATAGTAAGCAAACATCACATTTTAAATATTAATTATAATTTAAGCACTTTTAATCCGGGAACTTCCATCGTCAGCCACAGCAGATTCAATTGGCCAAGCATTGATGGCTTCTTCGGGTGTCCCAATCCAACGCGTTCAAATCTCTGCATCTCGTCGTTATGCATTTGTTCAATTGGAATCGAATGGGAGTGCAGCCGCAATGTTAAATTCATTCCAGAAAGTTGTTCCACATGTCGACAATTGTGCAGGTTTAAATTATTGATCAAACTAATAGGGAAAAATATTAAAGTAATCGCCAATTATTCAAAATATTCTTTCGACGAACTGGCAGAGCAGGGAATTGTGAGGAAGCCAATCAATGCTGAACCTCTTCCTCTCCCCATTCAACCACCACCACAACCACCATCTGCTGCTGTTGGCACTGTGATGACTCCATTCGGTCAACTTCAAATTCATGGTTTTGTTTTTATTTGATGCATTTAATAAATGACCGCCAAAATTCAGAGCCACCGGATACCAAAACCTTCAAATTGGAACCAACATCCGGCTATTTTTATGACAACAAATCTGGCTTTTATTATGATCCAAAATCCGACTATTATTACAATCCAAAAACGAATCAGGTATTTAATTTTTGAGACTAATTATTTAAATTAATTCGATTTAGTGGATGTTTTGGTGCAGCAAATTCAGTGCATATATAAATTGTGAAGGAGGCGACCTTGAGATGAAAACGCGACTTCAAGAAGAAGAGAGGGACTTCCAATTTCGACAGAAATTTAGCCAACAAGAGAAAACGAATGTGGAAGGACGAACACCGAGAAGAGTGCGAATGGATGTTCCACCTCCATTTGGTGAAAGTGCTCCTCAAATGGTTGAAGGGCATAGTCGGGCTGGGGATGGCGGCGAAAAGATTAAGGTAAATTAATTTTATTAATTCGGATTGGGGTGGTGGTGGGGGAGGGCGGCTCTCATGAGTCTGTGATCTGAATCGATGAATATTAATTAAAAATATTTAAATAAATATCTCTTCTAAACTCTCTTTTTTAATCAAAATTCTTAACTAAATATTTATTTTCCTTATAATCTCTTTATCTTCTCTTCTCATCCAAAAATAAAAAAAAAAGATGAAATGCCTATTGCACAGCCATAGGCGCAGAAGAAATAACAGGTTTAATTCTATAATTAAAAAATTTAGATTTAAAAAATTAAACTTTATTCCCGCAAAAACATTGTCCATTGGTGCAGAATATATATCTTATCCTTTCTTTTTTTTATAAATTACAAAAAATTAACTAAAATGGATTGATTGAATAAAAGGATTTGAGAAATTATAAGCAAATATAAAAATCAATAATGTTTTTTTTAGATTCCATCCGTAAATGATTTGGCTGCATTGAAGGCTGATTTAAGGGAGAAACTTGAACAAAATGCAGAATTTATGAATAAGCTTCATGATGAATTGCGCACCACCATCGATCAGAATTCAATTGCAAAAAAATATGCATTGGCTGAAGAATTGCAAAAACAACGAAAAACATTGGAAGCTTCACTCGCCACAATTCAACAGCAACAAAAGCAAATGGCATTGGTCACATCAACATCATCCGCAATTCCACAATTTAAACGACAAATTACAAAGGTGCGACCATTTTTACATTAATTGGAAATTTTTGCATTGTTGCAAAAAATAATGGAAAAATTAAACCATTAAAAAGGAAAAAAAAATAAATAATTTATAGAATATTATGAACCAATCATCATCAACAAATAATGGACATGGACGTCCACCATCGGTTGTGGAACTCTTGGATGATGATGATCCAAATGATTGGCACCCCGCTGTCCAGAAAGAACCAAATTCATGGCGACAGCGAACCGCATTTGATGAATACATTGAACAGGCGGAGCAATTGAGAAAGTTGGCGGCCAGAAAGGAATTAGAAAGACGGTAGAATAAAAAAATACAAAATATATTATTTTTAATATAAAATATTTAGAATAGCAGATGAAGAACGGGAAATGATGGCGGCAAAACAAATCCAAATGCAACCACAAATGATGGTCGACCAACGCCCAAATCAACACCATGAAGTGGATATCAGTCGAGAAAAACGGCGTCGATCTTCTCCATCAGTTGAGCGGGACCGAGGGCGTCGATATCGAAGCAGCCGTTCACCTTCTCCGCGAAGTCATTCACGAAGACGCCGAAGTCGCAGTCGTTCACGGCACCGTGACCGGGGTTATGAAGAAAGAAGGCGAAGTGATCGACGCCGATCGAATTCACCACCGCCAACAATTTTACGCGGTCCAGAGCCAATGACAATTTCACCACAACCACCGCCGCCAATGTTGAATAAATCAGCGAATGAAAGTTGGATTAATGCCCCGGCGGGAGGACAAATGGGAATACCAATGGGAGGAATGGGTGGTCTAAATCCTCAACAGGCAGCAGGTTGGTTTATATGATTAATTTAAAAATATGAATTAGTCAGGATTAAATAAATTGGTAATAAAAATTAATAGTAAATTAATAAATGATGGCTAAATCTAGGAGGTTAGGAACTTTTATGCCGCAGAGGTGAGCAAAAATTTTAAATTTGATACTAGAGCTATTTGACGCATTGATATGTCGCTCGGGAAGTGGGAGGAGAGGTCACGGGTTCGATTCCCAGTGGCGGTAATGATTTTTTATTAGTCAAAAATCAAAAATAAAAATTTTACCAAATGATGATTTACTTATTTTAATTTTATTTATATTTAAAGCAACTCAATTTTTGGCAATGGGATCACCGCCAAATGTTATGTTCGGTCAATCGCCTGCTGCCGGTGTCTCTATGCAATCTCATCAGCCAATGCAAATGTTCCCACCAGTGCCCTCAAATCCTTCACAACAATTTATTGGCATTGGTCAACCATCCAATCCAATGATTGGGCCATCTTCACTCGGCATGGGTGGGGGGACAATCCCAATTGGAATTCCCACTCCTGGGATGCCATTTTCGAGTCAGCAAAAACAATTTGTATGTTCACAATTAAAAGAATAATTATTGAATATTTCATTTTAAGTTCCCTTCAAATGATGATCATTGGCGTCAGGCGGCTCGTCTTCAGCAAGAATTTTTGGCTGGAAAAATGCCCGGTTCTAGTTCCCAATTTAATTCTGGCACAATCAATGAAATTATACTACAATCTTCATTGCAAACTCCAAAATCTGCTGGTCCATCCACTCAATTATGCACAAATTGTTTATGTTTTGGTCATTCGCGAATAAATTGTCCAGTGGATAAGAACAAGGTTAAATCATTTATTTAATGAGTAATTAATTATCAAATTTAGCAATCCCGTGAACGTGAGCGTGACCGAAATCAAGAAAAACTGGAAGTTGTGGAGAAGGAACGTAACAAATTGCATAGTTTGGGTATTTGCTTCAATTGCGGCCGCCCTGGCCACACTCAATTTGGTTGTCGCCATTCCCGCATTTCGGATGATGAATTACAGGTGAAAATGGGGGTGAAATAAATCAAAATAAATTTGTTTAATTTTTAGAGAAAAATTCGCAAAGCCGAGGAAAATTCACGACGAAAGGAAATTGACAAGGAAAGATTGAAGAGGAAGGCCGAAAAGTATCCAGTCCGACGCAAGGATTTGTTCATTGAACGTCTCCGGGAAGTGGCGCCACGTGGAAAAATCACAAAAGTGGGCGAACTTCCGAATTGATGATAAAAAATATATTCATAATATTCCATAAAAGTTCAATTCATCTAAAATCGTACACATTTTTAAAGACTTCTCATTTTACTCATAGAATTGAAAACAATCTCTTTCTATACGAATATTATTTTCCAACTTTCCACCTTCAAAATTGATCACTTTTTATACAATTTTTTAAAATTATTTTTTAATGGGATTTATCTTAAATGATTTTTTCTATTGATTGACAGTTTGACAGAATAAAAATTGGGATAAAAAGATTAAAATGCAAATTAAATTATTGTTAATATCAATAAATTATTTTATAATTAAATTCAAATAAAATCAAATATTCCAAACAGGAATTGATTCGTTCGGTTTGCTCCCGTTGTTCAAGTCTCAATCACAATGCGAGTGAATGCAAAAAAAGATGGGAGGCTGCACGTTCAGTTTATAAAGAAGTTTGTCAGGCACTTGAGGAATTCACCAAAGTTTTCTTCGTCCATCTCAATGAGAATAATTTGGTTAGCCAATTTTAATAAAATTGAGATGAATTCAAATTTAGGTCGATTTTTCCCAAAAATTTGATACATTCACTGTAATGGATGCCATTGAACAAGCTGGCTCAATCGACCCAGTTGGATTACAGGTTAATTAATTAATATTCAATTTAAATTGTTTAATTTTTAGCTTCAATCTCGTTGCAAAGATGGAATTGTGACACAGGGTGATTTGCGTGAACTCTGCTCAAAATGTGCCAATTTGGGTCATAAACAGCAGGATTGTGGGGACAAAGATGGATGCAGTCGAACTCATTTTGAGAAAATGCTCACTTTGGTCAAGGGATATCGGGCATTGGTCAGGGAGGGCAAGGGCAACTTTTTACTTCCAAATGTAATTTTTAAATCCAATTTATAAAATAATTTGTATAATTCTTATTAGGCTCGAGAAAATCAGAATCGTTTTCAAAATTCCATCGGTGTTATAAATAAAGTCCAACAGCAGCAACCGTCTGCTTCAAATAATGTTCCAATTGATGAAATTGTTTTATTGGAAAGCAGCGATGATGAAGAAAAGGAAGAGGATGATGAAGAGAAAAATGGGAAGGATGCGAATAATGGTTGGAAATTATTTTAAAAATTAAATTAAAAAAATAATAAATTTAAGATTCAACCAATGAGAAAGAAGAATCGAATCAAAATGCGGAGAATGGAGAAGAACATCATCAACAGGCAAATAAGAATGATGAGATGGAGGATGAGGATGATATCGAAATTTTATAATTCTTTTTGGATTCGTTCACGTATTTTTTAGCCGCTGTAATTCATTTTTATATTTTTGATTCTTTCAAGTTCGGGATTAATACCAATTTATTGATTTATTATAATAATATTTTTTTTTCATATTTATAAATTTTTAATATAAGAATTGAATTTGCTTGAAAATCCTATATTTAATTGTTATGTTAAAATACCTTAATCGGATTTTGAACATTTTATTTATAAAAAAGTCAATTTAGAATGATTAAAACTGCAGACAATTTGGGGCGTGCGGCAGGGAGCAATTTAATTATGAAGGACAATATTTTAAACGATAATGGCCTACAACATTTGCAAGAATTAATTCGCAGTGGGGCAATTCACTCACAATGCACCGAAATGGACATCACATTCATTCGACAATTCGTTGATATTTATATGCAAAAAGGTTACAAAAATATTACAAAATTGTTTTAAAAATCTGGAATTTTCAGATGAATTCGGCCTCGCAAAATTACAATGTTTAATCCAGGAACAGTCAAAAGAGAATGCGGAAAATTCATCTCCAAAAAGCAATGAAGATCGATTGCTAAACCAAAATTTTCTTCTCTCATTTTACATTTGCCTTTTGATCCGAATAATTCAGGTTAAATTACTTATAGTTCAATTAATTCTCAAATGATAAAATTCAGTCTTCCGGCCCTGTCATTCTCCTGGATCGACCCCAAATTTGTGAATTTATCCGCCAATTTCAATGCCAACTTTTCAATCGCCATTCAACGCAATATTCTTCAAATCTTTGCCAACTTTCATATGATTTTTTGCTGGAACTTCACAAAATGCAATTTCCCATAAAATATTGGCCCTTCCAAATTGGTTATTTTTTTAAAATTTGATTATCTAATTTTAATTTTTAGATCTCCAAAAATTGATTATTACTCCATTGGAGGATGAATCGACGCCAATTTCCCTTCGTCAAAGCATCGAAAAATTGGCCATTGCCCAACTTAATGTCGCCCAAGGGCCTTCAAATGAAAATGTTGCCGCAAATTTTGCCGGTAAAATGGAATTGATCATCCCATTGGCTGAAGTTTTGCTGGCTGCCGATTTTTCACTGGTCTTTGAAAGTTGTTCCCGCATTTTTTGTTCATGGTTGGTTTTTAAGGGTTTTTGGTATTGAATTTGAACATTTTAGTGAAAATATTGGCCAATTATTTTATACTTTACCAGAAGAACGACTCTATGAAAGAATTATTCAAAAAGCGACGAGCAGAACCCAAAGAATTGGGAATTCATTCGCCGAATTGGTGGCCAAATTGATGTGGGAAATATTTCACTTTTTTTAAAATTTAATTTTCAATTTATTTTCAGCTCATTCCAATTCCAAAATGACCATTTTGATTTTGACACCGTCGCCAATTGTTTCCAGAATCAATTCAATCATTCCCTGGTTTTGGCTAAAATCGTTGAAAATTTACCAAAATTTGAAGGAAAAGATGAAAAGTAAAATTAAATTAAAAAATATTAAAAATCAAATTAAATATTTTCACAGAAGGAAAAATAAAATGATCCTTGAATTATTGGCAACCGGGTCCAATTTTAATTTGAATTTGATTGGCCCATTGCTGCCAAAATACCGGGAAATTTATTCAGAAAAGGTGAAAATATTTAATTAAATTATTGAAACAAAAAATTTAAAGGATTTTGGCAATTTTCTAATGAATTTTTTCAAGCAAAACAATATTTGGAGGAATAGCTATTCGGCGGATGGACTCAATGCCATTTTGGATGCATTAATTGACATTGACCCTGAATTGGATGGAATTTTGCTGGAAACTGTTGAGTCCATTCTGATACCCAATCTTTTGGTGAATTCACAAAATAATTATTAAATATAATTTTTAATTTTAGATAAAGCAATCGGCTCTTATCATTCTCGAAAGAATTTCTCAAAAGATTGGCGGCGAAAAATTGCTACAAAAACGGCCAAAATTATTGAAACCATTGAGTGATTTTTTGAAGCCAATTTTGATTGACGACGAAATTGATAGTAAAATGGGGGAATTCATTTCAAATTATTCTTTAATTTGTGCAGATTACCCAAATAATTGTTCAATTGCTGACATAATAATGGATTCCGCTTTGCGCATTCTCAACAATTTTTGTGGACAACAACACGGATTGGGTCATTTTTCTGTATTTTTATTTAAATATAAATTCATTTTTTTTCAGATCCAAATGCCATTTTTAAGCGGCTTTTGGCAATTTCATTGGATAGAGAATTTAATGAATCACTGCGGCAATTAGCCCTTCAATATTTGACCAAATATTACGGAAATAAATTAGCAGGGAATTGGGCAAAATTATTTCAAGTAAATATTGACAATGATGAAATTAAGTAAGAAATATAAAATCAAATTTAATTTATTATTTTTCATAAAGGAATTTGATTTGGACGAATGCATTTGCCCAATTGGAGGAATCAATGAAAATGACGCGGAATCAGCCGGACAATGAATTCATTGAATGCATTGCCAAATTGATGAATTTATTGGAACCGGAAGAAGAGGAATCGCCCATTGTATTGATGGAAGCAGCCAAAATTTGTGAGGCAATTGTCAATGAAATTAAAGGAACCGAGATTGGTTGGAAATATTTTTTATTAAATTAATTCCATTCTCTTAAAGAAATATTTGCATCGAAATGGGCAAAATTGAAAAGCCAAATGGAAATGATTGAGAGGCGAAAGAAGGACCGCGATCGAGATGATTTGGATTTGCGAACAAAGGTAGGAGAATTTATTTAATTAATTTTTTATAATCTTTTGGTTAAACCTAAAGATGGAGGAAATGATCATCACTCTTGGCCAAAATTGCAACATTGATTGTTCGGAAAAATGCGGAAGCAAGGATTGCTATTAAATTTTGTTGAATTTGCTTTAAATATTTATTTCCATTTTTGTTGATAAATTTTATTTATTATTCATTCATATCAATTATATTTGATTAAATTCGTTTTTACGATTAATTCATTACCTATTTAAACATTGAGAATTAGATTAAACTTAATTAATCTATGATTTTAGTAACAAAAAATGAATGGAGAAGAGGATGAAAAACCGAAATGCGGATTGTTGGCATTGCTCCCAAAACCCAAAGGCTCGGCAATGTCGTCAACAACAGCAAAGCAGAAAATTTCAACTGGTTTAAAAATTTAGCAAAGACTTGACTTTTATTATTAAATTTTAGAAACAAATGGGACATTCAAACCGGAGGCAGCAATTCGCAAACAATTTATGGCATTGAAACCAAGACAAATTCCTCCTAAACAATTCACAAAAACGGGAACGGCGACGATGAGCACCAACGGTCGGATGGCAAAGGTAAATAAAAATATGGAATTTAAACAAATTAATTGAATAATTTTAGACCAATGAATCGGACTCAGACGACGAAGAATTTGAACAGAAATTGGGCAGTGCCATTCATCAGCAGCGGGAAGAGGAGGATTTACCGGAAGAGGGACCAGCAAAATCATCACAATTCAACGCACAAAATAAGGTTTATTTCGAAATAATTTTTAAATAATATTTTCCATTCAAAGAATGCACAAGAGGAAAAACCGAAAATATTTGTGGATCGACCTCTACTCGGCATGGATTATGGCTCATCATCGGATTCGGATGATGAAGAAGGGGAAGATGGCAACAATGCGGACGAGGATGATACTCATAAAATTGGTGAGAAGTTTTCAAACAAAATTTAATAAATTTCGACTTGTTCAGCTTCACTTCCAGTCGATTTCTTCGGTTTATCCGCCCCAAAGCGACCCAAATTGGATGATCAAATTGATGGTTCGGCACAAATTGATGAGCCGGCAATTTTCATTGATGAAGTCGCACCGGGTCCAGCAAGGTATTCAATCCAACATTTTTATTAATTTAAAATATTTTTTAGACCCCCAAAAGCACCATTGACCGCCCACCCAATGGGCGATGATGACATTGCTTCCTCATCCACCGCCGGTGCTGGTCCAATTCGGTCAATCACCAATCAGGAGGCGAGTCGAATGATTTATGAGAAGGAATTGGCCCCATTCGGTGTGAGCTCCGTCCTCGCGGAGGATGCCGTCTCTGGGATGATCGATGTGAGTGTGGATGCGGCATTGGGCCCAAATGTGCGGCAAAATTTGATCCGAAACCTCAACAACAAACAAATGGTTGGTTTTGGTTGGGTGGAAGGATTAAATAAATAAATTTAGGCCCAAATTGCACTCGGCCCATTGCCGAAATTGAAGAAAAGTGAGGAGGACAAATTGGCCAAACGAAAACATCAAATCACACATTTGGCCCAAGTGGTGAGTCCATCCCATCCGATAAATTATTTTTAATTCATTTTTATTTAGGCTGTTTCAAGAGAAGAACAACTGCAGGAGAAATGGGCAGAGAGCAAGCAGAACAAGAAAATGAGCCGACAAAAATATGGATTTTAAATTAGACACCACATTTTTATTTTTTCTTTGTGAATATAAAAAATAAAATTGATAATATTTACTTTAACAAATCTTCGGTACTTTTCTCAGCTTGGGTCCTTTTTTAGTAAAACAAGAGAAAAAAAGGTCTCTATGGGTGTAATCATTAATCAATAATATAAATTCCACCAATAATCATCCGAATCCCAAGGGCCAAGGGTAATATTAATAAAGAATTTTTGCAAACAAAAAGTTTATACGTTTCTTTATAACTGAGAGATCTGAATGAACAAAGTAAAACAATAATATTTTTGGGTAACAATGTGATATTATTTCCTATTATTTTCATCAATATTCCTCTGCGTTGCTTTATTCGGCGTTCTTCTCGCACAATGCCATCACCGAACAACCGGCCAATTTGAGCCCATATACGCCTTCCGGATTGAGATTCTGCTGGTCACCTCGAACAGCCGCAAAAGAACACATTGCCATATATCGCATCCCGGCCGGATAGTCCTTGAATGTGTGTTCCACTCGATGCCAACCCTCATCAGCTTAATTGAAATTTTCATTTAAAAAATTGCATTTAAATGTTTTACCTTGCCCTTGTGTGAATTGTAATCCAACTGCTTTGCCAACCCAACGGCCATTCTCATCCCTGAGTTCGCGTTCATCTTCCTTTGGGTACAAGATTCTACGATATGGGTCATCATCAGGGCTGACTAGGAGGGAGCATGACATTGCATAAACGAAGGCACAATCTTGACGATTTCCAATGATTTCGGTGACCACAATTGTTGGCCGGAAATTGTCCATAATATCGTCCTTAAAATTAATTTTGAATTAAAAATATTTTTAAAAATTTAACCGTTAATCCCTCGTCGGCCAATTTGATGACAATACGCTTCCAGCAAAGACCATCACGAAGATTAAAAGCATGGCAGAAACCAATGGGTTGATCAAATCCGGGCGGAATTTTCAGCTGACCATCAACAAATTTTGGTGGATTTTCCGGTTGATAAGTGATGCTGAAAATTTTAAATTCTTTGTAAAAATAATATAATAACCAACCCTCCAGCTTCATTAAAGTTCCATCTTTGATCCCAATCCGGTTCTGCAGCCTGCCCATTTCCAACTTCTACCATCACAAAGTCTTTGATGAAATTGCGCTCAAAACAATGTTTCAATGCCATCCATTTGAATGAGTCGGTTGAAATGCCATCAAATTTGGTCCAGTCCAGTGAATATCCATCCTCGTCCATTTTCTTTTGCCAAAAATCATTGTCCGATAAAATGCGATTCCATTGCGGTGAGACCTGAAAAATATCTCTTAAACATCTTTTTTCAAAAATAATTGCAAACCTGTGGACATGTCTTGATCAAATCCTTGACTGGCACTTTCAACAGAATCAACTTCCATCCATTTTCGATTGCAGCGGACTGATCAACGGCCATTGTTTCGGTGTTATTTTGTTCCATTTTTCGGTGTTCTCTTTTTGATTTGCTCAACCAATGCAGAAAATATTCACTTGTTTATGTTTGCTAGAATTAAATTAAAAATGCAATTTTCATTGATTTATTAAGTTATAAAAATTAAAAATAAATAATAGATTGAATATTTTCGAGGATGAAGTTGGATCGTTGTGGTATGGGGATCGGGATCTGAATTGGTATGATAATGTGATGTAAAAAACAAATGAGAAAGGGCATTCCATTGGATTCCCTCCTCCAATTGGGCCAATCCCTGTTGCCACTTTGTATTAGTCCGAATTTAGGCCTAAAGTTGTTTGAGACCAGAGCTGGGCCTAAGCTATCGCCCCGGGCCTTCGTCTGAGGCCTAAGCCTTTCACTGGCCCAAGGAATGGGATTAGGGCGAATCAACTTTAAATTATTCTTTATTAATTGTGCGGAAAATGTGATAAAAATGTGAAGGGTAAAAAGAAGGCAGTAGAGGAAAAAAGGGTGAGTTTAAAAAGGCATATTGAGGCAATATTTGATTGATAGGGAGGGTGACAGGTGATTGGGCAAAAGGTGAGGGTACAATAGGATGAATATGAGAAAGGCCCTTTAACTTCCAGGGGCCGATTTCAATTTTCGCAAGTACTTGACTTGTGATCAAGCAAGTTCTTGACGTAATTCTGTTTCAATAAAAAATCAAGAAAAACACATAAAATACAAGTGAAATACAAGTGAAATACATGTGATGTTAAAGCAAGTAAATAATCAATTGAAACAGAAAACTTGACGTCAAGAACTTGCGTGATCACAAGTCCAGTACTTGACGGAAATTGAAATCGGTCCCTGGTTTTGCTTCTTTTAGGCCAGGCTCAAGCGCTCGTTTTGCCAAATTTGGTTCATACCTTTCCTACCCCTTTCCATTATTCAACAAAAAGAGGGTCAAAAGCCGACAATACGTTATTTTTATTTGCAAAATCAAAGGCCTAATCCATCATTCAAAAGCATTCCATTTCACATTTTATGACTTTCCCAATACTCGAAGAAGCAGTGGCCATCAATTTTTTATCCCCAAATTCTGCCTCTAGGGACTTTCACTGCCAAAATTGGGGGCAGCCACTGTCAATGCTTTTCTCATCCATTCTTTGGGATGGTTGGCCATAGTACATTGCCCTATCGATTCCCAATTTTGGCATTGGCCTTCTTCTTCAATTTTGTTCATTTCATTTTTTAAAACAACCCCAAAATAAATCCATTATAAAATTCATTCAAATTTGTTCATTTTTTTATTCCCCAGCCTTGTCCAATACAAATTATGGCCAATTTCCTTCCATTTTCTCATCCTTTCCACTTTAAAACATGTTTATTTTATGTACTCTACATCCTTCCCCAATTTTTACTCATTTATTCGATTATTTATTATATTATAATTATATATTTAAGCAATTTTACAATTTTGCAACCTTTTTATGCTTCTTCGTCCCCCCCCCCCCCCCCCCCCCCAATACCTTCCCTCCTTCCTTGTTTGTCTTCCTCTTCAATACGGCTAATATCCGCCCAAATATAATGTTTCTATCTTGGTGGACACTGGACATTACCCCCTTCCGATTGGTGAATGGCCCTTGACCCAAACTGACCCATAAAGAATAAATATCGTAAAAATAAACTAATTCCCCGCACATTTTGGAATGTATATTAATTTTAATTATTTTATCCATAATTTGGACTCCAAATTCAATTCATTATGCTTCTTGCTGTTTATGTTTATTTCACGGTCTCCAAGGTCATTTCCATCCATCCATCCATCCCAGAGGCAAATTCATTTTCCTGCGCCTTTTCCGCCTCTCCCTTCCTTTCTTTTAGCCACATCCAAAACATGCCAATTTTGGTTGGGGACATATTCCAATTTTATAATTACTCCCTCATTCACCCATTTTGATGACCATTCCCTTTAATTCCCCATTTCTTATGAAAATATCCGGCAAAGAAAATAATTTGTTAATGTTTTATGGCCATAATTAATTACTAAAAATGGCTGAATGCGTATCCCCCTCAACTCCATCATCGATGGCACCATTCGGCTCGAGAATATCGTAAATTGCTATATTTTTAATTGAATTCCCCTCCAAAAATGGTCCATTAGAATGCAAAATCGGACAATTGTGGTGTCGAAAAAGTCCTCTCGTCGACCTGGATTGCCCGAAATTGAAGGCACCCGAAAAGAGGAAACAAATGGCCACAAAGAAATGTGATATTTATAATTTTTTACCATAAATAATTTGATGATTAATTTTAAAGGAATTCCCAAATTGATCAACAAAAAGTGATTAAAATTGATAAAATTGTCAGGCCACCTTCGATTGTCCAAAATATTCAACAAATTTTGGCAGAATCGAATGTTGGCCAAGAATTGATTGAACAAATTTTGGATATGGCCAAAACAAAGCAAAATGAATGGAATTTGGCAATGGAAAAAGTTGGAAATAATTTTGGCATCGAATTATTGTGAATTTACGCAGAGTGAAGAACAAATGAAAATGCAGGAAGAATTGGCCAATTTGAAACTGAAAATGGCCAATAAAACAATGCAAAAAGCAAATCAACTTTTTAAAATTTGTGAAGAACAAGGAATTGGTTTGGAGAATGGACAAAATATTTAATTATTTTGGCTCAGATTTGGATGGAATTTTGACCTGTCGGCCGAATGTATTGGCCCAATTACGGTTGAGGCAACAGGCAATAAATGTGATCATAAATTGCCAAAATTCAACGGCATCCACCCCAACAATGGATGGGGGAATGGTGAGTCCATCATCGACGGCTGGTGGCGATTTTGGCAATGGAGACAATGCAGAAAAGGAGGCGGCACTTCAAGCCGAAATTCATTCCCTGGAGGAAAATTATTCGAATTTATTTCGACTTTACGAAAGAATGAGGCAAAATTGTGTGAATTCAAAAGAGGTAGTGCCCTTCCCCATTTTAGTCCTATATTTTCCTTAAAAAGATGGAACAACAATTGAGGGCAGATTTGGATGGATTGGCGAATAAATATGCGGCACTTTATGGAATGTACAATGAATTGTTGGAGGAGGCACAAAAGAAATTGGATGGGTTGGAATTTGGGATAAAATAATGGCATTTAAATTGAATTTAGGGCAAATCAAGAATTGGCCAGAATTAAGAGGGAAAATGAGCAAAAAACATTAGGAATTCGATTGTCATTGAAAAGGGCACAAATTCAAGTGGATTCATTGGAAACGGCATTGAATTCAAAAGTGAGAGAGGAGGGGGGGGGGGGGGTTGGATTAGATTAATTTATCTATTTTAATTTAAAATTTAGGTGAAAGAAAATGAAGAATTACATCGAATTTGCAATGAACTGATCGAGGCAAGGGATTCATCAGAAGCAGGAAAAGGAGATGAATAATAATGAATGGGCTAGAAAAATATTAAAATAAAAAGCTTAATTAATAAAAAATATTACTGCTTGAATATGTGTACGGTTAGATGTGTACTTCATTCCGGAAAGATGTGTTTTCCGGTTAGATTTGTGTTTCATTCCGGAAAGATGTGTTTTCCGGTTAGATTGTGTTTCATTCCGGAAAGATGTGTTTTCCGGTTAGATTTGTGTTTCATTCCGGAAAGATGTGTTTTCCGGTTAGATTTGTGTTTCATTCCGGAAAGATGTGTTTTCCGGTTAGATTTGTGTTTCATTCAGGAAAGATGTGTTTTCCGGTTAGATGTGTACTTCATTCCGGAAAGATGTGTTTTCCGGTTAGATTTGTGTTTCATTCCGGAAAGATGTGTTTTCCGGTTAGATTGTGTTTCATTCCGGAAAGATGTGTTTTCCGGTTAGATTTGTGTTTCATTCCGGAAAGATGTGTTTTCCGGTTAGATTTGTGTTTCATTCCGGAAAGATGTGTTTTCCGGTTAGATTTGTGTTTCATTCAGGAAAGATGTGTTTTCCGGTTAGATGTGTACTTCATTCCGGAAAGATGTGTTTTCCGGTTAGATTTGTGTTTCATTCCGGAAAGATGTGTTTTCCGGTTAGATTGTGTTTCATTCCGGAAAGATGTGTTTTCCGGTTAGATTTGTACTTCATTCCGGAAAGATGTGTTTTCCGGTTAGATTTGTATTTCATTCCGGAAAGATGTGTTTTCCGGTTAGATTTGTATTTCATTCCGGATAGATGTGTTTTCCAGTTAGATTTGTGTTTCATTCCGTAAAGATGTGTTTTCCGGTTAAATTTGTATTTCATTCCGGAAAGATGTGTTTTCCGGTTAGATTTGTATTTCATTCCGGAAAGATGTGTTTTCCGGTTAGATTTGTATTTCATTCCGGAAAGAATAATATTGCCTCTTTTCTATTGAATGAAAGGAAAACACAAAGGAAAACATATTCAACATACAGTATGCCTTCCTTCCCTCATTAAAGCTAACCAATACCATTTTCTATCCATCTCTTTTTGCCCCTTTACCATTTTTCTTAATAAAAATATTGCTTGTTGGAATGTTTATATCACTTTTTATTTTAACAAATTTGCATATTAATTCTTCAATACAAATAGAATAAAATTTCAGTCATCTTTTGGCCATAATTCATCAAACCAATTCAAGAAAGGAATATTTTCCATTTGAAAGAGCAAAATGTCCTCCAAAATTGTCTACTTTAATTTTCAAATAA